>CM024758.1:94553210-94686974 GCA_014218235.1 Colocasia esculenta | reverse complement strand
AGGTAGTGATGAGGACCAGAGGAGTCCGATGGGGCAGGGCAGAGTGATGAGCACCCACCATATGAGGATTTGACAGTTTAGGAAAAGATATTTGAGTAGTCTATGTATTAGTGAAACATTTGTATTTGAATAATGGGCCCTTTGGTTGGCTCGATTGATGTAAGATTTTTAATTAGTTGAATGGAATGGAGTAAGAGTACTTTTGATGAAAATATTATAGTCTCCAATGTGTTGTTATGTTAATTGTGACTTTGTGCTATTCCACTGTGATACGTCTATTGTATCGTTCAAGCATCCCGATATTTATTCCGCTGTTAATATTGGGGCGTGACAGTTGGTATCAGAGCCTGGGCTTTCCTAAGTCCTAGGCAATCAGAATGATAGGATAAGTGTCATTAGAACCCCAGCTTGTGTCAAGAAATCTATACCTACCTGGTGAGATTGGGTAGAAACATGGGCTAAGTCTATAATCCTATTTAGTGACTAAATATTGTAAGATTACAAGGTATTAACAAGGAGTAAAGAAGACTGACCATGTGATAATTTATTTTTGAAGGAACTTAAATAAACAGCAATGGAGGATTACCTACACCATCTATGGACGGACAAAGATCGGTCCAAGATTAACCAAAGCACTACGACAAGCTACTCAACTGTTAGAGGATGCCCTAATAATGGCTAAGGGAGATACCAATGGAAAGGAAAGGTCTATGTATGACAAAGGAGTTGGCGAAACTAATGAGAAAGAACAAATTACAACCACAGGAAACTCCAAACCTATAGCCAGAGAGAAATGACCCAACAACAGTAACAGATCGCACACGAGAAAGAAGTGCAAGAAGTGCAATAAGAAACTATTTCCGCTCATGTAGAAAGATGCAGCATTGCAACAAAATAAATCATTGGTCCGAGGAGTGCTGAAAATTTCAAGATAAATGTTTCCATTGTGGTAGACAAGACCACAAGGTTAAGGATTGCCCTAATGAGAAATCAAGCTCAAGGAATAAATGGCAGAACAAACCAAAAAGGAGGTATGAGAGAGGTATTCTTTCTAACTCACTTTTATTTGACCCTGAAGTTACATCACCAATCAATCATATATTATGAGCAATTCACAAATTAGATTCTCTGTAAGTCCAGCTCATAAACACATGTGAATTTGGGGACCAAATTCTTTTAAGTGGGGGAGGATGTAACACCCCGGAAATTTAGTAATTGGAAATTAGAAATAACTTGAAACGATAAATTCAATATAGTAAAATAGCAAAAACATATGTGCATTAAAGTACATACAAAACCCATTAGAAATTCCTTAGAAACATAGCTCAACTCTAAATAATACTCCTTATGACTCATGAATAAATTCGTGCAAAGAAAAATCGGATGGTTCAAGTTTAAGGCGTTTTGCGACTGAGTATCGTAATCAGGGAATAATCGGGAAATATTATCACACATACTTAGATGAGTCAAAAATTAAATAAAAATCATAGATGGACTTCAATAATATACTCTAATGATCCATAAAGAAATTTGGGTCATAAAAGTCATTTGGGGTATATTAAGAGTTATTGCGACTATTATCGTAATTAGGAGATAGTTGGAAAATCCTGATCATGTGTATAAAATGTGATCATTAACTAAATTAAAACAATGATAGGTGAACTCCAAACAATATGTGGGGATAGTCCCATAAAAGAAGTGGACCAATGGACAACTTATGACCCATGAACAAATTCGAGTATGGAAGTAGTAATAAATAACTTCCGTATTATCAGAATGATAGAACTTACGTACCACTATCGTACGTGAGAGAACACATCAGAAAATTCTGTAAAAATTATAAATCAACCCCAAATATTACCCCTAAGTATTCCACAAAGGAATTCGTGCAACGAAAAATCTGATTGACCTTGTGTACGTCACAATGTGACGAATTACCGAATTAGGAAACTAAGTCGGAAACCGGTTATTTAATATAACGAACTAAAGTAAAATATATGTTTGAGGTCAAATCATGTTTATTGGGCCAATAGGTGGTCAAATAAAAAGGAAATAATATTGAACATTCACATTAACCCAATACCTAATAGTAAAATGGGTCATTTAAGCTTAAACATGAGTTAATTGGGTCATTAATCATAACCCAAATCTAAGCCCACTGAGAGCACGAATTTGCTCCCTACTACTTGCTATTTGGTGTTGGATTAGGATGGAATAGCTTCATATGGTAGTTCTAGTCATGGTAGGATTTCTACCACAAGATTTAGAAACCCCAACCTCGGAATTAAGCAAACCTAGCATTATAAAACCATCACAAGACCCACTATGACCGACTTTAGCATGCTACCTTCATTGCAGGACATAGGAAGAACACCCAGGAGCAAGAGGATGACCATAGGGCTTGGATTCGTGAAGAGCATCTTCCCAAGTCACTGCATCAATCCAGAACCTTCAAGGAATTCTTAGCATTCAAAAGTAGGTGATCTCGGGCCAAGACTAAACCGAATCTTATACCATCTTTTAGTGCTGCATGTCTAGTTTCATATGCACTTGATTTTCCCAATTTTCATGGTGTATCCATCGAGTATTAGTCATTTTCCCTAAGTCGCGCATGTTAGGGCTTTTTATGTTCTTCATATTTTGCACATGATTTGAGACCGAATTAGACCCAACCAACAACATAAAAGTTCTTACTAGTTGTCCTCGTCATGTTTTATGTTGAGAGTTTTATCTAAATGTCATTAGATTTCAAGTTATAGGCCTTACATGAGGGTTGCAATGAAGTCATGCATGTTTAGGGCTTTTTGCATTCTTCAGAAGTTTCATGAGAATCGAGACCGAATTAGATCCAAACCAAACATAAAAGTTCTTCTACCAGATGTCCTCATCATCTTTTGTTTTGAGAGTTTTGTCTAGATGTCAATATATTCCAAGTTATAGGTCTAACATGAAGGTTGCAATGAAGTCACATATCTTTAGGACGTTTTACATTCTTCATGTGTTTCATGCGATTCAAGACTGAACTAGATCCAACCCCCAACATCAAAGTTCTTCTACTAGTTGTCTTCATCATCTTTCATGTTGAACATTTTGTCTAAATGTCATTATATAGAGAGATATAAGCATGGTAAGAGGTTTGCTGTTGGTTTCCTGCATTTTCGGGCTGCACTTGGAATCGCGTCCGGTCCAAGCGACGCGATTCCAGCGCCTGGTATCACGTTGGTCTTGGCCAACACGATTCTCTAAATCACGACCGTGAGGTCGGACGTGATTCTCGCTCTGACCAGTCAACGACGCGCGTGAGACTTCGCGCCGCGTGGGAGTCTGTGCATGTCTGAACCGCGGCGGGATCCCCCGACGCGATTCAGGCTGTTTTCCCGCCCAACATTTTATTTAATGATTATTCATGAACGCGTCGGGATGCCCCGACGCGATTCACGTTAAAAGGCAGCCTAGGTGGCCGATGAGATTTTCCTATCTTCACGTTTGGTCTGTTTACCTATACCCGTGTTTTGAAAAACGTCCACTGTGTAGGACGTAATTAATAGACCGACCCGAGACTATACTTTTTAGTCAGTCAGTTAGCATGTTAGTTTTCTTGGTCTATCAGCATGTTGCTTAGTGTTACATAGTGTGCATGGACCTAAAAGCAATCAACCCATTGAAAAACGATAAAGATACAAATATGATTCTAATTTGTAACATGTGATTTATGTTCATTGATTATTACCTTGTGATCTAGCTTGATGTGAATTTGACATGATAAGAATATGATATGAACGTCTGGATGAATACATGTTAGCGCGGACTTGTTAGTTAAGTTCTATCATGACTTGCATGTGAGCTTTCTTAGTTATATGCTTTCCGATGTTTCAAGTATTCGTTCATAACTTGCATACATGTTTAGGAAAGATCTGAGACACGTCACTTACACTTTTGCACGATTAGGCACACCCTTCTTGGGGAATTGGGAGCTCTCTGCCGGTCATTCCGTATTGGCAGACTAGCGATCTTTTCCTTAAGACCTCCGTAAGTCTTCGTACTCTATGGATACCCTCATAGAGACCGAGCTGGTTGTACCATGAAGTACCCTAGAGATAGAGAGAGCTTGTTCTGCGTACGATCTATCATTAGTCATCCTCATGTCAAGACATTAATGAATTATGAAACATAAGATACGTCGTTATGCTGTCCAATTGATCTCTTGAGCTTTTGTCATACCTTGACTCTATGAATGATCATGTCCTTATTACATTGAGCTTATTATTGAAATTTCGTGGCCATAATATGAATATGTTTGTTCTGCACAACTTAGGACTTCGGTCCATTTGACTAATGTCTGTGCAATAGGGGCCCTGTCTGGTCCTAGGGAAGAGCGCCCCAACGTACTTATTAACCGCGGGAGTATGGACTTATGGTGCTTGGCATAGCACGACGAATACGCAAGATTTGTGTGAATGTGCCTTCGTTTGATATGATTGATAAGTTTGATATGATATGTCTGATCACGTGAAAATGTGATATCTGTGTGAATATGGCCAATTCCTTTTGATATGCTTCTATTCTTGAATTACCTATCCAATGTATATGAATTCACTATTTGATCTGATATGATATTATATTCGTTCTATTCAGCTATTTGACCTGTTAGTATTGCATGCATTGTCATCATGTTCATATGCATGTCCTGCCTACTTAAATGTTAATCATTTATATTAGTGCCCGCAGAATATTGAGATGTAAAATCTACTGAGCTAGTTCGCTCACCTCTATCATCCTATCCTTTTCAGGTAGTGATGAGGAACCAGAGGAGTCTGATGGGGCAGGGCAAGAGTGATGAGCACCCGCCATATGAGGAGTTGACAGTTTAGGAAAAGATATTTGAGTAGTCTATGTATTAGTGAAACATTTTTATTTGAATAATGGGCCCTTTGGTTGGCTCGATTGATGTAAGATTTTTAATTAGTTGAATGGAATGGAGTAAGGAGTACTTTTGATGACAATATTATAGTCTCCAATGTGTTGTTATGTTTAATTGTGACTCTGTGCTATTCCACTGTGATACGTCCATTTGTATCGTTCACGCATCCCGGTATTTATTCCGCTGCTAAATATCAAGGCGTGACAAAATGGGTGGAAACGGGAGAGCTACGAGCTAAGGGGGAGCTCTAGGGAGATTTTGGCAGCACTTCGTAGCAAAATGGGGTCCTCTCTTGCTTTTGAAAGGGTAGGGTCACTTATATAGACAAGAGAGAGAAAATCCCGTCCATAAGTGATAATGACCCATGCAAATAATAAAAGTCATGTAAATCTGCATGGGAAGAGTCCTAGGAGGGTTCCAAGGTAGGATGGAACCTCAAATCGCGGCTAGGTGGTTGGGAGGTTGCTTGTGGATAAAGATAAGGCCAATGGAGGATAAAGTGGAGGTGTTGCGGAGGCCAGCGCATGCAGACCATGTCGCGATGGGTCGTAGGGCTGCTACATGGCTTGTTACGACGGCAAGGTGGTCGCGACCATGAAGGCATGTGAACAGATATGCATGGGCTGTCGCGACGGCCAAGGTGGACACGACATGAGCTAACGCGATGCCACGACCCGTCGCGTTAAGGATAACCGATCGTATTGAAAATTTAATCAATTATTTAGGAAAATAATCAATTATTTATGGGTTTTTTAATTGGTTAAATGGCATGAACGCAACCCTCAAGGCCGTCGCGTTAGGATCTGAGGGTTGAAACCCTAGAGCAAGGAATCAGGAAATGATGACTGGACAAGATAAGCTAAGAATTAGGCTTTAATGGGCTCAAAACATGGCTAACAAATGGGCTCGTGGTGAGTGACCAACTTGGGGCTCATTAAGAAAACAAGAAATGAGGTTCAACTTATGGGCCAGAATCGGGTGTCTATAGATTGCCCCTCCTTGGCTTCCACTTTTCAAGGGAGCGGAGAGGAAGTGTAGCGAAGGTGTTATGAAATGATGATGAAGCGGAGATGACGTGGAGTGGACTAAAAAGATGGGAGCCAAGGTAAAGAGACATCCTATTCTAACCAACAAGCAATAAGAATCTTCTTGAAAGCCCCGAGTTAGCTACTCGAGCAGAATGTAATGAAAACACAAGTCTGGACGAAAGGGAGAGAAAAAGGATGATCAACCCCTCGATTGAGAGGTACCATATCCGATTGGCTTGCAGGTTTCATTTTGGAGGGACATGTGCGTACCAGGCAGGTAACTCTGACTCAAACCTGGAGTGGTTCGCAACCAAAATGGATCAAAAGGAATAAGGATGAAATTGGATAGAGAATCCAGACAGGTTTCATTTTGGAGGGACATGTGCGTACCAGGCAGGTAACTCTGACTCAAAACCTGGGAGTGGTTCGCAACCAAAACGGATCAAAAGAATAAGGATGAAAATTGGATAGAGAATTCAGACAGGGAAATTCTTGATAGACTAGAAAGAGCAACTTGCTCGAAGGCAAACCTTCTGATTTGGAGTGGAATAGGATTTCTTGTTCTGAACATGGAGAACAGTTGGGGCACTCGAAAAGAGCCCATTATCAGCCATGGATGAGTCGTGATAGCTCAGAGTCCTACATGATGCATGCTGGGCTAAAG
Source organism: Colocasia esculenta (assembly GCA_014218235.1). Taxonomy (NCBI): domain Eukaryota; kingdom Viridiplantae; phylum Streptophyta; class Magnoliopsida; order Alismatales; family Araceae; genus Colocasia; species Colocasia esculenta. Next base: position 94,680,361 of record CM024758.1, on the reverse strand, counting down.
GAAAAGAAACCATAAAATCGAATGCAAAGAAAGAAAAAAATAGAAAATAAATCAAGGATAATATTGCTAAACCGAACAAGAATGGGTCGAGAATCTTCCTGCAACCGTTGTGCAAGACAGAGTCCATAATCCTCAAACTCATCCAACTTAACAGTCTATCCAGTGATTAACAACTATTTTTGTTGAAGGGGAACTCAGATCCCGACACACATTAAGAACCATCCGGTCCTTGAAATGATATAATAAGTAAGCTAACATATAGTAATGCAAAGGCGTAAGGATAAGAAAGCCATACCCGTACTTACCTGTGGAGCTCCATTTTTTTTCCTATTTTTTGTTGTTTTTTGATAAATAGACGAAACAATAATTGTCTAAAAGTAAAGAAAGTATGTACAAACACAACATTAACACAAGCAAACTATGCACAGACATAAGGAAACATAACATGTATAAACGAGACGCCTCTGGGGGTCGCGACACTGTCGCAACGCCCTAGGTGGTCGCAACCTGAACGCGTCGGATCGGGGCGTCGCGACACTGTTCTGTGCGCTAAACCCCGAAACCGAGCCTTATCCCTATCCTAAGGCTAATCCTAACACCTATTGGACTCCTAAACCCAAACCTAGTGTAACTCTACCCCCTAGGGACGAATTGGAGTGGGATTAGCCCCTCCTAGGGCTCTATAAATAGGGGTGCAGGGCTCCAAATTCACAACCCACCTTCTCTCTATTCTTCTCTCTTGGTTTTCTCCCCCTCTAAGCCATGAAGAGATTTTTCTCTTCCCTCCAACCCAACTCCATCCCTAATGGCGGTCCAAAAGCAACGAGGACGGCCCATGAAGAGCTCCATCGCCTCTCCTCCATGCCCGATCATCTAAGTTCTAGACACAATGTTCAAGTAAATTTGAAAATTTTCCCAAATCTCATCTCATCAGGACGCGACATTCAAATCAAATGGATGTAATAAAGAGAAAAAGGCATAGCCTAACAACTATTAACTCAAATGACAAACATCCTCAACAAGAAATGTTCATAATATAATGACCATACTTCAAGCAACTTCCATTCATCAATTCCATATACTGCCAAGAGCCAACTTACAATTAAGGCTATTTAGAATAGAACTTCTGGGAACAATGGGGACGGTATCGGTCGACAGACAAGGGATAGGCTATTGACAGACCTTCTAGGTGTCAACAGACAAAGGATAGGTGTCGATAGATCTAGTCAAGTTGGTTCAACAAAGGCTTACCATTACCAGATTGACACACCCATTTTTACGGTGAAGGTTGCTACACACTCTCATCATTACAATACATAAGACACCATGCAATTACAAAAGCTCCTCTATCACATGGGTCACATAAAGATTAGCCATAACTTGGTTCTTTCATTCAAAAGGGGTTATACAATCTCTAATTCGAAGAGAACAATTCTCACAAATCCATCCCTCAAGGGTTACATGAATTTAACATGATACGTCCACACATCTTGTAACAAGATAAGACTTCTCTAAGGTGCTCCTAGCTCAACACACAAGGAACCACCATATGCTAATTTTATTTCCAGATTCATCTGAAAATGTTAGAAAGGTTTATAAGCAAACTAGGTCAGTAGGAATTACATCTCAAGGTACGGGCTAAGTATAAGTAATATATTTAACAAGCAGAATTTCAAAGATAATAGACAGAATCTCATATGTGAATAGGAAGCATGATTATAACAGATCAAGAATTTCATATGTGAAGGTTTCATTCTAATCATGCTGCTATCAAGACAAATTAGAAGGATTTCCACTAAGTACATGTAAGGCCCTTGATTTTCATCTTGGATGATTGCTTATATGTGTATAAATGTATGCCATCGATGTATAAATTTATTGTGCATAGTACTTACTTGTTTACATTGCATGAATAAGTATTACTTTAATGTGTGCATTGTAGATTGTATATATATATATATATATATACATATATATATATACATGTGTGGTGTTCATAAAGTTTCTGCAGTATTAAGTTCAGTTCTGGCGGCCAGTAGACATCAATATGGGTGGACACCAATCCCAAGTAAGCGGCCACATCGATGGACGCCGACTCATAATTGACGACATGTGATGTTGACGTCAATGTCCCAGATCTGTGCGATTTCAGATCCGGAAACCTCCGGAAATGTCGCCCTTGGTTTAGGAAACCGTCCCCCAACAGTAACCTAGACCTAACGCGTTCCTAAAACCTCAACCCTATAAAGAGGCGGATTAGGGCTCAGTTAGGTCCTTTTGACTCTTTGTCAAAAACCCTAACATTTTGTGCGAACCCCGACTTTGGAACTCCTTGATACGACGATTGAGGCTTCATCCGGCGTTCTACAATGACTGGAGAGGGCTCTGAACATCCGGGAACGACTTCCCCACACTGGTGTGCAGAGAAGATCAACACAAAACTTGGATCGAGAGAGTTTTGAGGACTCTTTGGCTCTGGCCGAGGAGGGCTTCTCCGGCTTAAATCATTGCTTGTGGATTTTCCAAGAGGCAAGTAACCCTTTCACATCACCCATACATGCGTTTAGTAAGTCCCAGGAATTTTTACGGATTTTATTCGAGTACTGGAACCCCAATTTCACCAAGTTTCTTGCGTTCAGTCTGTGTTTTGCACAGACAGGAACTTAACGGCAGGATCCCTTGCTGTTAAGATCTTGAGTTGGCGGCGACCTTTATTGTCGTTAACCTGATAAACGGCCACCTGCATGCCGTCAACTTCGCCAGACTGCAACAGTGTGCATGTCTGACCTATATGACCTATTTTTCAGATTTCTGCGTATGAGGATATAATGTAAAGTGATATGCTATAAAATACTATTATTAGATCATGCTGTGCAAACTTTATGAATTTCTGTGGAATACCCTATTTATCTGAAATTTCTGAAATGCATGTTAAACAGGTTTTTAATCTTGTAAAATTTCGTTTGTGCAATCTGTGTGGAATCCAGTGTCATAAAATTTTGTACAGTGTTTATGGGTTTCAGTTCATGTTGTAGAAATTTGGGAAATTTCTGACATCTGTGTAAATTATTACATTTTCTGAATGGTAAAAACATAAGCATGTTTATTAGTATAGAGATTCAGATAAATAGTGTGAAAATAGTTAAATTCCTAGAAATTGACATATGTTTAGGACTGTCAGTATCCATGTATAGAATGAGTTGTAGGTCTGAGCAATGAAAATCCATGCTAGTTTCACTATGTTTACTTGTATAATACCACTGTTGGAATTTTCATAAATTGTGGGTAATTCAGAAAATGCAAAATTTGGTATGCATGATGGGTAACCTGTAAGAAGTTTGTGGTTAATTTTTCGTACTGAAATGATAACAGTAACTATATATTTGATTTTTTGTGAGCATTGATCAATTAATACATGTTAATGAGTTGATAATGAAATTACTAATTTCAGCATGATTAGACTTGTTTCGAATCTGTTTAATATTGAGAACAGTAGTACCATGCTAGGTAATACTGAAGTATGTAAATGTGTGAGCATGAAATGGATGTGTTAAAATTGTGCATTAAGTGTGTGTTAAAAGATTAGAGAAAATGTGTAAATGTGCCAATGGGTGACACTGCTACCTTAGAGGGCTGTGGAACTGTACTGTGGTAAAGTCCCCACGGAAAGTTCATAGTGTGTGATATCCCATGGCATTGGGATTAAATCCTGGAGGACGGACAATACCGTGGTTAGGGTGGAGAGTGCTTCTCCCGGTTCTGCGCAGTAACTAAGATTTATCACTGAAATGTCTAGGTGATAGATATGTGTGTGATGTGATTAGTGTGTGTCCTTCTAGAGGTGGTTTGGACTATGTGTCATGGCATATAATTAAGAATATGTGATCATGTGTGTGAAAGTGTGAACATGTGAACTAGATAAGTGAAATTGTGTAAATGATTAGGTGAGAATATGAATCAATGGTATAACATGTAAAATGGTAATTCCTTATATGAATGTGATATATCCATGTCAAAACAGCAATCTATTCATGTGTGTAGATGCGTTAACCATGTGAAATTGATCATAGAATCCATGCTAGGAACGTTTTTGTAATATGTGTAAACTCCATGTTTAAAATGGTTATTATCTTAGTATGTGAATGTAATTAAATGAGATTTAGTTTAGCATATTGTAAAGTGTGTAGAAAGCATGTGATAGGTTTTAAGTCATTGTAAAAATTGTTATAAATCACTTATCATGTGTAGCATGTGTAGAAATCATGTTTAGTTTTTTTTTTTTTTTGAAACATTTTCAAATCCATGCTTTATATGATAATGGTGTAGCATGAGATGTGTAAGGTCAGTGATGTATGTATGTTTTGTGTTTGGAGTTACTTGTTGAGTTCTTTTGGACTCATTCTTGCTTCGGCGTACAGGTGCAGACATTTCTACTTCTTCCGAGGAGATCGTTAGGAGCGACTCGGAGCGGGAGTAGGAGACTTTTGTCTTGGATTCAGCATTGTATTTTCTTCTTTCATAGTATGAATAAAAAAGACTCTGCGTAGTCTTATGTGGACAATGTAAAATTGAAATTCAGTTATGAAGTAATTACTTTTTCTTTTCTATATAGACTGTGTATAAATGATGATGATGGAATAAGAGTTACTTTCCAGTTATTTCATTTCCGCTGTCATGTGTCTAATATTTGTGTATGTTTCAGCCTAATTGTACAATTGTTGGGTAAATGTCCCACTCTGTAACGGCGTTCATTATACCGATGAGGGTTTGTGTAACCGTACGATATAAGGAGGGTCGTTACAGAGATTGGTATAAGAGCCAGGCTGAAATTGTACATAAATATACACATACCATCATCTTCATTGTATGCTAAGTCTGTGTAGATTGTCCACATAGATAAGTAAATAGTTAGAAATTATATAGTCTAGTTCTAATTTGTGATTAAATCATTTTGCAGGGTATGGCTTCACGTGGTAGGCATGGTGTTCCTGCTCGTGAGGGTGAGCAGAGGAGAGATGAGCCTCGGCGTGAGGATCAGGGTGAGCAGCAGGCCCCAGCACCCCAGGGTCCTGTGCTTCCCCCACCGCCACCAGTAGACTATGGAGTGTTCATGCAGGGTTTAGTGCAGGCCATGCAGATGCAGGCCCACACCCAGGCTGCACTCCAGGCTCAGCTGGAGGCTCAGCAGGCTCAGGTTAGAATGATAGACAGAGTAGTCTGTTTTACTTGATGATATGTTTACTATGTTGCTATGCTATATGTGTTGCTTATGATGTTTCTGTGGCAGGCTCAAGTGCCAGTTCCCAGGCTCAGGACCATGGTGGACCCTCCATCATGGAACGGTTCAAGAGGATGTCGCCACCCTCTTTTAAGGGGGAGAGCGATCCATTATTAGCTGAGAGCTGGATGAGGGAGATCGAGAAGATCTTCCAGCTATTAGGTGCGCTGAGGATGACAAGGTCACTTTAGCCACCTATATGCTACAGGTATGTGTAAATTAATTCGGTGGTTATTTCTTTAAGTATAGATTATGTTGGTTAGTCCTTATGGGTGGTTTTGGCAGGAGCGAGCCGACGTGTGGTGGTCCTCGTTGTTACGTACCAGGTTTGAGGATGGTGCTGTGGAGATTGGTTGGGACGAGTTCGTGAGGCTTTTCCGAGCCAAGTTTGTTCCGGAGCACATCCAGGACAAGATGGAGCAGGAGTTCCTCTCGTTGACTCGGGGCTCCATGACCGTACTGAGTACGAGGCCAAGTTTTCCGAGCTGTCTAAGTATGCCCCTCATATTGTAGCTAATGAGCGCAGGAAGGCGAAAAAATTCGTGATGGTCTGAGGCCATCGCTGAGGACGAGGTTGGTGGCTTTTGACCATCGTACCCTCGAGGAGGCCCTTAGCGCAGCATGTCGTCAGGAGGAGAGATGGAGCAGTACTTGGAGGAGAAGAAGGCTTCTCAGAAGAGGTTGCAGCTCCTTCCAGAGGCAGGAGAGAAAGAAGGCGGTTTTTCAGTCACCGCAGCGTCCCGTGGCATCGGGAAGCAGTCAGGTACCTTCTCAGCGTTCCCCTAGTGGCCAGAAGGAGTGTCCTCATTGCGGGAGGGCACATGGTGGTACGGAATGTTGGAAGTTGGCGAGGAAGTGCTTGAAGTGCGGGAGCAGCGAGCATAGGATCAAGGATTGCCCCAGACTGCAGCAGGGAGGTCAGCGTGGAGCGGCACCAGCCCCAGCAGCAGCGCCAGCGACAGGACGACCAGGGAGACCTCGAGCCCCAGCTCGAGTGTTTGCGTTAGCTCGTGAGGACGCCGAGCAGGCGGATCATGTTACCGAAGGTACGGTTTTGTTCTTAGGTGTGCATGCTCGGGTTTTATTTGATACGGGTGCTACCCACTCGTTCATTTCCGAGCATTTTGCTAGGCAGTTAGCCTTAGAGTCAGGGATAGAGTCTGAGGATTTAGAAGTCCCTTTGTCTGTGCACACACCTGCGGGTACGGTATCGACTAGGAAGTGTATTCCGTCTTTACCAGTGTGCATTGAGGATAGAGTCCTAGAAGGGTGTTTCTTCTTGCTAAAGATGAAGGACTACGATGCTATTCTTGGTCTGGATTGGCTAGAGGAGCACTATGCGTTAGTAGATTGTCGTGGGAAGAAGATCGTTTTCCTGCATTCCTGTGAAGATGAATTTTCTCATCCTTGCCAAGAAACTTGGCAGGAAGTTTGTCATCTCTGCCATGAGGGCGATGAGAATGGTGAACAAGGGTTGTGACGCTTTTCTTGCCAGCGTGGTATTAGTACCCAAGGCTGATGAGTCACTTACTCTTGCGGAGATTGATGTAGTGCGGGTTTCAGATGTTTTTCCTGATGATTTATCTGGATTGCCACCGGCTAGAGAGATAGAGTTCACCTAGAGTTGCTTTCAGGCACCTCTCCTATCTCGAAGGCACCTTATCGGATGGCACCTGCGGAATTAGCTGAGCTAAGGAAGCAGTTGCAGGATTTGTTAGATAAGGGATTTATTCCCCTAGCGTTTCCCCTTGGGCGCACCTGTCTTATTCGTGAAGAAGAAGGATGGGTCACTTAGGTTATGCATCGATTATAGGAAGCTAAACCAAGTGACGTGAAGAACAGGTATCCCTTACCTCGGATTGATGATTTGTTTGACCAGCTGCAAGATGCATCAGTCTTTTCTAAGATTGATTTGCGGTCTGGTTTTCATCAGTGAGGATTAGGAGTAAGGATGTGTCCAAGACGGCTTTTAGAACTGTTATGGACATTATGAGTTTTTGGTCCTTCCTTTGGTCTGACCAACGCGCCGACAGCGTTCATGGATCTCATGAACAGGGTGTTTAGACCATATCTAGATAGTTTCGTTGTAGTTTCATTGATGATCTGTTGGTCTATTCTTCGGATGAGGCTACACACCGTCAGCATTTGAGGGTAGTATTAGAGGTTCTCCGTGAGCACAAGCTGTATGAAAAATTCAGCAAGTGCGATTTTTGGTTGCGCGAGGTTCATTTCCTTGGGCATGTTATCTACGGTGCTGGTGTAGCAGTGGATCCAGCGAAAGTCCAGGCTGTTATGGATTGGGAGATCCCAAGACTCCTTCGGAGATTCGGAGTTTTTTTGGTTTGGCGGGTTATTATCGGCGATTCATTGAGGGATTTCATCCATCGCCGCACCATTGACTCAGCTAACCAGGAAGGGAGTAAAGTTTGTCTGGTCTGAGGAGTGTGAGAGTAGTTTTCAATTATTGAAGACTAAGCTCACTTCGGCTCCTGTGTTAGTTTTGCCGAGCGGTGTAGAGGGTTTTGCTATCTACACGGATGCATCTCGGATTGGCCTTGGCTGTGTATTGATGCAGCAAGGAAGGGTAGTAGCGTATGCTTCTCGTCAATTGAAGGAGCATGAGCGAAACTATCCGACTCATGATTTGGAGCTTGCGGTAGTGGTACATGCACTGAAAATATGGAGGCACTATCTTTATGGTGTCAGATTTGAGGTGTTCACTGACCACAAGAGTCTAAAGTATCTTTTTCCCAAAAGGAATTAAACCTTAGGCAGAGAAGATGGATTGAGTTCCTGAAGGACTATGACTTCGACCTCCAGTATCATCCTGGAAGGCGAATGTCGTAGCAGATGCCTTAGTAGGAAGAGTCGTCTCTCCAGCAGGATTGGAAGATGTTGGAGGATGCAGCGTGTGCGATGACTGAGTTAGAGCCATCATTGTGCTAGGCTTTTGTAGCTCAGTTTTCCATTAGGTCTTCGGTGTGGATGAAGTGATCGAGCAACAGAAAGCCGAACTAGACTCCAAGAGTTAGTGGGAAAGGCGGGCATTGCTCGTGATGAGGATGGTGTGATTAGATTCCATCACCGTGTGTGTGTTCCAGACATCGTAGATGTCCGTGAGCATGTATTAGCAGAAGCTCATAGGTCTAGATTCTCTATTCATCCGGGTAACACTAAGATGTACCAGGATTTGAAGAGATCTTTTTGGTGGTCTGGCATGAAGAAGGATGTAGCGGAGTATGTGTCTAGATGTCTAGTGTGCCAGCAAGTGAAGGCGAGCGGCAGCGACCATCTGGTCTTATGCAGAAGATGGAGATACCAGTGTGGAAGTGGGAAGCTGTCACTATGGATTTTGTTACAGGTTGCCTCGATCTAGACGGGGTAATGACTCGATTTGGGTAGTGGTAGATAGATTCTCGAAGACTGCGCATTTCTTGCCCATGAAGAAGAAGTAGTCAGTAGAGAGTTTAGCTAGATTGTATATTAGTAGCATTATTAGATTGCATGGTGTCCGAAGTCGATCATTTCGGATCTAGATCCGAGATTACTTCGAGGCTGTGGAAGGGTCTTCAGGATGCGTTAGGTTCGGAGCTGAAGCTCAGTTCGGAGTTTCATCCCCAGACAGATGGACAGTCCGAGAGGACTATCCAGACGCTCGAGGATATGTTGAGGGCGTGTGTTCTGGATTGGAAGGATGATTGGGAGCGCCATTTACCTCTTGTGGAGTTCGCATATAACAACAGTTTTCATGCGAGTATTGGTATGGCTCCATTTGAGGCGTTGTATGGTAGGCCTTGCAGATCTCCTTTGTTGGGAGGAGACTAGTGATAGGCAGCTGATGGTCCGGAGTTAGTTCAGGAGACTTCGGATAAGGTCCAGCTGATTAGGAAGAGGCTTGTTGCGGCACAGGATAGGCAGAAGAGTTATGCCGACAACAGGAGGAAGGATTTGGAGTTTGAGGTAGGTAAGCATGTCTTTTTAAGATTTCGCCTACTCGTGGTGTAGTTAGATTCGGCAGGCATAGTAAATTAAGTCCAAGATTCATTGGTCCGTATGAGATTCTCAGACGATTGGGCAACGTGGCATATGATCTAGCTTTACTCCAGCGTTAGCTAGTGTTCATCCTGTATTCCACGTATCTATGCTCAGGAGGTATGTCAAGATCCATCTCATGTTATTAGCCACGAGCCAGTGGAGATCCAGCCAGATCTTTCTTATGTGGAGCAACCAGTGGCTATTCTTGACCGGAAAGTTCAGCATCTCCGGAACAAGAGCATTGCGTCGGTGAAGGTGTTATGGCGCAACTTCTCGCGAGAGGAGGCTACTGGGAGCTTGAGGATGCAATGAAGAAGAAGTATCCTCAGTTATTTGAGTAGTGTCGGTCTAACTTCGAGGACGAAGTTTCTTAAGGGGGAGAGGGTGTAAGGCCCTTGATTTTTCATCTTGGATGATTGCTTATATGTGTATAAATGTATGCCATTGATGTATAAAATTTATTGTGCATAGTACTTACTTGTTTACATTGCATGAATAAGTATTATTTTAATGTGTGCATTGTAGATTGATATATATATATATATATATAATATATATACATGTGTGGTGTTCATAAAGTTTCTGCAGTATTAAGTTCAATTCTGGCGGCCAGTATACGTCAATATGGGTGGACGCCAATCCCAAGTAAGCGGCCACATCGATGGACGCGACGACATGTGATGTTGACGTCAATGTTCCCATATCTGTTGCGATTCAGATCCGGAAACGCCTCCGGAAATGTCGCCCTTGTTTAGGAAACCGTCCCCCAACGGTAACCTAGACCCTAAACGCGTTCCTAAAAAACCAAACCTAAAAGAGGTGGATTAGGCTCAGTTAGGTCCTTTTGACTCTTTGTCAAAAACCCTAACATTTTATGTGCGAACCCCGACTTTGGAACTCCTTGATCCGGCGATTGAGGCTTCATCCGGCGTTCTACAACGACTGGAGAGGGCTCTGAACATCCGAGAACGACTTCCCCACACTGGTGTGCAGAGAAGATCAATACAGAACTTGGATCGAGAGAGTTTTGAGGACTCTTTGGCTCTGGCCGAGGAGGGCTTCTCCGGCTAAATCATTGCTTGTGGATTTTCCAAGAGGCAAGTAACCCTTTCACATCACCCATACATGCGTTTAGTAAGTCCCAGAATTTTTACGAATTTTATTCGAGTCCTGGAACCCCAATTTTACCAAGTTTCTTGCATTCAGTCTGTGTTTTGCACAGACAGGAACTTAACGGTAGGATCCCTTGTCGTTAATATCTGAGTTGGCGGCGACCTTTATTGTCGTTAACCTGATAAACGGCCACCTACATGCCGTCAAGTTCGCCAGACTGCAACAGTGTGCATGTCTGACCTATATGACCTATTTTTCGGATTTTACGTGAGGAAATAATGTAAAAGTGATATGCTATAAAATACTATATTGGATCATGATGTGCAAATTTTATGAATTTCTGTGGAATACCCTATTTATCTGAAATTTCTGAAATGCATGTTAAGCAGGTTTTTAATCTCTAAAATTTCGTTTGTGCAATCTGTGTGGAATCCAAGTGTCATAAAATTTCTATACAGTCTTTATGGGTTTCAGTTCATGCTGTAGAAATTTGGGAAATTTCTGACATCTGTGTAAATTATTACATTTTACGAATGGTAAAATAGTAAGCATGTTTTATTAGTATAGAGATTCAGATAAATAGTGTGGAAACAGTTAAATTCCTAGAAATTGACATATGTTTAGGACTGTCAGTATCCATGTATAGAATGAGTTGTAGGTCTGAGCAATGAAAAATCCATGCTAGTTTGACTATGTTTACACTGTATAATACCACTGTTGGAATTTTCATAAATTGTGGGTAATTCAGAAAAATGCAAAATTTGGTATGCATGATGGGTAACCTGTAAGAAGTTTGTGGTTAAATTTCGTACTGAAATGATGACAGTAACTACATATGTTGATTTTATGTGAGCATTGATCAATTAATACATGTTAATGAGGTTGTTAATGAAATCTACTTATTTCAGCATGATTAGACTTGTTTCGAATCTATTTAATATTGAGAACAGTAGTACCATGCTAGGTAATACTGAAGTATGTAATGTGTGAGTATGAAATGGATGTGTTAAAATTGTGCATTAAGTGTGTGTTAAAATATTAGAGAAAATGTGTAAATGTGCCAATGGGTGACACTGCTACCTTAGAGGGCTGTGGAACTGTACTGTGGTAAAGTCCCCACGGGAAAGTTCATAGTGTGTGATATCCCATGGGCATTGGGATGAATCCTGGAGGCGGACAAGTACCGCTGGTTAGGGTGGAGAGTGCTTCTCCGGTTCTGCGCAGTAACTAAGATTTATCACTGAAATGTCTAGGTGATAGATATGTGTGTGATGTGATTAGTGTGTCCTTCTAGAGGTGGTTTGGACTATGTGTCATGGCATATAATTAAGAATATGTGATCATGTGTGTGAAAGTGTGAACATGTGAACTAGATAAGTGAAATTGTAAATGATTAGGTGAGAATATGAATCAATGGTATAACATGTAAAATGGTAATTCCTTATATGAATGTGATATATCCATGTCAAAACAGCAATCTATTCATGTGTGTAGATGCGTTAACCATGTGAAATTGATCATAGAATCCATGCTAGGAACGTTTTTGTAATATGTGTAAACTCCATGTTAAAATGGTTATTATCTTAGTATGGGAATGTATTAAATGAGATTTAGTTTAGCATATTGTAAAGTGTGTAGAAAGCATGTGATAGGTTTTAAGTCATTGTAAAAAATGTTATAAATCACTTATCATGTGTAGCATGTGTAGAAATCATGTTAGTTTTTTTTTTTTTTGAAAAATTTTCAAATCCATGCTTTATATGATAATGGTGTAGCATGAGAATGTGTAAGGTCAGGTGATGTATGTATGTTTGGGTGGTTGGAGTTACTTGTTGAGTTCTTTTGGACTCATTCTTGCTTCGGCGTACAGGTGCAGACATTTCTACTTCTTCCGAGGAGCGTTTAGGAGCGACTCGGAGCGGGAGTAGGAGACTTTTGTCTTGGATTCAGCATTGTATTTTCTTCTTTCATAGTATGTAATAAAAGACTCTGCGTAGTCTTATGTGGACAATGTAATAATTGAAATTCTCAGTTATGAAGTAATTACTTTTTTTTCTATATAGACTGTTATAAATGATGATGATGGAATAAGAGTTACTTTCCAGTTATTTCATTTCCGCTGTCATGTGTCATATATTTATGTATGTTTCAGCCTAATTGTACAATTGTTGGGTAAATGTCCCACTGCAACGGCGTTCATTATACCGATGAGGGTTGGTGTAACCGTACCGGTATAAGGAGGGTCATTTCAGTACATGACAATAAACAAGATTTGTCCATTTTCAAACTTATCAATCTTATCAAATCAATCAAGTCACATCAGACTTTAAACTTAACATAGAACAAGAGGCACTTTCCAATCAAGTTAGCAAGGGATGCTAATGCCAAGCACCACTTATAATGATCCATACTCCCCAGATTATTAAGTATGTATGGGTACTTTTTGGATCTCTTGTTTTTATGATATTTAAGTATGATTCATACAGATGTGGAAATCATGCTTCAATTATATTTACCATTATTTTTCCATGTGTAGCTCAAAGAAATGCTCAAGCAATGACAGTGGTGTTGACACAATTCAGATAGTGTGTCAACACATAGTGCATTTTCAGTGCAATTAATCAAGAAGGCAAGCCAGTTGTGTCGACACAACTTGAGTGGTGTCGACACAGCTCATGCATCCAGCAAATCAGTAAAGGAAGAAGTGGCCAGTGGTGTCGACACAACCTGCCTGTGTGTCAACACTTACTGTCCCTCCCAGAAGCCAGTTCGGAAGTCATCAGCCAGTGGTGTCGACACAGCCTGCCTGTGTGTCGACACTCACTGTCCCTTCTAGAAACCCAGTTTGAAGCTAGTGTATTGTGTGTCGACACATGCTTATATGGTGTCGACACACCTCGGATATTTTTGCAGATCTGAAATACAGGGACACATGGATAGGTGTGATTGATGGCTTTTTGAGCGGGAATCTTTGTGCCCCAAAATCTCAAGGGATCTCATGGATTCATGGGACTATAAATGCCCCTTATCCACTCATACTAGGAGGCACACACACGCATCAGTTCTTCCAACTCCCAGAAGCTTCAGGCGACTTCAGAAGAGGGCTTCATCCTGAAGAATTCATCCAGATCTGAAGGAATGAAGCTTCAAGCACCTTGGATGATCCATATCAAGAGGACTCTCTGGATTTCAGAGTCTTCTTCTTGGAGTTGAAGCAGAAGAGCTGATCTCCCACCTAGAAGCAAAACAGGGAGATTCGAACTAGACATCCCCAATTTGCAATTCGATTGTCTAGTCTGGTTCTTCATCTTAATCTCATCTCACTGTGTGTGGTTTGTGATATTGGTGCAATCCTTGTGCCCAATTTCACGTGTGTGTGGTCAGATCTAAGATCTTTGCATCTCAGAGTGTGTGTGTTGATCTGTGTTGTTTTTCTGAACTGGCAACATAAGCCTTATTGTGTGTGTGTGTGGATGGTGGATGTAGGATACACAATTGTGTAATCCGAACCACCCTAAATCACTGTGTCTTTGTGGTTTGCTTGCTTGTGCGCTAGATGTTTTGGTAGGCCGTTGTTGCTACATCATCTGATCAGTCTAAAGTGTTCAGAACTGTTATTGGTTGTTAGATTCGAGTCACATTTCAATTCTTCTAAGATTCTAATCGAGTGAATTTTAAATCCAGAGAAATCTATTCAACCCCCCCCCCCCTTCTAGATTTCTTCATAGCAGTTTTTTCGCAATATTTCATTTGGTATCAGAGCGGGTTCTCATTGCACTATTAAGTGTTTGATCTAGTGATCAAGAGTCTTTGCTATGGAAATCACAAAGGGGTTTATAGCTGAGGGTCATTCAGTTACTAGGCCTCTTTTTTTCGATGGATCTGATTATTCCTATTGGAAAAATAGGATGCAGGTGTTCTTAAGAGCTCAGGACTATGAGCTCTGGAAGATTGTTGATAAAGGACTTGCTGAATTGCCAGAGGATGAAGATTTATGGACTAAGGAGCAGATCAAGAAGTCCACACTCAACTGGAGTGCCATGAACATGATGCAGTGCGCCATCCACCCCAAAGAGTACTCCAGAGTATCATCATGTAAGTCTGCAAAGGAGATGTAGGATAAGCTCCAGCTAATATATGGGGGAACCTCTGAGGTAAGAGAAACAAAGGCAAGTATCTTAGTCTCAGAGTATGAAATGTTTAGAATGAAAAGTGATGGGACCATTTCTGAGATGTTTGCAAGATTCATGCTTATTGTTAATAGTCTTAGGGGTCTAGGAAAGGATTACTCCAATAGTGATCTTGTCAGGAAGATACTTAGGTCTCTTCCATCAACATGGCACACAAAAGCTAACTTGATTGAGGATTCAAAGAATTTGTCAATCATGCAGTTAGATGAGTCGATAGGTTCACTAATGACATAAGAAATTAATTTGAAAAGAAATGCATCTGTCATCACATCTAAGAAACCTATTGCATTAAAAGCCTCATCTAGTTCAAAAGTTGTTGTTGATAAATCTGATGAAACTGATGAGTCTTCTGATGAAGAAGATGATGATGAATTGGCCTTACTGACAAGGTAATTCAAAAAGTTCTTGAGAAAAAGGGAAAGGTAAGTTTAATCCTTCCAATAAAAAGGATTTTTTTCAAGAAAAATGATTTCAATAAGAAATTGGAAACAAATAAGAAGACTGATATTATCTGTTATGAATGCAGAAAACCAGGACACATGAGAGGGGAGTGTCCTGACTTGAAGAAAAAATTGAAGAATCAAATGCTCAAGTAGACAAGAACAATGCTGGCCACATGGAGCGATGAGGATGATGAAGAGCAAGAAGAAAGTGGATCTGATGAGGAAGAAGTGACATGTCTCATGGCTAGACATGAAGAAAACAATGAGGTAAGTTCCTCTTTTGAAAATTTCTCAACTGATGAGTGGGAAGAGGCATATGTTGTACTATTTGAAAAATTGTGTGAACTGAGATCTGAGAACAAAACATTGAAAAAGAAAATTAACAGCACATTGCACAACTCACAAGAATCTGAGAAAATAAATTTGTTGAATGATGAAATTATTAACATGAAAAAGGAACAAGAATGTTTGAATGAACAGATTGATGTCATTAAGGAAAGATGTCAGTCCACTGAAAAAGAAAAACAAATTTTGGTAGATGAAAATGAAAAACTCAAAAAGGAAAAAGAGGTAATTCAGGAAGAACTAAAAACTGCCCAAAAAGAACTAAATGACAAGAAAGAAACATTGTCAAAATTTGTCAAAGGCAAAGAAAATCTAGATGTTATGCTAGGGGTTCGGATGAACACTACTAAGCATGGTTTAGGTTTTCAACCTGAAAATAAGAAGAAAATTGGGCACACCTTAATAACTTCATTTGTCCAAGGAAGCACCTCTCAAAGTAAGTCTGAAAAGAGCATCAAAGAAAAACCACAAATAAACTCAAAACCTAAAAATCAAAATCAATTCAAAAACTCCAAAACACAATTCAAATTTGAAAGAGTTCAAGGTAAAAATCAACAGAATTTGAAATCCAGTGTTAGATCAACTTCATATCCAAAGAACAATAAAAACTTTTCAGTTGGATCAAATTTTCATGTCAAAAAGAATAAAGATTTCACACCACAAAGAATCATGGCATGCACAATCTGCAAGAAATTTGGTCATACTAATGATAAATGCAAAAAAAATGAAACAAATCTGGATTCCAAAACAACTGCTGTGGAGTTGAAAAAACTAATGGGACCTAAAGCAATTTAGGTACCAAAAATTTCTTTTAAATCTTTTTGCAGGAATGTCTTACAGCCCACAAAAAAGACAAATAATACCTTGACAGTGGCTGTTCAAGACATATGACTGAAGATACGGACAAATTTTCTACATTAACTGAGAAAGATGGTGGACAAGTGATTT
Organism: Colocasia esculenta; assembly: GCA_014218235.1. Lineage (NCBI taxonomy): Eukaryota > Viridiplantae > Streptophyta > Magnoliopsida > Alismatales > Araceae > Colocasia > Colocasia esculenta. The sequence goes on along the minus strand of CM024758.1, from coordinate 94,664,009 downwards.
TTTGAGGTAAAAATAAAGGACAAATCATGGAACTGAAAAAATTGGTAAGAATCCTTCAAGCTCCATTGAGAATGTTTTGCTTGTTGAAGGCCTTGATCATAAACTACTGAGTATCAGTCAACTTTGTGATAAAGGCCTTAAGGTAATTTTTAATTTTGAATCATGTGAGATTGTTGAAAAGGATTCTGGCAAAATAAAATTTCTTGGTCAAAGAATTAACAATGTTTATTTAGTTGACCTGAATGATCATCAACATGAAAATCTTTGTCTAGTTGCTAGTCAGCATGATCTGTTCAATTGTGGCATCATAGGTTAGGTCATGCTAGCGAAAATGTGTTGAATAAATTGATGAGACATGCTCTTGTGAATGGTTTACCAAAAATGAAGAAAAAGAAAAAATTCAATTGTGTGCTCTGCATGTGCTCAAGGTAAACAAACTAGGAAAATTTTCAAATTTGTTGCACCCTTATTAACTTTCAAACCCTTTGAATTATTGCATATGGATTTATTTGGTCTTACTAGAACACTCAGTCTTAGTGGACATAGATTTGGGTTTGTGATTGTGGATGATTTCTCTAGGTTACCTCGGTATATTTTCTATCTCACAAGAGTGACACATTGGAAAACTTCAAAGATTTTGTTAATAAAATTGAAAATGCAAAAACAAATAAAATCTACTCCATTCTTACTGATTATGGAGGAGAATTTGACAATAACTATTTTTTGACTGTTGCAGGAATAAAGGAATTGATCACAAATTTGCTTCCCCAAGGACCTCTGAACAGAATGGAATTGTCGAAAGGAAAAATAGGACATTGGTGGAGATGGCTAGAACCTTGTTGATTGAAAGTCAACTTCCAAGGAGATTTTGGGCAGAAGCTGTCAACACCTCTTGCTATGTTCTCAATAGGGTTATGGTAAGACCTGTCCTTAAGAAAACTTCCTATGAACTCTTGAAAGGTAAGAAGCCTCACATTGCATATTTTAGGGTCTTTGGAAGTAGAGTCTTCATTCACAACAATGATAAGCATGATCTAGATAAAATTGAAAAGAAAAGTGATGTAGGCATTTTTCTAGGATACTCTGAGAATTCAAAGTCATACAAAGTTTTTAATAATGAATCAAAAATTGTGGAGGAAACTCCCCATGTCATCTTTGATAAAAATTGTGAAAAATCTAATGACCATGACTCTTGCAGGAACCAAGAAGAAGATGCTAACATTCTTGTAAAAGAATTAGATCAATCAGTGGAGAATGAAGAACTTGTTGAACATGAGGGTGTGTCGACACAACATGACATCAGGTCGACACCAGAGCAGGTAAGCATAGTGACAAGAGGTAATTTTAAATACTCCAAAGATCATCCACTTGAGAATGTTGTAGGTAATGTTCATGATAGGGTCATACTAGGTCTCATTTTAAAAATATCATTGAACAAGACCAAATGACTTCATATCTCAAGTAGAACCTAAAAATATTGAAGAAGCATTAAAAGACAATTCTTGGGTAGTAGAAGCAATACATGATGTGTTGAACCACTCTTATATTTACCCTTTATTTTGGTGATATACAAAACTTATGATTAATTAATATATTAATATCATATTTTCTTAATAAATATAAACTTATGGAACTATCGCTTTGTGATTTGCACTGAAAAGCTAAATCGATGTCCATTCAATATACATCGATTTCAGTTCACAAAGTGCCACATCGATTCTGTTGAAAACATGGATTCTGTTGAACACATCGATTTCCTTGATAAAATAACGATTTTATAAGTTAAACAACGATTTGATCACTGTAATGATTTCATAAGTAAAACAACGAATTGGTCGCTGTACCGATTTGTTAAGTGAAACAACGATTTGGTCGCTATAACGATTCGGTAAGTAAAACAACGATTTGATCGCTGTAACGATTTCATAAGTTAAACAACTATTTGATCGCTACAACGATTCATTACAACTTCAACATCGATTTGCTCAAACAACGATTTGATAGGCAAACAACGATTTGCCTTTACTTAAAGAAACATTTGATCAAAACAACGATTTGCTTTCACTTAAACATTGATTTTGTTCAAACATCGATTTTATGCAAACATCGATTTCACTTAAACATCGATTTTGTTCAAACATCGATTTCATGTAAAATATCGATTCTGTTGGAAACATGGATTACATTAGAACATGGATTCTGTTCAAACATAGATTTCAACTTAAACATTGATTTCCTTTATACTCAGATGTTTCAAATGATTCTGGTGCCTAATGAAAAGTCAAATATATTTCATTTGCGTAATATTCTATCTTTCTGACAGAAGATCTTTTTGCTTATCTCATAAGATCTCTTCTTTCCTGTCAGATAAAAAGGGCTTACCTACCACTTCTGGGTGACAGTAGAAAACACAGAAGTGTGAGCTTTTTTGACAGAAACACACTTTGATCTAAAAACCTTCTTCTATGCTTGCAAACCTCGAAGACCACCAAGTGGCAGAAGAAGAAGAATAGAAAATTCAACATGACTAGAAGAGTTTCAACGGATCTCTTCAACAGATCTATTCAAAGCCTCTCATATAAAAGATGTAGCAAGGCTGAAGATCAAGACAGAGCTTTTCCTGAAGATTTTTTTAAAAAGAGTGTACATTTAGTGAAGAACCAAAAACTCCAGATACACTCAAAGGAAAAGAGAGAAAGAGCCAGATCCCAGAAGAAGTGCTCAAGCATCTGAAGACCTTCAAGCTTCAAGCTCCTTCTCCTCTCTTCACTCTCTCTCTATGGTTATTGTAAATCTGGGGGAGTGTCTGTGGCTGAGAGCTAGAGTTCTTAGTGTTCATCTTATAATAGCTCTCGGTCTGTTCTTCTCTTTCTAAGAAAGATTTATGTCTACTGTAGGACTGTATCATTGTAGAACCTAGTTAGGGGTTTAAGTCTAGCAGAACCGCACTGGGGTTTGTACCAGGAGGTTGGCTTCTTTACCTGTAAGAGAAGTGGGTTGCCTTCTTGCCCGAGAAAGAGAAGAAGACCACTGGAGTGCTGGGTGTTGTTTGTGCCTTGAGGGGGACTGTACCTTGGTTAGTAAAATCCCAAGAGATTGCTTGGGGACTGGACGTAGGACTTCTATGTGGGAAGGGCCGAACCAATAAATCTTTGTGTGATTGTTTATTTACTTCCGTACTGCTATTCTCTATCACACTCACCAACCAAACCTTCAAGTGATAATTTTCTGTGTTTAAGTTTCTGTTTCTGATTTCAAAAAACCTATTCACCCCCCCCCCTAGGCTAGCTTGCTTCCGTACCAAAAGGGCCCAACGATGAACTGAATCAATTCAAAAGAAATCCTAAACTCAATAATTGGAACTAGATGGTATTTAGGAATAAATTGAATGAGGAAGGAAAAGTTGTAAGGAATAAAGCTAGACTGGTGCAAAAGGATACAATAAGGAATTTAGAGTTGATTTTGAAGAGTCCTTTGCACCAGTAGCTAGGTTAGAAGCTGTGAGTATTTTATATGGCATATGCATGTTCAAATTTCAAACTGTTTCAGATGGATGTGAAAACTGCCTTTTTAAATGGTTATATTAAAGAGAAGTGTTTGTTTCTCAACCCCTGGCTTTGAAGATCATGATAACCTAACCATATTATAAACTGCACAAAGCTTTGTATGGATTGAAACAGGCTCCAAGAGCGTGGTATGACAGACTGAGCAGTTTTCTGGTTAGTAAGAATTATTTCAGAGGTAAGGTGGATCAAACTCTCTTCACAAAATTAGTTCACAATCATATCATTGTAGTTTAGGTGTATGTGGATGATATTATTTTTGGTTCCACCAATCCTTCACTGTGTGAAGAATTTTCTAATCACATGCACAGTGAATTTGAAATGAGTCTCATGGGGGAATTACATTTTTTTCTTGGTTTGTAGGTTAAACAACTTGAGGATGGATTCTTTATTAATCAAGCCAAATATGTCAAAGAATTGCTCAAAAGATTCCAATTTGAACAAGCCAAGCCAGCATCAACTCCCATGAGCACAAGCATCAAGTTGGACAATGATGAAAAAGGTAAATTGGTTGATGCAAAGAAGTACAGAGGTATGATTGGATCTCTCCTATATCTTACTGCAAGTAGGCCAGATATTCAATTTAGTGTGTCTTTGTACTAGATTTCAGTCTAGTCCAAGGAAAGTCACTTGCTTGCAGTTAAGAGAATTTTTAGATATCTTGTGGGCACTTGTGAATTGGGTTTATAGTATCCAGTTGGATGTCATACTGATTTAATTTCATATTCTGATGCTAATTATGTTGGGTGTAAACTTGATAGGAGAGTACTAGTGGTTACTGTCAATTTTTTGGAAATTTCATGGTAACATGGGCATCCAAAAAGCAACACTCAACTTACTCTCTACTGTAGAAGCAGAATATGTTGCTGCAGGGAGTCGTGCAGCTCAAGTGTTGTGGATTAAAAGTCATTGCTTGACTATAATATTGATATTGGATGTTCATCTATCATGTGTGACAATACTAGTGCCATTAATCTCTCCAAAAACCCAATTCAACACTCCAGAACAAAACATATTGAAATCAGACATCACTTTCTTAGGGATGAAGTTGCAAATAAGAACATTGAATTGGAATTCATTCCCACTGAAAAAAAAAATTGCTGATATTTTTACAAAACCATTGGCTGAAGAAAGATTCACATCATTAGAAGAGAACTTGGAATTTGTAACATGCAATAAAAATTGAAATCAATTGGGATTCTTAGCAAAGATCAAATTGGTATATCAAATGGTGAACTGTGGAAAGACAAGTCAGGCTTGTCTGGAAACTATCATTATGTGAGGAATAACCTCCACCAAGTACTAATGATCTACCTTGTGTAAGAATCATTAAATATATATATAAAAAAATGGTCTATGTCTGGAACATGCTTGATCATGCTTGTTTGACTGCTGAAATTGAATGCTAGATTCAGTGTCTATGATTTGAAAGTCATATGTTTCATTAATGCACATGTTGAGGGGGAGCATTATTGCTTGAGAAGTGAAAGTGGTGTTCTGAAAGAAGGTTTCAAGCAGTCAGATGTGCACATGAAGTATTTGAGATTTGAGAACAAGCTACTGTGTTTGATCAAGATTTGTTGAGAATATATGAGGTTCTGCAATGCTGTCAGGTCGACACCCAATCAGTGTAGTGTCGACACCAGATCTTTATTCTTCAGCTATGTGTGATTCTTTCACAGTCTTCAGTTCAACACACCATTTCTATGGCATTCTTAAATCCTTCAACATGATTCACATTCATTTCATTTGACTATTTTGTCAACTCTCTATGATTGAAGAAGGATTTTCTTTATTTTTTATGAAAAGGTTAATAAGATCAATAATTCAGGGGGAGCTAAAGGCTTCATTCCTTTTTCTCTCATCAAACCAAAACTGATTTAGTGAGTTAATGAATATCTAATTCATGAAATGTTCATTAATTCTTCTGAAGAAATCAAGGAATGAATTCTTAATTGTCATAACATATTCTTTCAGCCAACATTCTTTTATATTCTGAACTTCTAAAGTAACTTGATTTCTTTGGTTGAAGAATGTTCAATTTTTGTATTGACTTTATACGTTTCTTTTAAGATTGATGAAAGGTAAAGTTGTGTCAACTTCTTAATGTTCATTTACAAAATATTTTTCTAACAGAGCAATGGCATATACAATGAGAAACTGCACACCTTCACAAAAATGAAGAGCTAGTATGTCATGAGTGTCATGCTATCTCTATTCTAAGGGGTCAAATAAAAAATATTAAAAACCAATGTTAACTGAGTAACTGGAAATGTTGGCATCTGATAAACGTATATTTCCATGTCAAAATGTTTTCATTAACCCCTTAAAGCAAGATAATTAGTAAATCTTCAGTAACCAGGGACTCTGGCATGTGAAAAGCATGTGTACTTGAGTGAAAAAGATTTACTACATTTGAATGCTCATTGCTTTAATTTTTAAAGAAACATCAATCAAACAAAATGAACAATTTATACCTAAATCAGATCTTTTGAGGGTGTTTAACTTCAATACAAATTGCATTCTTCCTGAAGAAATCACATTACCTTGGTTTAGTAAGGTGTAAAAGAATGAAATGTCTGAGGAGAATATTTTATTTCAATTAAGTTGTCATCCTGGTGCTTCAGAATTTTCATTGATCATCTCTTGACAGAATTTTTCAACTCAATGAATTTGTAATGGAATGATGATGAGAAATTGAAATGAATCTTTAACATATTTTAAAATCCTTGAATAATTGATTTTAGATGTATTTAATCATAATAAAGATTTTCCTTCTCATCTTTTTCAAAATTCCACAATTTTTACCAACTCAGGTCGACACACTTTCATCATGTGTTGACACACTTTTCTGTCAGGTCGACACATATCTTGATGTGTCGACACTACTGGACCTAGCCGCTAGTCCCAGTTTGGGTTAAATGGACCGGGGATTCATCTTATCCCCTTCCTTCTTGTGTCAAACCCATTCATAAATGCCCAAACTCCTAGGTTGACCCTACCTCTTTCCGTTTCCCAAGCGTTTGAACTTCTCCCTCCTCCAACTTCCCTGGAAACGATCCTCTACGTTTTCCAGAAATCTTCATCCAACTTCTGGGCTTCATCCTTTCTTCTCCTCTCCTGCAACCATGGCACCCAAGCAAACTCCAAGACGAGGAGCAAAGTCTAGAGCGGCTGCAAGGGGTGTGGTCATCGAGGAACCCCCACTAAAGAAGAAGCAAGTTTCGGCATGATCCGTCCAAGCGAAATCCAGACTCTAGCCCTTCTGGCACACCACCATCGAAGCGGGGCAGATCATCCCCACAGAGCAAAGGCAAGTCACCATGTCATCCAGGTACCCTAGAAGAAGGCTACTTCTTGATTCCAGTGACTCAGAAGAAGAAGTTCATCCTCTGAGTCTTCTTCTGACACATCTAGGACTCCAAGTCACCCCATCTCAGACTGTCACTGAAGGGAGATCCATTCTCAAACCTAGGGTTGTTGACTTATCTGATCAAGCATTTGCTGATGCATTCCCTGAGTTTGTCTCTTTCTTTGAGTTTCAAGGGTGGCTTCAATTTATTTCTGAGTTCAGAACCTTCTACCCTAGATTGGTTCAAGAATTTTATCTAAATATTGTGGATGCTACAAAAGGTTTCAGGTCAGAGGTCAAAGGTGTTTTAATTCTTTTCACTTCTGAATTAGCCTCTGAATTATTTCATATCCCCAATTCTAGTGAGGATTACTATTCTTATAAGTTCAACCTTCATGAGGCCTACACTCTTCTCACTGGTCTACCTCATGATAAGAAAGATTTCAGACAAACTCATGTCACTCGGTTCAACACCAATCATTTCTCTCCTACACTCAGATTGGTACATCACATCCTTACCACCATTATCACTCCACAAGGTGGTGGTAGGAATAGGCTTACAGATATTCAAAGATTTGTGATGTATTGTATGAAGAAAAATGTCAAAGTCAATCTGAATTTGATTATGTCTCAAATCATGTCTGAGACAATTCGGAAAGATCTTCACAGTTCCTTACCTTATGCTGCTCATCTAACAGCTGTCTTCAAGCATTTTGGAGTGTCTTTTCTGAATGAAAAAGTTCAAAAGATTCCTCAAAACAATATCTATTGTTTGCATCATCTGCAAAAATTTATGGGATTCAGAATTGAGGGTGATCAGGTGCTTAGAGGGCCTGTAGTGGAACCACCAGCAGAAAATGTAGAAGAAGAACATGTTCTAGATGTTGAAGCTCCTCAGGTTGATCTAGTGATACGACAGCCCCATGTTGATCCTCATATCCCACAGGATATGCCAATTCCACCTTTTCCTCAAGCTTCTCCACCTCCTACTGATGTGCTTGTTCCTTCAAACTTCTTCCAGCAATATCACAGTTCAGCCTCCACTTCATCCGGTGGATCTTTCATCCACCAAACTTTAAAATTTTTTCAAGTTCAATTTGACAATCTCATTCATCCATGCGAGAAATGTCAGCCAGTTTGAACTTCGGATTCAAAGATTGGAAAATATAGTGAATGGACAATTTTTTGAGACAACAAGAGCTAGCTGAACATGCTACTAGAAGGTTCAATAGACTGGTTGGAACCTTGGGTGATGCTTCCACTCAGCTACAAGGTCTTCAGTTTGATTTGCAAGCAATTCTATCCACTATTTTGGAGCACACTCAACAAGTATCAACAAAGTATTCAAACTGGGAAAGATGTTGTGTCAAGTGTCCAAGTGTCGCCTATCATTGCTCATTTTGTTGAAGACATGGAAAGTATGAAGGCCACACTGCACATATTGATCAGGAGATAGCAGATCTCCGGACTGAATTTGGTAACATTTGGCAGAATGGCTCAGCTTCTAGCTCATCCTCTGGTTCTCCTCCCATGACACAAGACCTCAATCAATTCCAAGCACACATTTCTGAAAGTCTTTAGAAGATGGAAGAGCTTTTGCATACCAGGCTGTCAACTATGCAATCACATCTAAGATCTAATTTAAGTGCTTTGGAAACAAGAATGAAGGCAATTGAGAACATGTTGCTTCCTCTTCCTCCTCCTCCTCCATCTCCATAATGTCTTTCTATTTTGATGATGTCAAAGAGGGAGAAGGGTTATTTTGTATGCAATGGATGCTACTGGATGCTACTCTACAGTTTCATGCCATATTTTCATGCTTCTTTTGATTGTTGGGTTACACATTACACTTTGTGCTTGTATGCTTGATCACTTTGGCAAGTAAAAAATTGAATGACATGGTTGTTTCTGATGTGATGAGAATTTGGATGTTATTGTCATTTCTTTTGTATGCCACGGAATGATGTGATTGAATGATTTAAAATCTCTTGTTTGAGAAAACAAAAATTGTTTAATGAATCATAGTTGCCATCATCAAAAAGGGGGAGATTGTTAGATCTCTTGTTTTGATGATATTTAAGTATGATTCATACATATGTGGAAATCATGCTTCAATTATATTTAACATTATTTTTCCATGTGTAGCTCAAAGAAATGCTCAAGCAATGACAGTGGTATTGACACAATTCAGATAGTGTGTCAACACATAGTGCATTTTTAGTGCAATTAATCAAGAAGGCAAGCCAGTTGTGTCGACACAGCTCATGCATCCAGCAAATCAGTAAAGGAAGAAGTGGCCAGTGGTGTCGACACAGCTTGCTGAATGCAGCATTGTTGACTGTACACTTCCGTTGTCTAGAGTTCCGTGCAGGAATCAATATACACACCTTCTCTAACTGTCTCACAGATTTAAAATAGTAAAAATAACTAATAGAGTGGTGAGAACAGGTCATATCACAGAGAGGCTGAATAAAGTTTGACTTAAAACTTTCGACTTGAGACGATTCTAACAAATACTTTTCACCAAAATAACAATGCATGAGAATTAACTCTGTAAATTGCATCAATCATTCCCTCTTAACTCTTTAGGTCAAACTTAATGAAAGATCAAACAGAATTGAAAACAAACGAATTGGTATCACTGTACCATCACAATCGAGGGATCAACAAGTAAACAGAAGAAAACTTAACTAGAAACTAACGAAACCAATTTATCCCTACATCTCAGGGGATGAACGGTCAACAAAAGTTGTTCTCCACAAACACCAATCAATACCCTCACAACTAGGGATGTTCACAGTTCGGTTCGGTTCGGTTCGGTTTAGACCTCTTTTTAGAGAAAACCGAACCGAACCGAAATTGGTTCAAACCGAACCGAACCGAACCGGTTCGTTCGGTTTGAACTAAAAAAAAAAAAAAAAAAAAAAAACCCTAAACTAAACGCGCGGGGCGGTCCGGGTTTCGAACCCAGGCCGCCCCCAAAGGAAGAAGCGCGCCTAGCCACTGGGCTAGGCGCGCTTTATGTTATATTTATTATTAAATATATTTATTGTATATTTTCGGTCATTCGATTTCACTGTGCAAAACTGAACCGAACCGTGACACTTCTCAAACCGAACCGAACCGAATTGGTCGGTTCGGTTCGGTTTTTTTTTCGGTTTGAACCGAATAGAAACAGCCCTACTCACAACTCAAGGATTGGACAGAAAATAAGAACAGAAATTAATTGCTACTAAATCAAATTCCACATGTATTACTGAAGGAATAGGGAATAGAACAACATTAATGACTCGAAAAAGACTAGAACAACTCAGAATCCTAATGAAATCTCAGCACAGAAATATGGACCTCACAAACTCAACTCTTGATCTGGACTGTGAGATGTCTGAAAATTTTTCTGGACACCGTTGCCCTCCTGAACGCTGGACAGCCCCAGAACAAGCCAAGAAATGGGATCTTCTTGGTTGCCCTGTGCCGACTCTTGCAATGCCCCTAGATCGGCTCCAGCAGCTCTACAACCATAAAAGAAGAAGAAACCGAAAGAATCATTGTAGCCTACTCTGCAGCCGAACCACCTGGAAGCTGAAACCCCTGTTGCTGAGGATCTCCCGGATGTCGAATAAGATCTCACTGCCCAACCATAAACTAAGACAAGAAAAAATGAACAAATTTTGATCGATCTCTGGATGAACACAGAAGAAAGGACCAAATCAACTCAGGCGAAATGGACAAATCACACAATCTGATTCTCTAATAGCACAGAACAATTGGAAATAGCACAGAGAAAAGAAGAAACAAATGCAAGCAGCAGAACTCGATCTCTCTACCAAAAACCAACAGCAGAGATGAGGAACAAGAACAAAGATGAAAACCCACACTCTCCAACCCTCTGGAACGAATTATCACACAATGCTCACAAAAACAAATCTCTCGAAATGCTGAATACAGGAAGAACGAACAAAGCTGAACTGCCTACCTCTCCCACCCTTTACAGAAGAAATAAAAACTAAAAAAAACCCCACAAAATTCTGAACCAGCCAACCCTGCTGAATAGCAGAAGCAAACCCTCCTCAGTCCTGATCTCCAGAAGAAAATAAAGAAAAAGCTAAAAATCCTAAAAATCGAACCCCTAGCCCATGAGGACCTTGGGGTCCTTTTATAGGCGCCTCGCCCAGCTCCTCTTCCCGCCTTCTCCATCACCTCAGCAAATCCGCACGCACCGGATCTGCAGCGTACCAGTCCAGCTCAGCACGAGCTAGCCCGCCACCGCGCCACCTCAGCTGCTCTGCCTCCGCTGCGAACCGCAGCCCAAACTCTGCACAGAATCTGCAGCACCTTCAGCCGTGCACACCGCCCGCTTCGCACGGGATCTGCATCCGGATCGCCACCAGCGCGTACGCGCTGCAGCTCTAGCCGCCTCAACTGGCCGCCCAAACCAGCTCCGCAGTGGAACACCATCGCCCAAATCGCCAGAGCGCTTCTAGCTTCTATCTTCCTCATTGCCCTGGGTGGGAGGAAAAAGAAAGGGTTTAAGTGACTGTGGGGATTGGGTAGGGTATTAAAAATGTATATTATTATTATTATTATTATATCTTATTTATTATAAACGCATATCTATCTACTACTAAAAAAGTATTATTACGACAAAAAATTATTATATGCAATATTTATTTACAAAGTTTTTTTATTTTCCAAAATGTACATGTGAAAACATTAGAAAACAAAAACTATTTAAAAGGTATTTGCCTTTAAATGAAAATCTAACTATGTGTTCTACCAAACTAATATGTTTAAAAATTTAGGGATGACTGAAAATTAAACTCAAAATGTACATTATTTATGGACAGCGTGGTCTAAACTCAACTACGTGTATAAATTTAACGTTAAAAATTATGTAGTTATCACTCCCCCTACTTGAACATTGCTAGTCCTTAGCAATAAAAATTATTCAAAATGTAGGACTAGAAGATGTAATGCCTCATGCTAAACAGTCATCATGTAAAAAGATTAATGTAGAGATAATCTTTCCTAATTGTAAAGGCTTATGGCAAGAAATTAGTGCACAAATGATAGCTCACTGAGAGTTCACATCAAACCCTTCTGGAGCTTCTTTGCCTCAGCTAGTATTTGAGATTAGATTGATTCAAGGGAGAAGAAAAGAGTTGTGGAATAAGATCCTTGCTCAATCAGATCGGGTTGATCTCTTAGTCCATTCTGCCAACTTCCTTGAAAATTATTTCTCTGAGCGAGGACTTTGCCCCTATTTGCACTTGTGCACTCAGAATTTTCTTCTTTTTCATCCACAATGTGCACAACCCATCACTTTTCAAGAGTAGCGAGTCCAACTTTACTCAGATCGGGGCATTTTTCATAGATATATATTTTTTCTTTTGGCTTTTACTTTGCCTTCTTTTCTTTTCCTCTAAAGGAGGATGGAAGTCAATTCCTGATCACACGCCTTCACTTCCTTCGCAATTCATTTAAGGGAAAGGGAGAAAACCCAATCACTCTCTCCTACTAGCATTGACAAATTTGCTACATTTAGGTTCAACTAGTCTAAGTGGTTGTGTAGTGTGTGTATGAAAACTTCTTGCCATAAATCCTTACATAAGGTAGACAGAAGTATATGTAATCCTTTACTAGAGGCTACCTAACACGGATGCTTGCAAAAGGATGTGACAACCAAAAAAATTTAATGGTTAAAGATAGACACATAGTCTGGCTTCGCAATGCCAACGCAATTTTTTTATTCAAAGATGAAACATTGTGAAAATTCTTTTATTTGCATAAGCTCAATATCAGGAAAGACAGAGAATTACCTGATAAAGGAAATCCCTGAAAAGGATGGGGACTATGAACGCATGTTTATCTACCTCTCCCCCCTACTTATTTACAGGAAAATAAAGTAAGACAGAGAATTACCTGATAAAGGAAATCTGTACACTGGGGTGCCTCTTACAAGCCCTAAGTTTATCGTCTTCAGCCAGATGCAATTAGCTTCATTTGGCTCAGCTAGCTTGGTAGACTCAATTTTTAAGAAAGGTGGACTTTCAAAGAAGTGCTTAACCTTTGCCCATTAACAGTGAATGATTATCCAGTTTTAGAATCAAGAATGGACAGCACATTGTAATAAGCTTTGAGGACAGGTAAGGACCATCCCATCGGGACTTCAATTTTCCTGGAAACAGACGAAGCCTAGAATTAACATCAAACCTATCATGCACTGAAAAGTTTTTCTATGAATGTGTTTGTCATGGAATGCTTTTGGCTTTGGCTTTATAGTCTTGGAGCTTTCATAGGCTTCATTTGAGCTCTTCTAGCCATTCAGCTGAGGGTCCTTTGTTGACCAGCTTGGGCTAAATCAAGTTTACCTGTTTAATAGCCCAATAGGCTCTATGCTCAAGTTCTACCGGCAGATGACAAGATTTTCCAAAAACAAGCCAGTAAGGGGACATTCCAATGGGAGTTTTGAAAGCGTTCGTAGGCCCACAATGCATCATCTAACCTTTCTGGCCAGCTTTCCTATAGGCCTAACCGACTTCTGAAGAATGTTCTTGATCTCCCTATTTGATACTTCCACCTGGCCACTGGTTTGCGGATGGTAAGGTGTTGCCAGCTTATGGGTGATCCCATACTTCCTTAGGAGGGTCCTAAACTGAGTGTTAATGAAATGTGTCCTCCATCACTAATGATTGCTGGGCCACCCAAATCTAAAAAAGATGTTTTTCTGAACAAATTTGATGACCACTTATGATCATGGTCTGGTGGCCATGGCCTCAACAGCAACTAAAATGTATGTGTATCCAAAGGATGGTGGAAAAGGTCCCATAAAGTCTATTCCCCATACATCAAAAATTTATACAACCAAAATGGGGTTAAGAGGCATCATATCCTTCTTAGAAATGTTTCCCATGGTTTGACATCTAAGACATGGCCTTACAAAATTGGTGGGCATCCTTAAACAACGTAGGCCATAGAAACCAGAGTCAAAGACCTTAACAGCGGTCTTCTTTCCTAAAAAATGCCCTCCACAAGCAGAGAATGGCAATACTGAGGACACTTTGATGCTCACTCTCAGGACACATCTTCTTATCACTTGGTCTGGTCTAATGAAAAATAGCTCTGGGTCCTCCCAAATAAAATACTTGTCCCTAGCAAAAAATCTCTCTCTTTCATTTTGGTCCAATCTCCAGGTACTCGTCCAATGACTTTATAATTCACAATGTGTGCATACCATGGAGATGAAATATTGGAGAAGCTAAAATGTGCTCATCTGGGAAAGCATCTCTAATAGGCATAGAGTCCGGGGCAACTATATTCTGGACAAATGGTCAGCTACCACATTTTGGATCCTTTCTTATCATGAATTTCCAAATCAAACTCCTGTAACAATAGAATCCATCTGATCAATTAGGCTTGGCATCCTTTTTGGCAAGCAAATGTCTTAAGGAGCATGGTCAGTGAAAACAATGATTTTAGGCTCCTAAAAGATAGGATCTGAACTTCTCTAAGGCAAAGACAACAGCTAGGAGCTCTTTCTCAGTGGTTGTGTATCGAATCTGGGTGTCATTCAATGTTTGCTTGCATAATAAATCACAACAGATCCTTTATCAGTTTTCTACCCAAAATACCTATTGCAAAGTCTGAAGCATCACACATTATCTCAAATGGTAATGACCAATCTGGAGATTGTAGAATTGGAGCTCTGGTCAAAATGTCTTTTAAGTCCTCAAATGCTTTATGACAAGCTTCGTCAAAAATGAAAGGAGTGTCTTTTAACAAAGAAGTCAATGGTCTTGCAATTTTGGAAAAGTCTTTGATGAACTCCTATAGAATCCAGCATGACCAAGAAGGATCGAATTTGTTTGACAGAGTTGGAGGAGGCAATTCAGAAATGAGATTTATCTTGGCTTATCTACCTCTATCCCTCTCTCTGAGACAATATGTCCTAAGACAATCCCCTCCTTAACCATGAAGTGGCTCTTTTCCCAACTTAAAAAGATTGGCATTAATGCATCTTTTGAGCACTTCAGTCAAATGGTCGAGGCACGAATCAAAGTCATTCCAAACACAGAAAATCATCCATGAAGACTTCTAAGTAATCCCAACCATGTCTGAGAAGTAGACAAACATGCCAACGTTGAAAAGTTGCAGGGGCATTGCACAGCCGAAGGGCATGCGTCTAAAGGCAAAGTTCCAAATGGACATGTGAAGGTGGTCTTTTCTTGGTCCTCAGGGTGAATAGCCACTTGGTTATACCCTGAATATCCATCAAGGAAGCAAAAGAATTTTGGCCTGCAAGTTTCTCTAAGATTTGGTCAATGAAAGGCAAGGGAATGGTCTTTCTGGTCATCGCATTCAATTTGCGATAGTCAATGCACACTCTCCATCCTGTAGCCAGCCTAGTGGGAATGAGCTCACCCTTTTTCAGTTTGAATTACAGTTAGTCCTGACTTTTTAGGGACAACTTGAGTTGGACTAACCCACTGGCTATCAGAGATGGGATAAATGAATCCAGCATCAAGCCATTTGACAATTTCTTTCTTAAACAATCTTCATGTGGGATTAAGCCTTCTTTGCATTTCTATTGAACTTTTAGCATTTTCTTCAAGTATATGTGATGTGTGCACACTGAAGGACTTATCCCTCTCAAATCATCTATGTCCAACCTATAGCTTTCTTGTGACTTTTCAAGACTTCCATCAATTTCTTCTCCTGCCCTTCCTCAAGATCACTAGCAATTATAACGGCCAAGTCTCATTCTCTCCTAAAAGATGTACTTTAAACTAGCAGGGAGTGGTTTTAGCTCAACCTTAGGAGGACACTCTAACGGAATGATGGATCATTATTCTGAAATAAGGAATTAATTGTCTTCCTCTCCCTCAACCCTAGAGCACAGGGTTGGTCTACTGCTCTTCTACACAGATTCTTCCAAGGAGTCTACCACTAGACAACTTCTCCTTCATCATGGTGCCTAGATGCCCTAAAAATATTGATACTAACCGCCTATCCCAAATGATATATCCATCATCCCGGTAGCACAATCAATGTAGCTCTAGCTGTGGCCAAAAAAGGTCTACAAGGATGATGGTGGACTGAGTAAATCTTGAGGAGTGTTCATGTCCAGAATGATGAAATCGGCGGGAAGTAACAATCATTGATTTCACAATGACATCTCAACTAAGCCTTTAGGAGTGGTGACAGAACGATCGGCTAGTTGAAGGACAACAGAAGTGGGTTTCAATTCTCCTAACTTGAATTTCTCAAAATAGCAGAAGGTAGGAGATTGACACTGGCTCCCAATCTAAAAGGCCGCTTCAAAAGTGACTCCACCAATGGTGCAAGGAATTAGTGGAGTGCCTGGATCTTTGAGCTTTTAGGGAGTTGATTCAAGATAATGCACTCACAGTTTTGGAAGAATGATTGTTTCAGTTTTACTTTCACTTCACGTTTTGGAGTGCACATTCTTTTAGAATTTGGCA
The DNA here is from genome assembly GCA_014218235.1 of Colocasia esculenta. Lineage (NCBI taxonomy): Eukaryota > Viridiplantae > Streptophyta > Magnoliopsida > Alismatales > Araceae > Colocasia > Colocasia esculenta. Next base: position 94,647,612 of record CM024758.1, on the reverse strand, counting down.
TAAGCAGGCACATGCTTAATGGCATCAAGGAGAGGAATGTTGATGTGAACTTGTTTAAAAAGTTCCAAGAGTTCTTCATTACCAGTTAGTTTGTTTTGGATTTTGGCTTTAAAGCTTCAGGAAAATGGGACTCTTGGAATGTAATAGCTGGGCTTCATCATTTTGATTTTGTCTAGAGGTTCTTCAATCATTTTCTCTTTTCCTTTGGATTTTTTTTTCAACATTCTTTCCATTTCCTTCTTAAATTCAGTTTCAATTCATTTTCTTATCTCATTCAATGTTGACATGTGTGGGTGAGGATTTGTTTGATTTTTCACTTCTTAAGGGTGACACTGTTTTAGCATTTTCTACTTGGGGGCCCCTAGCTTGGGCAGGAGGATGGTCCGTTGTATAGGTTGCTGGTTTTGTGGTGCTGGAATGTTCTGGACAAAAGCTTGGTGTGAGTTGGTGGTGGAGGTGCATTTTGTCGAGCAGGTGGTCTGTACCCCTGGGCTTGATGGTATTGCTGATTCTGATAAAATCGGGGAGGTTGTTCCTTGGGTTTGCTATAGCTTGACTTGGCGGTGACCTGACTCCCTCCTTTGACATACATCAGCAATCTTGGGACTCTATCCTTGCCAAATTTTTGAAAATTTTGTTTTGATTTTGATATTACTTTGTTGTTCTTGCACAGTTTGGCATAGAGTCACCATCATGTTTTGGAGTTGATTCTTTTATCTTCCCAATTGGGCTGAGGAGGTGGTGGTTGATTATATGAAGGTTGCTGGAAATTGGTGTAAGCAAATTGATTGGAGTTTTGATTTCCTTGGACTTGTGGAGGTTTGGAATAAGAAGATTGGCCAAATCCGGATTCTGATTGGGATAGGATTGACCGTACATGGATTGCTTAAAAGAAGGTTGAGACACTTGTTCAGATTGATTTTTCATGAAAATTCGGGGATTTCTCCAACCAGGGTTGTATGTGTTAGAATATGGATCATAGGAGGGTTTGTAAAAACCTTGGGCAGCTTGGACTTGTTCTGAATAAAAGGAGGCAATTGGGAGTAGTGGGACAAGCACTGGTAGGGTGAGCTGAGCTAGCACACATAGAACAAGTTTCAGGTAGTTGAGAAAATTTGGGTGTGACTTGCCCAGTTAAAGACAGTAATGATCGAATTTTTGTTCTAATTTCTGCTCCAATCTCTGATCAAGTCTATCTAACAGATGATCGTCCCTAGAATCTGATTCTCCTCTCCCTCAATTCATACAACCTGCTTCTTTACAGGTCCTAGTGCTCTCATAAGAGTGGAGTGAGGCATGATTGATAGAATTCTCACTCAATGTTTCAAACAGATATATGCCTCATCCTCGCTCTTAGTCATGAATGCTCCCCACTGGGTCATCAACCATCTGTCTATTTGATTCAGTTAGACCTTCATAAAAGCTTGGACTATTTGCCACCTCGACAGACCATGGTGGGGGACATTTTCTAAGCAACTCTTTCAATCTCTCCATGATTATGCATTAACTCTCCCGGGTGTTGGGGAATCCAGTTATGCTCTTCTCATGGTGTTATGCAGCCCAATGGGTAAAATTCTTCAAAAATTCCTGCTGCATTTTGGCCATGTTCTAATGGTTTCCCTATGGTTCCTAACCAATGTTTGGCCTTGTCTTTCAAGAGAATGGAAATAGGGTCAATCTTAAGGCATTTCAGTAAATTTTGGATCCTGACAGTGGAACAAATCTCTAGGAAATCATCTATATGCTTATAGGGATCTTCATTGGGATTGCCATAGAAGGATGGCAACATTTGAATGGTTCCGGCTTGATTTCAAAGTGATTTGCAGGAATTTCGGCTGATGCAAGTAGCAGGTTGATAATCAGAAGGAATAAAGTACTCCTTCATCTGTCTAGGTGCGGACCTCCTCTACATTCCTAGCAACTTGGTTATGGTCTCGGTTGACCATCCTATGAAAGAATCTTTTAATTTGTCTATAGGTGAGCCAAATCTATGTCAGGCTCCGTCTACCAAGCATGCACATTGAAAAAGCCTCTATTTATGATTTTTGAATTTTTAGCTTTTTTATGATTTTTGAATTTTTATGAACAAACACAAACAAACAAACACTTTTAAACACAATTAACCTAAACACTAAGTGTTCCTTGGACCTATGTTATTTTTCTCAAAATCAGATTTATGCTTGCTTAATCCCAATCCTAACTCTTCTTGTACGGCCAGGTAAGAGGTGGAGTAGAGGGAGGCCCCTTGCTTCGCAAGGACCAATTAAATAACCTCTAACTCCACTTAAGTAAGCTTTTTACCTCTAATCCTAGACACCAGACTTAAAGAGAAGTTTGAATTAAGAAAGGATAAATCTAATTATGAACCCTAGGGCCAAGTCTACTGGATTTTATTGAAAGTTTAGGCAAATGCAAGAATGTGGAAAATTTTGTGATTTTTGGGCAAAGGAAAGGGTGATGAAATCCCTCACCTTATCTTTTATTTTTTCTAAGGGTGATGCCCTTAAGCAGTCCCTTTTACAAATCATAAATGCAACAAATCAAGTCCAAACAATGGTTTTTAATGCTAGTCTAATGCATGAAACAAGAGATGAAATCTTATCTTTCCCCCGCACTCTTCAATGCAGAAAAAGAAATGGAATTAAAATGACAATTAAAATGATGAATGACCTAAAACAAGTGATTCTAATCTTGAGAGGATGAAAATTTTAATTTGCAAAACAAACGGCTTACATGAAAGAGCGATTTGAAAAAAAATAGATTTTAGATTTTTTTAATTTTTATTTGGTTTTTGAACTAAATGAAATGAAATTTAACTAAGAAAATATAATGTGATACTATAAACTAATTCCAAACCACACAAACCACCAAAAGGTCAATTATTACATGCCAACTAGAAAGAAATCTCTGTACATGCATAGTGTAACACCCCGGAAATTAGCAATTTAAAATTTCAGAAATATAGAGGGATAAATTAAATAAACGTATTAGAGAGACTTCCAATACCATGTGTTAATGACCTATTAACAAGATTGGGCCAATAGAGCATATTTGGCCCAAGGATATGAATAAACTAGGACAGGAAATTGCCAAGAAATTCGTGTATGTAATTATGCAGTAATTAGTGAGGGTAATTTAGGGTTAAATTATGGATGAGTAGTCATGAAAGGTAAGCCAAAACCGAACTCAATCCCAATTGGTGGTTTCCTAAACCTTTGCTACCTCTTTTGGGTAAGGGAATCCCAGATTTCCTGGAAACTAGGAAACATAGCTCGTAGCCCCTTTTCTAGTATCGTTAGGACTCTTAACAACATCCTAAAACTATAAGAACTCGTCCCTAAACTCTTGGGGAAGGTTTAACAACGAATTGGAGTCGTTTGGAGGCAGGCTAGAACTTCTAAGGAGCAGGAGAAAGGTTGGGAACCCGTAGCTTCATCCCATGCATCCTCTGTTGCGTCCAGAACATTAACTGGTTCTAGATCTTCATAAAGGTAGGTGTTCTCGGGCCAAGATAAAGAAAACCTATACCATCATGTAGAGCATCGAGTCTATGTTCCTTTCACTTGATTTGCCCAATTTTCATGGAGTATTCATTGTGTATTGGTGATTTTCCCGAAGTCTTACACAGTTAGGACTTTTCCTGTTCGTCTTATTGTGCACACGATTCAAGACCGAATTTGACTAAACTTTCTTCATGAAAGTTCTTCTATTTGAAGTCACGATCATCTTCTATGTTGGATGTTTTGTCCAAAGGTTTTTTGTTAGAGATTCAGGAGCATGATAAGAGAGTCTCTGCTTGATACTGTGATTTCGGGTTTCACTTGATTTTTATTCTTCACATAGTTTCTCGGGATTTGAGACCGAATTGATCAAACCCTCAACATAAATATTCTTCTACTAGTTGTCCTCTTCATCTTTCATGTTGAACGTTTTATCCAAATGTCAATCGTTAGAGAGTTATAAGAGTTTGAAGTGAATCTCTGCATGGCATGTGTTTTTCGGGTTCCACATGACTCATGAGTTTTGTCTGGAAGGGCTCTAGTGTCGACACTACTTGAACTAGTGTCGACACACTGTCCCAAATCAGCCCAGAAGGTGTTCTGGGAAGGCCTCTAGTGTCGACACTACTTGAACTAGTGTCGACACACTGTCCCAGCTTGGCCAGAAGGTGTTCTGGGAGCTGTCTCTAGTGTCGACACTACCTGGACTGTGTCGACACTACTTGACTGTTTTGCCTTGCATTTGAAGCACTGTGTCGACACTACCTGGACTAGTGTCGACACTACTTGACCTTTTTTCCTTGTATTTGATGCACTGTGTCGACACTACCTGAACTAGTGTCGACACTACCTGACCAGTTTTGCATGATTTTGTCTTGTGTTTGGAGCATGGTGTCGACACCACTTGATCTAGTGTCGACACTACCTTACAAGAAATTTGCATGATTTTGGGTCTGATCATTTCATGATATCTACAAGCATGTGCATGATGCATGGACTTAAAATAAATCAAACCATTGAAGGAAATGGTAATGATATGAATATGATTCTAATGTGTAATTTTGATTGTCCTTATGTTCATTGGATTATCTTGTGATCTTGCTTATGGTCAATTGATACGATAAGTATAGCAACCTGAATTTTTACGAACAAATAAAAATTTAAATAAAGAATTTAAAACCTAGCTAAATAGATATTTGAATAGAGCATTAAATAAAACCCATTAGATGGAAAAGAGTAATAGGCTTTGCTTAATGGATCTTCTAGAATTATTGGGTCAAAAATATGAATTTGCAAAGGGAGATTAATAAGAAAATACCCTAAATTCGGAGTTTAATTATATCATAATTGGAAGGGATATTTAATGCATTAAATAAGCAATTAGAGTAGGAGTGGATTCCTAAACCTACCCTATATGGTTTAGCACGAATTTATATCTCTTCCTAGTCTAAATAGAGATTGGAAAGCAAGGAAGGAAGGAGGAAGTAAGGAAATTTCGGATTAAAGAGGAATTAGAGTCCTATTAGGAAATAGAAAGAGGAGAAGCTTAAATACTCTCCTAAAACCCTCTTGGCCAACCCTAGCTCGTGCCAAGGGATTCCTGGATCAGAAGGAGAGGCCAAGGAGGAGGAGATTTCGTGGGAAGAAGAACCTTACAAGCTCTCAACCCCGTTCTTCAAGTTCTAGCCCTAGAAGAGGAAATCGAGTCAAGGTAGGCATTCTCACAAGCATAAACCATGAAACTTTTTCTGTAGGATGTATCATCTACCAGGAACGAAACCCTCAAGTTTCATAATTTTCCTTCGAGTATATCTTTAGTTATGATTTTTCATGTTCTGCAACTCTTATGACCCCGAGCCTTCATGCTTAATTCATATCTCCTTGAACACTCTATCTCTTGCTCCCAAATTTTAATGGGAGATACTGATGCATGATAGGCATCTTTTGCCCCTAAAAGGCCTAAATTTCGTTGAGCATGTTGCCCGAATTAGATCGATCTTGCTCCCTGTGTATGTTCTGTGTTACTCGATGTTGTTCATACTCAACCATGTTCAAACCATACTCTCTTTCTAATTCCGATTTACTGGAAGTACCCTTACATGTCTAGTTTCATTTGCCACTGATTTCATGATTTTTCATCAAGTATACCATTAGTTATGATTTTCTGAACTACCCTATGTCAAAAAGGCAAGTTTCTGGACCGCAATCCAAGGCAGAGCAGAACTCTGTCAGACCCAGGCCACGGACCTGAGAACGCGACTGCCCGACATGTCGCCTTCTCAAGCCCGTCGCGACGCCCTTCTTGTCGCGTTCTGAACGCGACAGGACACCCGTCGCGTTCTGGCCGCCTGAGCAGACAGCTCTGTCGCTTCTGTGTAACCACCTGTCGCGATACGCTCTGCTCCTGTCGCCTTCTATACAGGCCTATGTCGCCTTCTCAGAGTTTTTGCAGAAAAATCCATGAAAAAAATATTTTTTGTCGCTTTCTAAATAATCCTTACGCCTTCTTACCGTTATACCCTAGTAAAAACCCTACTTAAAAATGGTGCTATATGAATGATTTAAAATACATGTTCACGACTTATTTCTATCTATGATTTCTCTTGCACTTGCACACACTGAACCATCCATTTATGGCTGAAATCTTGCAGAAAATATCTCATATAATCTGGTAATTTATTGCAATAAAGTATATTAATTGCCCTATTTTAAAGGACTTGTATTCGTTTCTTGCGATATCGACGCTCCACTGTTCTAGAATTCCTCTAGAACGTCGAGCATGTTCATATACACTCTTTGCTTGGCTTGTGGTGAACTCTCCGTCGGATATTCCTTTCGCCGGACTAGTGAACTCTTGCACAAGGCCTCCGTAAGTCTCCTCTGATCATGGATTCCCACATGGTCGACGAGCCGGTTGTACCCTAATACCTATGATACCCTTTAGGGATCAATATGATCCAAACGGCTATTAGAAGATCGCTCTTACCTTGAATCACGTCGAACCTCTGGACTTGTGCATAACATGGCCAGTGGGAAGATCGTGAATTCCACCTGACTGCCAATACGACGTGCGCGTGTTGTGCAACTGTTACTATCGCCTGTTACTCGTCGTATTACGTGCAATGTCCCCTAGCTCTCATCTGTACTCTACTCGCTCGTCTATTCACGTTCACTCCACTTCTCTATTCATCTAGTGCTCTTATCTATTCTTGGTACTCTATACTGGCCATTGACTGATTGTCTAAAGATAAACAATATAACCAATGCTTGGCAATATATAAAGGGCCCGATCTGGTCCTGGGATGTGCGCCCGAAAGTGCTAGTGCCCATGGGAGTTAAATGATCAGAGTGTTTGGCATTACACTCAAGTGCTATCTATCTCGACTATCTATATGACAATCAAAACACAAAACGTGCTATACTCTCTCGATGTCTAGAATGACAAACAAGTGCTATACTCGTCGTGCTATTACTATACTTGTGCTAGTTGTGCTATGGCCATCCTGCTATTCGTGCTATACTCGATACTTGTGCTATTTTGGAAACTATACTCGCTCTCGTGCTATTGTGCTATCTCCTGCTATATTTGACTCTCTTGTACCTGCTATCTTTAGATACTCTGCCATTAAATGCGTTAATTATTTAAAGCCTGCTTGAGCCTGAGATTTAAGTCCTACTGGGCGTTATCGCTCACCCTACGTTATTTGATGTTGTGTTCTCAGGTGAGACCGAGGATGACACATACACTCACGAGGAAGGGAATGACCAAGAGTGAAGCCAGGAGTACCCTCGAGTCATTATGTTATCTTAGAGTTGTAGTTAGTTATTTCCTTCTGTTGCAATGTAATTGGGCCCTTTAGAATGGCTCTGATATTAGTGGTTGTAACTAGACATTGGAAAATTATTAATGAGAAAGATTTGCTTTAGTATATTCAGTGTGCAATGTTTGATGTCTAGTATACGCTCTATACCTTTTCTTGCAACTGCATTCGCGCTCCGATATTCCGCGTCGGGGCGTGACAGTTTTGTGGTATCAGAGCCTAGGTTATCTTAGTATAGGGTGATCTAGGTTGACCAGCTTCGACTAAGAGTCAGTAATCCTACCTATGAAAGATGTGGGTAGAACTATGGGTAATCAGCTAAAATAAACTCACACACGCACAAATTAAACTTTTAATCAGCGTTATAACCTTTAAATTATTTTGTAGGAACTAAACCGCTACAATGACTGCGGAACGTGCCCAGATGAGAGGCATGCAACAATCCCTCCAGGAACTGACTCGTGCCATACTACAAGCCACCCAGCAAGGCGGTGGTAACCGCGGAGGGAACCAACCAGGTGCAGGCGAGCTGCATCGCAATTTTAGGGGTCTGAACCCGCCTAGGTTCAGTGGGTCTACGGATCCAGATGAAGCGGAGCACTGGCTAAAGGAAACGGAAAGGATCTTCCGTGTAATGCAATGTGCGGACGGAGACAAACTCTATTAGCGACATTCCAACTGGAGAAGGATGCCCGCGCATGGTGGGAGTCCGTGGAAGCCACAAAGGAGAACGGCCAATTTACTTGGGCCGAATTTAAGGAAGCCTATAATGCTAAGTACTTCTCTGAGCGAGTACAGGAAAGGAAAGCTGCTGAATTCGCTGCTCTTAAACAGCGAAGCCTGACGGTAGCAGAGTACGAAGCCCAGTTCTCTAGACTGGCACGCTATGCTGTACATCTGATCAACACTGAGAGAATGAAGGCTAAGCGCTTTCTAAATGGCCTTAAGCCTCAGTACATTACTCAACTGGCGCCACTCGAAATACAAACTTATGCCGAGATGGTTAGAAGGCCCAGCTACTAGAAGATGCTACGGACTTCACCGACCGTATCAAGGGGAAGTTCGTAAAGAAAGAAATGACATCGGGACCAGCATCTGCCAAGCCGACCAACGGCAAAAAGCGTCCTTTCTACCCAACTGAGGGATCCAGCCAAGATAGGAAACCCAAGGTCTTCATACCCAACACTCCAACAAAGAGCCACTGCAAACACTGTGACAAGCCTGGTCACACGGCTGATGAATGCTGGAGAAAAGCCGGAGCGTGTTTGCGCTGCGGAAGTCGTGAGCATCGCATACCCGAGTGCCCGATGCTGAAAGAAAATGAGAAGCGCACTGCTATGCCTAAGAAACAGGGCAGGCTGCAAGCCCTGCACAATGAAGAAACCATCGAGGAAGGTGGCGTGGTAGAAGGTACCCTGCAAGTCTTTTCTTTCCAGCATTTGTGTTATTTGATACTGGAGCTACTCATTCATTCATATCTCAACACTTTGCTGATACCCTGACTGCAAAACCTACAACCATGGGTGGTGAATTCTCTGTCACAACACCCTTGGGGGAGAAGGAGAAACTAAACCAATACTTTCCATCTGCCGATGTAATGATCGGAGACCTTAACCTAAAGGCCGACCTGGTATGTATGTCCATGGAAGGGTATGACGTCATATTGGGAGCCGACTGGCTGTCCACATATGGGGCAAGCGTCGATTGTAAGAAAGGAAGGGTAACGTTTAGTGACTTTCCTAAATTAGCATTCACTGGATTAGACATAAGAAGCGGATGTCCCTAGTCTCCGCCTTAAAAGCCCATAACATGATAAGGAAAGGATGTTTTGCTTTCCTTGCTGCCGTCATAGTCGAAAAGAAGGGTTCAAAAATAGAAGACATCCACATAGTCCAGGCTACCCAGATGTATTCCCTGAAGACTTACCCGGAGTTCCCCCTGACGTGACGTCAACTTCGCCATCGAGTTGACTCCTGGAGCTGCCCCGGTGTCGCGTCAACCGTACCGGATGTCGCCTGCCGAATTGAAAGAACTAAAAGCACAACTGATGGAGCTGCTAGAAAAGGGGTTCATCAGACCAAGTACCTCCCCTTGGGGAGCACCTGTGCTATTCGTCAAGAAGAAGGATGGGTCGATGAGGCTGTGCATCGACTATCGACAACTCAATCAGCTTACCATCAAGAACAAATATCCATTGCCTAGGATCGACGAACTATTCGACCAAATTTCTGGAGCGCAATATTTCTCCAAGATAGATCTTCGATCTGGCTATCACCAAATGAGGATCAAGGATGACGATATCTTCAAAACGGCCTTCAGGAGCAGGTATGGACATTACGAATTTGTTGTTATGCCTTTTGGTCTAACCAATGCTCCTGCAGCCTTTATGCAACTTATGAACAGCATATATCGGCCATACCTTGACAAATTTGTGGTCGTCTTCATCGACGATATCCTCATATATTCTAAGACCAAGGAAGATCATGAAGAACACTTGAGGACCGCACTGCAAGTCTTACGAGACAACAAACTATATGCAAAATTAAGCAAGTGCGAGTTCTGGCTCGAAGAAGTGTCTTTCTTGGCCATGTCATAACAAAGGACGGCATCTCTGTTGATCCTTCCAAAGTCGAAGCTGTACTCAACTGGGAGAGACCAACCAAGTCACAGAAATCAGAAGCTTCCTAGGACTGGCTGGCTACTACAGACGGTTCATCAAGACTTCTCAAGGATCGCTGTACCACTCACGCGTCTGACACGAAAGGAGAATCCATACTCCTGGAGTAAAGAGTGTGAGAAGAGTTTCCAAACTCTCAAAGACTGCCTTACCTCAGCACCTGTTCTCGCTCTGCCATAGAGGGAGAAGGTTTCTCTGTCTACACCGATGCCTCAGGAATTGGGCTAGGATGTGTACTCATGCAAAAGGAGAAAGTCATCGCTATTCTTCAAGACAACTGAAGACACATGAAGTCAACTACCCTGTACATGATCTCGAGTTGGCTGCTGTGGTCTTCGCCTTGAAGATTTGGAGACACTATCTTATGGCGAGCAATTCACTGTCTATTCAGATCATAAAAGCCTAAAGTACCTATTCTCCCAGAAAGAACTCAACATGAGGCAGAGGAGATGGTTAGAATATCTAAAGGACTTCATTTCAACATCCAGTACCATCCAGGTAAGGGAAACGCCGTGGCTGATGCTCTTAGTAGGAAGCCAATGGCATCTATCTCAAGTCTAGTCCTTGGCGAGATGCAATTACTTGAACAATTCTCGAGGCTAGATTTAAATATTGAACATAGGGATGATCATGTTTTGATTGCCAATCTCAAGATCCAATCCGATATGCTGGAGGAAATCAAGATGCAACAGGACAACGATCCATTCTTGGTTCGTGTCAAGGAAACCTTAGCGGACAGACCGGATTTTGCCATGACTGAAGATGGAAGGTTAGTATTCCAAGGGAGAACTTGTGTCCCAGAGACGAAGCCCTAAAAAGAAACTAATGGATGAAGCTCATCAAACTAAGTACACTATTCATCCAGGAGGTACCAAAATGTATCAAGACATGAAAAGAACATTTTGGTGGCCGAATATGAAGAGGGAAGTAGCCGAGCATGTAGCTCATTGCCTCACATGTCAGCAAGTAAAAGCGGAACACCTGCGCCCTGCCGGTGTACTCAGACCGCTAGATATCCCAGAATGGAAGTGGGAAAGCATTGGCATGGATTTCATCATGGGTTTACCCAGAACTCGTGGTGGACTTGACGCCATATGGGTCATCGTTGACCGGTTGACCAAATCTGCGCACTTCTTACCCATAAAGAGTACATGGTCTGTGGAGGTGCTAGCTGCATTATATGTCAAGGAGCGTGCGGTTGCACAGTTTCCCGTCATCTATCATCTCAGATCGAGATCCAAGGTTCACCTCTCTTTTTTGGAAAGGTCTGCAAACTGCTCTTGGTACGAAGCTTAATTTTAGTACTGCCTTTCACCCGCAGACTGATGGGCAAACTGAGAGGACAAATCAAATTGTAGAAGACATGTTAAGAGCTTGCATTATAGATTTCAAGGGTCATTGGAATGAACACTTACCCTTGATTGAGTTCGCCTATAACAACAGTTACCAGGCGAGTATTAAAATGGCACCATTTGAAGCACTTTATGGCAGAAATTGTAGATCTCCTGTGTGCTGGAATGAAGTGGGAGAACAACAATGGTTAGGACCTGACATGGTACAAAGTACAACCCGGATATACAGATGATACGAGATCGACTCAAGATTGCTCAGTCTAGACAGAAGCTATGCCGATAAGAGAAGACGGAATCTGGAATTTCAAATAGGAGATCATGTGCTATTAAGGTATCTCCTACCCGTGGTATTCAAAGATTCGGAGTAAAAGGAAAACTTAGTCCAAGATTCATTGGTCCTTTCGAAGTACTTGAAGGATTGGTGAAGTTGCTTACAGACTGGCCTTGCCGCCAAATTTGGCAAGTGTGCACAATGTCTTCCATGTCTCCATGCTTAGAAAGTATGTGTACGATCCTACACATGTCATTCGCCATGATGATCTGGTGTTAAACAAGGACATGACGTATGAAGAGAAACCGATCAAGATATTGGACCGGAAGGTGCAACAACTCAGAAATCGTCCCATTCACGTGGTGAAGGTCTTATGAATAACCGCGGAGTGGAAGAAGCCACATGGGAACCCGAAGGAATTATCAGACGCAACTACCCGGATCTATTCGGTAAGCCATTCTCTCCTGTAAGGTCATATGTTTGGGGACCAAATTCTTTTAAGAGGGGGAGGATGTAGCAACCTGAATTTTTACGAAAAAATAAAAATTTAAATAAAGAATTTAAAACCTAGCTAAATGGATATTGAATAGAGCATTAAATAAAACCCATTAGATGGAAAAGAGTAATAGGCTTTGCTAATGGATCTTCTAGAATTATTGGGTCAAAATATGATTTGCAAAGGGAGTTAATAAGAAAATACCCTAAATTCGGAGTTTAATTATACTCATATTGGAAAGGGTATTTAATGCATTAAATAAGCAATTAGAGTAGGAGTTGGATTCCTAAACCTACCCTATAGGTTTAGCACGAATTTATATCTCTTCCTAGTCTAAATAGAGATTGGAAGCAAGGAAGGAAGGAGAAAGTAAGAAATTTCGGAATTAAAGAGGAATTAGAGTCCTATAGGAATAGAACGAGGAGAAGCTTAAATACTCTCCTAAAACCCTCTTGGCAACCCTAGCTCGTGCCAAGGGATTCCTGGATCAGAAGGAGAGGCAAGGAGGAGGAGATTTCGTGGGAAGAAAGAACCTTACAAGCTCTCAACCCCGTTCTTCAAGTTCTAGCCCTAGAAGAGGAATCGAGTCAAGGTAGGCATTCTCACAAGCATAAACTATGAAACTTTTCTGTAGGATGTATCATCTACCAGGAACGAAACCCTCAAGTTTCATAATTTTCTTCGAGTATATCTTTAGTTATTGATTTTTCATGTTCTGCAACTCTTATGACCCCGAGCCTTCATGCTTAATTCATATCTCCTTGAACACTCTATCTCTCTGCTCCCAAATTTTAATGGGAGATACTGATGCATGATAGGCTCTTTTGCCCCTAAAAGGCCTAATTTCGTTGAGCATGTTGCCCGAATTAGATCGATCTTGCTCCCTGTATCATGTTCTGTGGTACTCGATGTTGTTCATACTCAAACCATGTTCAAACCATACTCTCTTCTAATTCCGATTTACTGGAAGTACCCTTACATGTCTAGTTTCATTTGCCACTGATTTCATGATTTTTCATCAAGTATACCATTAGTTATGATTTTCTGAACTACCCTATGTCAAAAAGGCAAGTTTCTGGACCGCAATCCAAGGCAGAGCAGAACTCTGTCAGACCCAGGCCACGGACCTGAGAACGCGACTGCCCGACATGTCGCCTTCTCAAGCCGTCGCGACGCCCTCTTGTCGCGTTCTGAACGCGACAGGACACCCGTCGCGTTCTGGCCGCCTGAGCAGACAGCTCTGTCGCCTTCTGTGTAACCACCTGTCGCGATACGCTCTGCTCCTGTCGCCTTCTATACAGGCCTATGTCGCTTCTCAGAGTTTTTGCAGAAAAACCCATGAAAAATATTTTTTGTCGCTTTCTAAATAATCCTTACGCCTTCTTACCGTTATACCCCTAGTAAAAACCCTACTTAAAAATGGTGCTATATTGAATGATTTAAAATACATGTTCACGACTTATTTCTATCTATGATTTCTCTTGCACTTGCACACACTTGAACCATCCGTTTATGGCTGAAATCTTGCAGAAAATATCTCATAATATATCTGGTAATTTATTGCAATAAAGTATATTAATTGCCCTATTTTAAAGGACTTGTATTCGTTTCTTGCGATATCGACGCTCCACTGTTCTAGAATTCCTCTAGAACGTCGAGCACCTGTTTCATATACACTCTTTGCTTGGCTTGTGGTGAACTCTCGTCGGATACCTTTCGCCGGACTAGTGAACTCTTGCACAAGGCCTCCGTAAGTCTCCTCTGATCATGGATTCCCACATGGTCGACGAGCCGGTGTACCCTAATACCTATGATACCCTTTAGGGATCAATATGATCCAAACGGCTATTAGAAGATCGCTCTTACCTTGAATCACGTCGAACCTCTGGACTTGTGCATAACATGGCCAGTGGGAAGATCGTGAATTCCACCTGACTGCCAATACGACGTGCGCGTGTTGTGCAACTGTTACTATCGCCTGTTTACTCGTCGTATTACGTGCAATGTCCCCTAGCTCTCATCTGTACTCTACTCGCTCGTCTATTCACGTTCACTCCACTTTCTCATCTATTCATCTAGTGCTCTTATCTATTTCTTGGTACTCTATACTGGCCATTGACTGATTGTCTAAAGATAAACAATATAACCAATGCTTGGCAATATATAAAGGGCCCGATCTGGTCCTGGGATGTGCGCCCGAAAGTGCTAGTGCCCATGGGAGTTAAATGATCAGAGTGTTTGGCATTACACTCAAGTGCTATCTATCTCGACTATCTATACGACAATCAAAAACACAAACGTGCTATACTCTCTCGATGTCTAGAATGACAAACAAGTGCTATACTCGTCGTGCTATTACTATACTTGTGCTAGTTGTGCTATGGCCATTCTGCTATTCGTGCTATACTCGATACTTGTGCTACTTTGGAAACTATACTCGCTCTCGTGCTATTGTGCTATCTCCTGCTATATTTGACTCTCTTGTACCTGCTATCTTAGATACTCTGCCATTAAATGCGTTAATTATTTAAAGCCTGCTTGAGCCTGAGATTTAAGTCCTACTGGGCGTTATCGCTCACCCTACGTTATTTGATGTTGTGTTCTCAGTGAGACCGAGGATGACACATACACTCACGAGGAAGGGAATGACCAAGAGTGAAGCCAGGAGTACCCTCGAGTCATTATGTTATCTTAGAGTTGTAGTTAGTTATTTCCTTCTGTTGCAATGTAATTGGGCCCTTAGAATGGCTCTGATATTAGTGGTTGTAACTAGACATTTGAAAATTTATTAATGAGAAAGATTTGCTTTAGTATTATTCAGTGTGCAATGATTTGATGTCTAGTATACGCTCTATACCTTTTCTTGCAACTGCATTCGCGCTCCGATATTCCGCGTCGGGGCGTGACAATAAGAATATGATTTGAATGTGGGATAAATACATGTTAGTATGGACATGTTAGTGGTGTAATGTTATGATTGCATATGAGTTTTTCTGCTACATGTTTTCCGGTGTTAAATTGATTATTGTCATATGCATACATGTTAGGAAAGCACATGTTCTGTATATGATCTGTCTTTTGAAACATCCTATGTCAAGACATTAATGAATTATGAATATAAGATACGTCGTTATCCTACCTTGTTCTCTTGAGCTATTTGTCATACCTTGACTCTATGAATGATCATGTTCTTTTACTATGAGCTTGTCATTGAAACTCTGTGGCCATAATATGAATATGTTTGTTCGGCACAACGTGGGACTCCGTCCAAAACTTGATCCAATGCCTGTGCAATAGGGGCCATGTCCGGTCCTGGGGAGGAGCGCCCCAACGTACTTGTTAACCGCGGGAGTATGGACTCTTGTGCTTGACATAGCACAACTGACATGCAAGATTGTGAAATGTGCCTCCTGTTTGACTTGATAAGTTTGACTTGACATGATATGTACGTTTGTCTTGTGAACACATGAGCTCTGCTTGAATATGGCCAATCTCTTCCGACATGATTTATTCTTGAATTATCCGTCCATTGTATATGGAACTCGACAATTGATCTGATATGATATCCGTTCTACTATGTTATTCAACTTGTTAGAAAAGCATGCATGTCAGCATATCATAAGCATATCTGCCTATTTAAAATGTTAATCATGTATATTAGTGCCGCACGTTATTGAAATGTAATCCTACTGAGCTAGTTCGCTCACCCCTATCATCCTGCCCTTTTAGGTAGTGATGAAGAACCAGTGGAGTCAGATGGGACTGGGCAAGAGTGACGAGCACCCGTCCTAGAAATAGATGACAGTTTAGAAATAGACGGTTGAGTAGTTGATGTATTAGAAACCTTGTTATTTGGATAATAACCCTTTTCAGTTGATTCTTCTTGTGTGAGGTTGTATCTAGTTGAATGGAATGAAATAAGTATACTTTTGGTGACCATATTATAGTCTTGAATGTGTTATTATATTCGATTGTGACTCTGCCCTATTCAACTGTGATACGCTGGTTTGTATCGTTCACGTCCCCCGTATTTATTCCGCTGCTAAAATATCGGGGCGTGACACACAGAGAGTACATGAAATCCTCACTACAAATTTCACTCACTCTTCTATCTAAAATTCTGAATTAAAAGGAAAATGCAAAAGCAAATCAGCAAGCTCTCCTCCTCCAATGGGCTCAAATGTCAAGCCCAATCTCCATGTTCCTCCTATGTGCAAATCTGAAATGAAAAGCCCAATAACAAGTCAATAGAAAGCCATGCAAATAAAATCAAATGAAAACAAATTTAAATCAAACTCTAACACCTCCCCGGCAACGGCGCCAAGATGAACGCGACATTGTTGACTGTACACTTCCGTTGTCTAGAGTTCCTTGCACGAATCAATATACACACCTTCTCTAAACTGTCTCACAGATTTAAAATAGTAAAAATGAACTAATAGAGTGGTGAGAACAGGTCATATCCACAGAGAGGCTGAATAAAGTTTGACTTAAACTACTTCGACTTGAGACGATTCTAACAGATACTTTTCACCAAAATAACACTGCATGAGAATTAACTCTGTAAATTGCATCAATCAAATTCCTCTTAACTCGTTAGGTCAAACTTAATGAAAGATTAAACAATTGAAAACAAACGAATTGGTATCACTGTACCCTCACAATCGAGGGATCAACAAGTAGACAGAAAGAAAACTTAACTAGAAACTAACAACCAATTTACCCCTACAGCTCAGGGGATGAACGGTCAACAAAAGTTGTTCTCCACAAACACCGAATCAATACCCTCACAACTCAAGGATTGGACAGAAAATAAGAACAGAAATTAATTGCTACTAAATCGAAATTCACATGCTATTACTGAAGAACAGGGAATAGAACAACATTAATGACTCGAAAAAGACTAGAACAACTCAGAAATCCTAATGAAATCAGCACAGAAATATGGACCTCGCAAACTCAACTTTGGATCTGGACTGTGGAGATGTCCGAAATTTTTGTTGGACACCGTTGCCCTCCCGGACGCTGGACAGCCCCAGAACAAGCCAAGAAATGGGATCTTCTTGGTTGCCCTGTGCCGACTCTGCAATGCCCATGGATCGGTCTCAGTAGCTCTACAACCGGAAAAGAAGAAGAAACCCAAAGAATCACCGTAGCCTCCTCTGCAGCCGAACCACCTGGAAGCTGAACCCCTGTTGCTGAGGATCTCCCGGATGCCGAATAAGCTCTCACTGCCCAACCATTAAACTAAGACAAGAAGAAATGAACAAATGCTTTGGATCGATCTCCGGATGAACACAGAAGAAATGGACAAATCAACTCGGCGAAATGGACAAATCACACAATCTGATTTCTCTAATAGCACAAAAGAATGGAAATAGCACAGAAGAAAAGAAGACAATGCAAGCAGCAGAACTCGATTCTCTACAAAACCAACAGCAGAGATAGGACAAGAACAAGCTGAAAACCCCAACTCTCCAACCCTCTGGAATCAAATTATCACAAATGCTCACAAAACAAATCTCTCGAAATGCTGAATACAGGAAGAAAGAACAAAGCTGAACTGCCTACCTCTCCCCGCCCTTTACAGAAGAAATAAAAACTAAAAAAAAAACCACAAAATTCTGAACCAGCCAACCCTGCTGAACAGCAGAAGCAAAACCCTCCCCAGTCCTGATCTCCGGAAGAAAAGAAAGAAAAAGCTAAAAATCCTAAAAATCGAACCCCCAGCCCATGAGGACCTTGGGGGTCCTTTTATAGGCGCCTCGCCCAGCTCCTCTTCCCGCCTTCTCCATCGCCTCACAATCCGCACGCAACCGATCTGCAGCGTACCAGTCCAGCTCGTAACACCAGCTCAACACGCCCCCCCGCCACCGCGCCACCTCAGCTGCTCCGCCTCCGCTGCGCACCGCAGCCCGAGCTCTGCACGGAATCTGCAGTGCCTTCAGCCGTGCACACCGCTCACTTCGCACGAGATCTGCATCCAGATCGCCACCAGCGCGTACGCGCTGCAGCTCTAGCTGCCCAAACCAGCTCCGCAGCGGAACACCATCGCCCAAATCGCCAGAGCGCTTCCAGCTTCCAGTAGCTTCTAGCTTCCTCGTTGCCCTCGTGGGGAGGAAAAAGAAAGGGTTTAAGTGAGCTGCGTGGGATTGGGTAGGGTATTAAAAATTTTTATTATTATTATTATTTTTAATCTTATTTATTTATAAACTCATATCTATCTACTACTAAAAAGTATTATTACGACAAAAAATTATTTATATGCAACATTTATTTACAAAAGATTTTTTTTATTTTCCAAAATGTACGTGTGAAAAATAGAAAACAAAAACTATTTAAAAGATATTGCCTTTAAATGAAAATCTAACTATGTGTTCTACCAAAACTAATATGTTCAAAAATTTAGGGATGAAATGAAAATTAAACTCAAAATGTACATTATTTATAGACAACGGCTGTCTAACTCAACTACATGTATGAAATTTAACGCTAAAAATTATGTAGTTATCACTTGCCTGTGTGTCGACACTTACTGTCCCTCCCAGAAGCCAGTTCGGAAGTCATCAGCCAGTGGTGTCGACACAGTCTGCCTGTGTGTCGACACTCACTGTCCCTTCCAGAAACCTAGTTTGAAGCCAGTGTATTGTGTGTCGACACATGCTTGTGTGGTGTCGACACAGCTCAGATATTTTTCCAGATCTGAAATATAGGGACACGTGGATAGGTGTGATTGATGGCTTTTTGAGCGGGAATCTTTGTGCCTCAAAATCTCAAGGGATCTCGTGGATTCATGGGACTATAAATTCCCCTTATCCACTCATACTAGGAGGCACACACATACATTAGTTCTTCCAACTCCCAGAAGCTTCAGGCGACTTCAGAAGAGGGCTTCATCTTGGAGAATTTCGTCCAGATCTGAAGGAATTGAAGCTTCAAGCACCTTGGATGATCCATCTCAAGAGGACTCTCCGGATTTCAGAGTCTTCTTCCTGGAGTTGAAGCAGAAGAGCTGATCTCCCACCTGGAAGCAAAACAGGGAGATTCGAACCAGACATCCCCAATTTGCAATTCGATTGTCTAGTCTGGTTCTTCATCTTAATCTCATCTCACTGTGTGTGGTTTGTGATATTGGTGCAATCCTTGTGCCCAATTTCACGTGTGTGTGGTCAGATTTGAGATCTTTGCAGCTTAGAGTGTGTGTGTGTTGATCTGTGTTGTTTTTCTGAACTGGCAACATAAGCCTTATTGTGTGTGTGTGTGTGTGGATGGTGGATGTAGGATACACAATTGTGTAATCTAAACCACCCTAAATCAATGTGTCTTTGTGGTTTGCTTGCTTGTGCGCTAGATGTTTTGGTAGGCTCGTTGTTGCTACATCATCTAATCAGTCTAAAGTGTTCAGAACTGTTATTGGTTGTTAGATTCGAGTCACATTTCAATTCTTCTAAGATTCTAATCAAGTGAATTTTAAATCCAGAGAAATCTATTCAACCCCCCCTTCTAGATTTCTTCATAGCAGTTTTTCCACAATATTTCAGTACTCCTCCCTGAGACCGGATCAAGCCCCATTGCGTAGGCATTTGATTAGTGGACTGAAGTCCTAAGTAGTGTCGAACTCAAGGACATTATGGCCATTGGAGTCAAAAAGGACAGAATTGTAGGATATCATAGAAGCAAAAAATATAAGCTCAGTTCAATGATTTTCAAGTACAGAGTGCCAAGGATTTAGTGAACGAACGAGTGAAAAAGGATGACAGATCAAGGGGCCAAGTGAGTTCCTTATACATTTTTCTTGATTTCTGATTCCAATCAAGCAGATTCAAAGTTGGAATTTCAGTTGAATCACAGAGGGAATAGAAATCAAGTAATTAGGAGTCATTAGAATAATCTTCACATTCTTACCACTTTTAATATGTACAAGATACTTAGGTTACTATCATGCTAGTTATTCTTCTATGGGATAGATCACAAGGCAGTCACATGTTCAAATGAGCAGTCGAAGTAGCCAGAAGGGCTAGTCGAAGTTGCCACAAAGGGCTAGTCGAAGTGTCACTAAGGGCCAATCGAAATGCCAAAAGGGCCTGTCGAAATGTACTTGAAACAAGAAGAAAATGGGTCTATGAATAACTCAAGGATGCATCAGACCCAATGATGCCAATAGCAAGAGTTCAATGGTGGACAAAACTTTGTATTTCAAGAAGGACCATACCAGTTTTTCAACAAGGATGTTGTTGTAACCATCACATGTAAGAACTTAAAGGTTGCATTTCTAGTCAAAAAGAGGTTCCAAAAATGCATGGATCAGGATGCAAGTCAAAGGGGGTCAAGGAACTCTGGGCAGTCCACTTAGGAACAAGGGTCATGCTCCTCAGAAACAAGCAGGACAAGGTATCTTGCGATGGTGTGAGGACTAGGGAATCCTTACATCTTACTGAATAGAAATTAGGCAAATCAGAGGCAATCAACTGAATTTCTATCATGGAAAGAATTAAGGATACTCAGAACATGAATAAGTATTTTAATTTGTGCGAGAAAACCTACCTTTTTGGGTTGCCCCTTAAATCCACTCCTATGATCTAATGTAGAGGCCAGAGGAAGAAGATGAACTCCTCCAAGCTCCATGCTTCAAGCTCCAAGCTTCAAGATCACCTTCGGCTTTTCTCGGGTCAAGGCAAAAAGGGTGCAGAGGAGGAAAGGCTTCAGACGACATTTAGGGACAAGAAGAAAGTATAAGGTTTGGCCGAAAGGGCTACATGGGTTTATTTAAAGGCTCTTGGTCAAGTTTAAGGCCTTTCTTTTTTCTGTATAAGAGGACAAAAGGGGACAAAAAGTCCAATTTGGCCAGACATAGGCCATGCATCCATGCCATATCTTACCTAACCCTGACTTGGTCTGGGAAAAGGACAGACCCATCATACCTGGGTCATATCTATGTTGACCCATTTCTGGGAAAATGACAGGGGTAGGTAAGAACCACCCATGCCCATTTCAGAGCGTTGGTCCCTATACTGTCATCGATTAGAGACCAAGCTCCAAACCGATTGATGTTTCAAGGGCTACATCGATTGCTGATGAAGCCATCCAATTGGTGTTAAAACCATTTATTTACTGGAAGAATAGTACAAGAGTCGTTTCCCAAAATCCCACAAGTTGACTGTCAACAAGTGTCGACAGATACCCAAATATTTGTCGACAGAAACACCAGGCTTCCACTAGTGATGAGTTGATCCCTCATATGTGTTGACACACACACACACACACACATGTCAACATACATCATCCAAGTGTCGACACCTTCACACATTTCTCTGAGTCGAATCCTATTGATTGCTGAGTAATAAGGTAATCGATTGGTGATTAACAACATGACAATCAATTGGTGTGGCTATTGATTGGTGACTAGGGCCATCGACTGATGACTAATGCCATCGATTGGTGAAGGGAATACCGATTGGTGACTAGCAAGGCAAGCGATTGGTTAAGGATATATTGATTGTTGACTAATGACCATCGATTAGTGAAGGGAATATCGATTGGTGACTAACAAGACAATCAATTGGTGAAGGATATGTTGATTGTTGAAGGGAATAGTGATTGGTCATTAAAACCATCGATTGATGAAAAAAAAGGTCCAAATACCTATTGGTGAAGGAAGTATCGATTGGTCATTAAAACCATCGATTGATGACCGAGGCCATCGATTGGTGAAGGGAATGGTCAAAAAACCATTCGATTGGTGTTATGGACATTGATTGTTGACTAACCCTGATGGTCCTTTCGATTGGTGACCATTCTAGCTATTGATCTTCTATCCTTTCGATTGAGCTTGTAAATGGGGATCGATTGGTGACTAAGGGTTCCGATTGCTGAACAAGGTATCCAACAGTCTTGCAATTGGCCTGGACATCGATTGATGCCATAATCACAACGGTTACTGAACAAATGGTCCAACAATCATCTTGTTGGGGGTTGATGCCATACTGGTTTACTAGACAAATTGCTTAGCAAGCCCCCAATTGGTTTTCACCAATGGTTTCTCATGAGTTATTAGCCTATGTTAATGGGCTCTCTATTCGTCTAATTCTTAGAAATTCTGCTCATTGGACCTCCATAGTTTGGTCAGAAATCCTAAGTTCTCATTTCCCTTCATAAATTTCCCACTCATCACATGCTCTCTTTCATTGGTGGCTTATTTGCCCAAAGAAAATCTTAATAGAATCCCTTTACCTAATCATTTCTTATTTGTCCATGTTTTAAGGATTCAGGTTGTTACAAGATGTGTCTGTCGATAATTCCAGAGTTGGTTGTCGATAGGAAATAGACTAGGCGATGAATCAAGCTTTTGGAAGAAGTTTACTGCAGTAGCTATCGACAAATCCATCAAGACTTGCCGACAGACGACTTATCTGTCAATAGACACACATAATCTGTTGACAGATAGGGTCAGGTTTCAGGAACCAATGTTCTAGTGATCAAGCAATTGACATTTTAATTGATCTCCTACCCTAAGCTCCATATGATTTAATTATGCCAATAGTTTATCTTATTATCTGAACCCCTATAAAATTATAGTTTAGCATCCCTCAAATAAATTTTACCACCTCTTTCCCTATCTGTTTTTCCATATGTAGTAAGAAACTTTTCTCGTTGGCTCTCTCCTTAAAAAAATCCAACTGAAATTCTTATATAATTATTTTCATCTATTAATCATATTTATTTATGATTCAAAAATATGAGTCGTTACAAAAGTAATGTCTATGTAGGAGAAGTTACAAAAGTAAATATCTAAATATCTTTTCAGAAAATTATTTACGTAGATATCACATAAATAATTATATTTTTATTTATCTGTAAATACTATTTTTTATTTTTTTTCTATAAATATATTTTACATCTAACTAATCGATCCTTAATATGGCTGTGAATCCAAATACCACCGACTCATACAAGAGAGCGAAAATTACGTAGAAGAAGATGACGGGAGGAAGGCAGGCGGGGTTTAAAATCGATTCTACGAACCACGGGCAGGCCGGGTCCATTGCAGTGGTCGACCGGTCCGGCCAGGTGAATTCCCGGTCCGGGATCTGAACCGACAGCCAAACGCGGAGGCCGGAGCCCCGACTGGCGATCAAGGCTGGGGGCAGGGTCTCCTCTGCAGTCTCCTCTCCATTCCCCGCGAAGGGGATACCCATGGCAGCCTCGGGCAACCTCCCTCCCCTCCCTCCGGCCTCTGGTCCCCCAGACAAGCGGTCGTCCTTCCGTGCCTCCCCCTTCCGAGAGATAACCATCTCCTCGGGCCTCAGCGTGCGCCACGCCCTTCGCCTCCACGCCTCCTGCCAGCTGCAGCATCTCCTCTTCCGCCCATCCGCCTCCTCCTTATGCAAGGTGAGAATCGATCTCTCTCTGTGTGTGTGTGTGAACGTCAATGCACGAACGTGTAGTGCTCTGCGAAAGCGAATACGTTGTCTAGATACTGCAGGAATTGAACTCGATTGCAATGTCAGAAGGACACGTAGTTTGCAGGAACTGCTGTGGTGTCTGTTAAGTTCTATATGAGAATCAGGAAGCATTATCTGTGGGAAATACAATGAACATGAATAAATAATCACATGAACATATATAAAGTATGATGACATGAATATCGCATACATATCGTCCCACAGGTATAGGCAAGATCCGATTCCAATCCAAAAGGAAAACACATCCATGTGAATGCAACAAATCAAGAAAAATAATATAGAGTTAGAAAACTTAGCCGAGCCGCCGTAAGGACTTCCCTTAGAGAAGTTATCGCCCCCGTCATACCAGTGCGGCGGAGTCAACGATCTTCCCCCAGGATAGAACGGCTACAAGGATGTGTCTCCACACGAAAACGATCCCTCCTCGATGACAACCTCAGGAACACGCTCCTCTTTGTCGATCAAATAGAAATCGTGGAGTGGGATCTATTAAAAAAAAGAGAACGAACGAGACACATCCGAGAAAGAAAGCACCGAGCGTGGAGGAAATCCACCACGGCCTCCAAAACGACGCCTGCGCGTCGTTCTTCCCCGGAACTAAGTTGCTGCGCTGTTCTTCTGTTTCTTTTCCAAAAAAAAAAAAAAAATCACGCCGCCGCTATTCCCACAAAAACGCCAAAGCTTCGCCTTTTGCTCTTCCGTTTTTCCACCCGAGAAGGAGAAAAAACAAAAGTAACCGCAAAACCCCAAAAGACCTAAGTCCCTACGTTTCTGGGAAAACCAAAAGGGGATCTAGTGACTTTTTTTTCTTCAGAAAAGACCCACAAAAGTTTTGGGTTTAAATAAACCCTCACAAGATCACAATTTCTCTAACATTCCCCCACAAACCCAAAAGATTTGTGAAAGAAAAGAGATCGACGGAAGGAAAACATATCTTGCTTTCAATGAGGGTACCTTTCGGGTTTGAACCATCACCTGAGTTTCTAACTTCAACCCCCACAGAACCGAAGTGAACTAAGTCTTGAACTTGGTTCTTTATATGAGAGTTTCTATTAGGACAACAATATACAAGTTCTGGTTGAAATCTTCAGGGTTGGCGCATTATGGCCATGCGCCCTAAATCCTGATTCATGAGTGCTATTTCGGAAGAACCCCCTTCCCTTAACTGCGGCCTCACAGTCACACTCACATAGGTGGGCTTCTCCAAGGATGCACTGCTAACATCCTACCAAGATAGACTTGAACCCATTCAGAGTTTCACAAAACTCTTCCTTTACTTGCAGTACAGGCACTTTAAGCAGATTATCAGGGGAGAGACACACAGGTACATAAGTACCAATATAATGTAAAGTGCCACTTAATCCTCCCTATGACTTGTTGTTACCACATTGAACCTACTTTGTGGGATCTCACTCAGTTAGGTTGGGTTGCTGCCATAGAAGAATTCTTAATAGGTTTCAGTCCCATTCCCAATCTGGATTTCTGAACTTGATTTCTATCAAGTCCCTTTGTCAGTGGATCTGCTGTATTATCTTTGGTACCAACAAAATCAACAGCAATCTCACCCTGAGACACAAGTACCCTTACAGATTTCAATCTGACTTGGACATGTCTCCTTAGTTTTTGGTTATACTTTGAACTTTTGATTTTGCAATTGTGGTCATGCTATCACAATGCACAGAGATCGCAGGAATGAGCTTTCCCATCAGAGGGAGTTCAGACAGAAGTCCCCTGATCCATTCAGCCTCTGTTCCAGTAGTGTCCAAAGCACACAGCTCAGCCTCAAAAGTAGACCGAGACAAAATGGTCTGTTTTGCAGACCTCCAGGCAACAGCGCCACCTCCTAGGGTAAAGACATACCCTGAAACACCGTTACTCCCTGAGTTTTGGGCTATCCAACTTGCATCACTATACCCTTCTAGCACAGTAGGGTATTTCCCATAATGCAAGCCTACGGAAATAGTTCCCTTAAGGTACCTTAGTACCCTATCCAAGCCCTCCCAGTGAGTACGATCATGACAACTAGTGTATCTACTGAATCTAGTCACTGTATATGATATGTCAGGCCTAGTACAGTTTGCAAGATACATTAAGCTTCCTATGATTTGGGAATACCTGAGTTGAGACACAGGAACACCACTCTTGTTCTTGTAGTATGCTCTAGATGAATCATATGGAGTGCTTACAGATTTACAATTTTGATAGCCAAATTTCTCCAATACTTTTTCAATATAATGAGACTGAGAAATTACTATCCCTTCAACTGAACGAATCAGTTTAAGGCCCAAAATCACATTAGCAACTCCCACATCTTTCAACTCAAACATTCTACTCAAGAAGGACTTAGTCTCATTCACAATCCCAATTGAAGTTCCAAACAATAAAATATCATCTACATACAGGCATAGAATGATACAAGCATCACCTTTAACCTTAGTATAGACACACTTATCAAACTCATTGACACTAAAGCCAAAAGACAAGATAGTCTTGTCAAATTTTCATGCCATTGTTTTGGGGCTTGTTTCAGTCCATAAGAGACTTAACAAGTTTACAAACTTTCTCTTCATTACCAGATGTCACAAATCCTTCAGGCTGATCCATGTATATCTCTTCTTCAAGATCACCATTTAGAAAGGCGGTCTTAACATCCATTTGATGGATAATGAGATCATACACAGAGGCCATGCTAAAAGCACTGTAATTGTGGTCATCCTAGTAACAGAAGAATAGGTATCAAAGAAATCTATTCCTTCATTTTGTTTAACCCCTTGGCAACCAATCTGGCTTTATACTTGTCAATACTTCCATCAGGTTTCAGTTTCTTCTTAAAAATCCATTTGCACCCAATAGTTGTAGAACCAGGAGGTAAGTCAACCAACTCCCATGTACCATTAGACAGAATGGAATCCATCTCACTCTTAATGGCATCCTTCCAATGCATTGCTTCTGGTGAAGCCATAGCATCTCGGAAAGTAGGAGGATCACCCTCAATCTGGTAAGTGATAAAATCACTTCCCAAATCCTTGTCAATTCTAGGTCTCTTACTCCTTCTTGTTTCCACCAATTCCTCTTGATCAGTAGAGTCAGGATGGGAACTAGAGGTCTCAACCCCCACATTGGATATCCTCTCTATATGATCAGGAATAGACTCAAATGTGTAAGGAACTTCTTTAGAAGACACTTGATAAGGTACACCAGTTTTCATGGGAACACATCCTCAAAGAATGTAGCATCACGAAACTCAACTATGGAGTTAATAGTTATTCCAGATATCTCAGATTTGATCACTAAGAATCTAAATGCATAACTGTTAGCAGCATAGCCTATAAAGACCGCATCAACTGATTTCGGATCTAGCTTCTTTCTTTTGTGTTCAGGGACCAACACTTTTGCAAGACAGTCCCACACTTTAAGATACTTGAAGCTAGATTTCCTACCTCTCCATAACTCTTCTGGACTAGTGTCCTTGTGTTTCAAGGGAACTTTATTCAGAATATGACATGCCGTATTTAAAGCATCCCCCCACATGTAACTAGGTAATCCAGAGTTTTGGAGAAGAGAGATGACCATGTCAATAAAAACTCTATTCTTTCGTTCTGCAATCCCATTAGACTGAGGAGAATAAGGAGCAGTAACCTCGTGAATTATGCCATGATTTTGACAAAATTTAGAAAACAGGTTAGATGTATATTCTCCACCTCTATCAGACCTTATCCTTTTAAGAACCTTGGAAGTTTGTGTTTCTGCTTCTGCCTTAAAGATTACAAACTTAGATAAAGCTTCATCTTTAGACTTAAGAAGATACACATAACAGTATCTACTACCATCATCAATAATGCGATAAAATATTTCTTATGTTCCCACGTTTGTACACCATTAAACTCACAGATATCAGTATGAACTAAATCTAAAATCTCAGAATCTCTAACAACAGAGTTAAACGGTTTTCTAGATGTTTAGCTTGCACACAAATATCACATTTATGAGATTTATCAATGGCATACTCAGGGATCATATTCAAATTCATCATTCGTTTCAAGGAATTGTAATTTACATGTCCTAAACGATTATGCCATAAAGAAGATGATTCCACAACATTCACAGAATAAGAAGTAGAACTAGATGAAATGTCAACCACTTCATTATTCAAAACATTGTCCACATGAAGTTTAAACAAACCATCACATAAATAACCTTTTCCAATAAAAGTCCCTAAATAAAGAAGCACCACTTTATTACATTTGAATGTCAATTCATAACCTTGTTCCACGAAAACAGAACCACTTAATATGTTTCTCCGGATCGCTGGAACGTGGTGCACTCTATGTAGAGAAAGAACACACCCTGAAGGAAGCCTCAGGTCCACGCGTCCTATCCCCAACACCATAGAAGCAGTAGCATTCCCCATGGTCACGGATCTGCCATGAATGACCTGATAAGACACAAATACGGACTTATCAGCACATACATGCACATTAGCCCTAGTGTCTACTATCCATTCATTTGGTTCATATATAGTGAAAACTTGAGGGTTAACAGAAACATACAATCCGCTATTGGAGCCCGAAGCTTGCTCAGTCCCTTCAATCACAACATTGATCTGGGGACCAGAAGAATGCTTTTCAGCCTTCTTAGCCTTCTTCGCAGGACAGTCCTTGATGAAGTGGCCAACCTGTCCATACTCTCAGCATGGTTTCTTTTTGGACTTTTTCTGGATCTTGCCTTTAATGTTGGTTTTGTTCTTCATGTAATCTATTTTTCCTTTACTTTTAGGATCTCTTGCCTTATCAGCAGTCATCACATTTGCACTCGGTTCTACAGGCATCACAGGCTTCTGATTTCTATGCTCTTCCTCAATGGCTATTGACACTAATAAATCATCCAGAGCAAGGTTTGCCGATCGGAATCGGAGGCGAATCGGATTTTTCTTGATCCGATTCGATTCCCCCCGAATCGACCCGAATCGATCCGAATCAGATCGATTCTCATGGGTTTATATTATATATATAATATATCATATATATGATATTTATAATGTATAATATATATTACTAATATGATATAATAATATTATATATATGAGGCGAATCAGACCGAATCGATGGAATCGAGAATCGGGTTTTCCATGATTCGCCCCGATTCGGGAGAATCGGGCCGATCCGATTCGATCCGCCAAACCAAGATCCAGAGTAATTGAACCCTTGCGATGCTTGAGAGACATCCCAAAATCCTCCCATGATTTCGGAAACTTCTCAATTATAAACATCACCTGGAACTTTTCTGGTAATTTCATATCAGCATCAGCCAAACCATGAAGTAAGAGTAGGAATTCATGGGCCTGTTCAGACACAGATTTGCCCTCAACCATTTGAAACTTTAAGAACTTGGCAACAGAATATTTTTCAAGACCTGAGTCTTCAGTGTTATATTTCTTGTCAAGTTCCTCCCACAGACCCTTGACAGTTTTCTCAGAAGAACTACTGTATACATCAAATAGTATGTTGGACAAAGCCAACAATATGCAACCATGACATATACGGTCGCGTTGCTTCCACTCATCTACTGCCTTTTGACTGTTGGGATCATTCTCAACTAATTTAGGGCAATCCGACTCAATAACCGAGATAAACCCGATTATGGTAAACCAGATTTTCATGCGATGTTGCCATCGCTTGAAATGCTGTCCCGAGAATTTTTCGAGCATATCGGACATATCCACACGGGGTGCAACCACAGACGACATGGACGACATGAAAGATAACTTCTCTAAGATTGTGGGAAATACAATGAACATGGAATAAATAATCACATGAACATATATAAAGTATGATGACATGAATATCGCATACATATCGTCCCACAGGTATAGGCAAGATCCGATTCCAATCCAAAAGAAAAACACATGCAGTGAATGCAACAAATCAAGAAAAATAATATAGAGTTAGAAAACTTAGCCGAGCCGCCCGTAAGGACTCCCCTTAGAGAAGTTATCGCCCCCGTCATACCAGTGCGGCGGAGTCAACGATCTTCCCCCAGGATAGAACGGCTACAGGGATGTGTCTCCACACGAAAACGATCCCTCCTCGATGACAACCTCAGGAACACGCTCCTCTTTGTCGATCAAATAGAAATCGTGGAGTGGGATCTATTAAATAAAAAGAGAACGAACGAGACACATCCGAGAAAGAAAGCACCGAGCGTGGAGAAAATCCACCACGGCCTCCAAAACGACGCCTGCGCGTCGTTCTTCCCCGGAACTAAGTTGCTGCGCTGTTCTTCTGTTTCTTTTCCAAAAAAAAAAAAAATCACGCCGCCGCTATTCCCACAAAAACGCCAAAGCTTCGCCTTTTGCTCTTCCGTTTTTCCACCCGAGAAGGAGAAAAAACAAAAGTAACCGCAAAACCCCAAAAGACCTAAGTCCCTACGTTTCTGGGAAAACCAAAAGGGGATCTAGTGACTTTTTTTTTTTCTTCAGAAAAGACCCACAAAAGTTTTGGGTTTAAATAAACCCTCACAAGATCACAATTTCTCTAACATTCCCCCACAAACCCAAAAGATTTGTGAAAGAAAAGAGATCGACGGAAGGAAAACATATCTTGCTTTCAATGAGGGTACCTTTCGGGTTTGAACCATCACCTGAGTTTCTAACTTCAACCCCCACAGAACCGAAGTGAACTAAGTCTTGAACTTGGTTCTTTATATGAGAGTTTCTATTAGGACAACAATATACAAGTTCTGGTTGAAATCTTCAGGGTTGGCGCATTATGGCCATGCGCCCTAAATCCTGATTCATGAGTGCTATTTCGGAAGAACCCACTTCCCTTAACTGCGGCCTCACAGTCACACTCACATAGGTGGGCTTCTCCAAGGATGCACTGCTAACATCCTACCAAGATAGACTTGAACCCATTCAGAGTTTCACAAAACTCTTCCTTTACTTGCAGTACAGGCACTTAAGCAGATTATCAGGGGAGAGACACACAGGTACATAAGTACCAATATAATGCAAAGTGCCACTTAATCCTCCCTATGACTTGTTGTTACCACATTGAACCTACTTTGTGGGATCTCCACTCAGTTAGGTTGGGTTGCTGCCATAGAAGAATTCTTAATAGGTTTCAGTCCCATTCCCAATCTGGATTTCTGAACTTGATTTCTATCAAGTCCCTTTGTCAGTGGATCTGCTGTATTATCTTGGTACCAACAAAATCAACAGCAATCTCACCCTGAGACACAAGTACCCTTACAGATTTCAATCTGACTTGGACATGTCTCCTTAGTTTTTGGTTATACTTTGAACTTTTGATTTTGCAATTGTGGTCATGCTATCACAATGCACAAGATCGCAGGAATAGGCTTTCCCATCAGAGGGAGTTCAGACAGAAGTCCCCTGATCCATTCAGCCTCTGTTCCAGTAGTGTCCAAGCACACAGCTCAGCCTCAAAAGTAGACCGAGACAAAATGGTCTGTTTTGCAGACCTCCAGGCAACAGCGCCACCTCCTAGGGTAAAGACATACCCTGAAACACCGTTACTCCCTGAGTTTTGGGCTATCCAACTTGCATCACTATACCCTTCTAGCACAGCAGGGTATTTCCCATAATGCAAGCCTAAGGAAATAGTTCCCTTAAGGTACCTTAGTACCCTATCCAAGCCCTCCCAGTGAGTACGATCAGGACAACTAGTGTATCTACTGAATCTAGTCACTGCATATGATATGTCAGGCCTAGTACAGTTTGCAAGATACATTAAGCTTCCTATGATTTGGGAATACCTGAGTTGAGACACAGGAACACCACTCTTGTTCTTGTAGTATGCTCTAGATGAATCATATGGAGTGCTTACAGATTTACAATTTTGATAGCCAAATTTCTCCAAGACTTTTTCAATATAATGAGACTGAGAAATTACTATCCCTTCAACTGAACGAATCAGTTTAAGGCCCAAAATCACATTAGCAACTCCCACATCTTTCAACTCAAACATTCTACTCAAGAAGGACTTAGTCTCATTCACAATCCAATTGAAGTTCCAAACAATAAAATATCATCTACATACAGGCATAGAATGATACAAGCATCACCTTTAACCTTAGTATAGACACACTTATCAAACTCATTGACACTAAAGCCAAAAGACAAGATAGTCTTGTCAAATTTTTCATGCCATTGTTTTGGGGCTTGTTTCAGTCCATAAAGAGACTTAACAAGTTTACAAACTTTCTCTTCATTACCAGATGTCACAAATCCTTCAGGCTGATCCATGTATATCTCTTCTTCAAGATCACCATTTAGAAAGGCGGTCTTAACATCCATTTGATGGATAATGAGATCATACACAGAGGCCAATGCTAAAAGCACTGTAATTGTGGTCATCCTAGTAACAGAAGAATAGGTATCAAAGAAATCTATTCCTTCATTTTGTTTAACCCCTTGGCAACCAATCTGGCTTTATACTTGTCAATACTTCCATCAGGTTTCAGTTTCTTCTTAAAAATCCATTTGCACCCAATAGTTGTAGAACCAGGAGGTAAGTCAACCAACTCCCATGTACCATTAGACAGAATGGAATCCATCTCACTCTTAATGGCATCCTTCCAATGCATTGCTTCTGGTGAAGCCATAGCATCTCGGAAAGTAGGAGGATCACCCTCAATCTGGTAAGTGATAAAATCACTTCCCAAATCCTTGTCAATTCTAGGTCTCTTACTCCTTCTTGTTTCCACCAATTCCTCTTGATCAGTAGAGTCAGGATGGGAACTAGAGGTCTCAACCCCCACATTGGATATCCTCTCTATATGATCAGGAATAGACTCAAATGTGTAAGGAACTTCTTTAGAAGACACTTGATAAGGTACACCAGTTTTCATGGGAAACACATCCTCAAAGAATGTAGCATCACGAAACTCAACTATGGAGTTAATAGTTATTCCAGATATCTCAGATTTGATCACTAAGAATCTAAATGCATACTGTTAGCAGCATAGCCTATAAAGACCGCATCAACTGATTTCGGATCTAGCTTCTTTCTTTTGTGTTCAGGGACCAACACTTTTGCAAGACAGTCCCACACTTTAAGATACTTGAAGCTAGATTTCCTACCTCTCCATAACTCTTCTGGACTAGTGTCCTTGTGTTTCAAGGGAACTTTATTCAGAATATGACATGCCGTATTTAAAGCATCCCCCCACATGTAACTAGGTAATCCAGAGTTTTGGAGAAGAGAGATGACCATGTCAATAAAAACTCTATTCTTTCGTTCTGCAATCCCATTAGACTGAGGAGAATAAGGAGCAGTAACCTCGTGAATTATGCCATGATTTTGACAAAATTCAGAAAACAGGTTAGATGTATATTCTCCACCTCTATCAGACCTTATCCTTTTAAGAACCTTGGAAGTTTGTGTTTTTGCTTCTGCCTTAAAGATTACAAACTTAGATAAAGCTTCATCTTTAGACTTAAGAAGATACACATAACAGTATCTACTACCATCATCAATAATGCGATAAAATATTTCTTATGTTCCCACGTTTGTACACCATTAAACTCACAGATATCAGTATGAACTAAATCTAAAATCTCAGAATCTCTAACAACAGAGTTAAACGGTTTTCTAGATTGTTTAGCTTGCACACAAATATCACATTTATGAGATTTATCAATGGCATACTCAGGGATCATATTCAAATTCATCATTCGTTTCAAGGAATTGTAATTTACATGTCCTAAACGATTATGCCATAAAGAAGATGATTCCACAACATTCACAGAATAAGAAGTAGAACTAGATGAAATGTCAACCACTTCATTATTCAAAACATTGTCCACATGAAGTTTAAACAAACCATCACATAAATAACCTTTTCCAATAAAAGTCCCTAAATAAAGAAGCACCACTTTATTACATTTGAATGTCAATTCATAACCTTGTTCCACGAAAACAGAACCACTTAATATGTTTCTCCGGATCGCTGGAACGTGGTGCACTCTATGTAGAGAAAGAACACACCCTGAAGGAAGCCTCAGGTCCACGCGTCCTATCCCCAACACCATAGAAGCAGTAGCATTCCCCATGGTCACGGATCTGCCATGAATGACCTGATAAGACACAATACGGACTTATCAGCACATACATGCACATTAGCCCTAGTGTCTACTATCCATTCATTTGGTTCATATATAGTGAAAACTTGAGGGTTAACAGAAACATACAATCCGCTATTGGAGCCCGAAGCTTGCTCAGTCCCTTCAATCACAACATTGATCTGGGGACCAGAAGAATGCTTTTCAGCCTTCTTAGCCTTCTTCGCAGGACAGTCCTTGATGAAGTGGCCAACCTGTCCATACTCTCAGCATGGTTTCTTTTTGGACTTTTTCTGGATCTTGCCTTTAATGTTGGTTTTGTTCTTCATGTAATCTATTTTTCCTTTACTTTTAGGATCTCTTGCCTTATCAGCAGTCATCACATTTGCACTCGGTTCTACAGGCATCACAGGCTTCTGATTTCTATGCTCTTCCTCAATGGCTATTGACACTAATAAATCATCCAGAGCAAGGTTTGCCGGATCGGAATCGGAGGCGAATCGGATTTTTCTTGATCCGATTCGATTCCCCCCGAATCGACCCGAATCGATCCGAATCAGATCGATTCTCAGGGTATAATATATATTATATATATAATATATCATATATATGATATTTATAATGTATAATATATATACTAATATGATGATATAATAATATTATATATATGAGGCGAATCAGACCGAATCGA
Source organism: Colocasia esculenta (assembly GCA_014218235.1). Taxonomy (NCBI): domain Eukaryota; kingdom Viridiplantae; phylum Streptophyta; class Magnoliopsida; order Alismatales; family Araceae; genus Colocasia; species Colocasia esculenta. Next base: position 94,613,258 of record CM024758.1, on the reverse strand, counting down.
TGGAATCGAGAATCGGGTTTTCCATGATTCGCCCCGATTCGGGAGAATCGGGCCGATCCGATTCGATCCGCCAAACCAAGATCCAGAGTAATTGAACCCTTGCGATGCTTGAGAGACATCCCAAAATCCTCCCATGATTTCGGAAACTTCTCATTATAAACATCACCTGGAACTTTTCTGGTAATTTCATATCAGCATCAGCCAAACCATGAAGTAAGAGTAGGAATTCATGGGCCTGTTCAGACACAGATTTGCCCTCAACCATTTGAAACTTTAAGAACTTGGCAACAGAATATTTTTCAAGACCTGAGTCTTCAGTGTTATATTTCTTGTCAAGTTCCTCCCACAGACCCTTGACAGTTTTCTCAGAAGAACTACTGTATACATCAAATAGTATGTTGGACAAAGCCAACAATATGCAGCCATGACATATACGGTCGCGTTGCTTCCACTCATCTACTGCCTTTTGACTGTTGGGATCATTCTCAACTAATTAGGGCAATCCGACTCAATAACCGAGATAAACCTGATTGTGGTAAACCAGATTTTCATGCGATGTTGCCATCGCTTGAAATGCTGTCCCGAGAATTTTTCGAGCATATCGGACATATCCACACGGGGTGCAACCACAGACGACATGGACGACATGAAAGATAACTTCTCTAAGATTGTGGGAAATACAATGAACATGGAATAAATAATCACATGAACATATATAAAGTATGATGACATGAATATCGCATACATATCGTCCCACAGGTATAGGCAAGATCCGATTCCAATCCAAAAGGAAAACACATGCATGTGAATGCAACAAATCAAGAAAAATAATATAGAGTTAGAAAACTTAGCCGAGCCGCCCGTAAGGACTCCCCTTAGAGAAGTTATCGCCCCCGTCATACCAGTGCGGCGGAGTCAACGATCTTCCCCCAGGATAGAACGGCTACAGGGATGTGTCTCCACACGAAAACGATCACTCCTCGATGACAACCTCAGGAACACGCTCCTCTTTGTAGATCAAATAGAAATCGTGGAGTGGGATCTATTAAATAAAAAGAGAACGAACGAGACACATCCGAGAAAGAAAGCACCGAGCGTGGAGAAAATCCACCACGGCCTCCAAAACGACGCCTGTGCGTCGTTCTTCCCTGGAACTAAGTTGCTGCGCTGTTCTTCTGTTTCTTTTCCCCAAAAAAAAAAAATCACGCCACCGCTATTCGCACAAAAACGCCAAAGCTTCGCCTTTTGCTCTTCCGTTTTTCCACCCGAGAAGGAGAAAAAACAAAAGTAACTGCAAAACCCCAAAAGACCCAAGTCCCTGCGTTTCTGGGAAAACCAAAAGGGCATCTAGTGACTTTTTTTTTTCAGAAAAGACCACACAAGTTTTTGGGTTTAAATAAACCCTCACATGATCACAATTTCTCTAACATTATCATTACAGGGGAGTTTATTGGGGAAACTCATGTTATTTCGAAGTTCTGGAGATCAATCATTCGAAGGGTCTTCTTTTTGCCGTACTTCATCATCGTGGCCTGTTTCCGGTGTTTCTGGTAGTCCTAATTCAGTGAACTAATACGATTTGCAAGTGAGTGAAGCTAGGAGGAATTGACTTGTGAGCTGTTTCATGTAAGAATTGGAGAGGGGAGGGAGGGAAGCCTCCATCTGGTCATTAGTTACGTTCCTATCACATGGGAGCCTCTTCGGGGAATACAAGCTGCTTCTGTTTTGGTTGCCTTTATGGTTATTTATATATACTTTTTTGGTCGGAAAACTAGCCTATTACATGGTCCTTAGAAAATTCCTTGTAAACCTGCTCCCATGGGAGTTGAACCCTTGATCTCTTCGTAGTGTACACAGAGGGCTACCACTAGGCCACTCCTTGAGTACCCTTTCTTTCTTTATAATTATGGGCCATGGCCAACTTATGGTGCTCACAATGCATCTAACTTGGGGACAGGGTAGCGTCCATTGACAGGAGAAGCTGCAAGAAATAAATGAGATGTTTAGTGGGGAGGTTCCATTTTTCTTTACCAGTTCTCTATTCTCTCTCTCTCTCTCTCCATTTTACTCATTTTTATCCAGTGAGCTAAAATCTACAAGCAACAAGAGTATCTCAACTGACATTCTTTTCCTGTATCAACCAGCTGACACTCTAGCAACTAATGAATTACCTCCTGTGAAAGACAATTTACTTTCCTTGTACTTTGGAAAATAATGCTTCCGAGGATTCATTTCTTGGTAGGATAACCTCCAATTAAGGGGTCTCCCAGGAGTCAAGTTCTCTTCCTGAAGTTTCTCAGATTCATAGGACCTTCTGTTTTACATTTTCTTTCTCTTTATGTTTCACCCTCCTTGTTGAAGATCCAAATCCCTTTCATCTTTAATTTTTATCCGCTACATGGGGGATGTGGTGTGGCCTTCTTGATATGTAAGAGCTGCTGTTGAAGTTTTCTTTGTTAGCAACTGAGATACAAACTTCTGTCAGCCATACTTTGATCCAACTAGAAACTAGGAGTGGAAATTGATCAAGACAGTTTCCCTATGTGTATTTGTTTTAATATGGGAATGAGAAGGCCACAGATGAGAATCTGGATAGTCTAGCAGCTGGTTGATAGGCCAATTCTGGTTGTCATTTGCGTATATTATACGCTAATGCAAGGCCATGGCTCTCAGCATAAAACTGTGTAGATGATGCAGCACATGTTACATACAAGTAGGGGTGTTCAAATTTCGGTTCAAACCGAAGAACTGAACCGGCCCAAACTGAATTGACCGGTTCAGTTCGGTTTGGACTGAAATTCGGTTTGGTTTGGTTTCACAATTTGTGAAACCGAACCGAACCGTATAAACCGAATAAACTGATTTTTAATATAATTATAATAATATTTATATTATAAGTATTAAAAATGTAATTATATGACTAAATTTACATATAAATATACATATTTTTGGATTTTATTCTTATTTTTATTGTATAAATATTAATAATTTAATTATATTTAATTAAATGTAGAAATTCAGTTTGAACCGAACCGAACCAAAATAACTCCGGTTCGGTTTGGTTCAGGTTGAGATGTATATTCGGTTCGGTTCGGATTGGTCAAAAATTGGCCAACCCAGACTGAACCGAACCATTGTACACCCCTGATTGATACAAGGGATAGGAGGTCTCTTAAGAGATATTTCGAGTTTCAATGGAACAATTTTTTGGCTGCTTTTATTTTTCACATCCTATTAGCTTGTTCTGTTTCTCTTTTCATTTCCTGGTGCCAGTTAATTTTCTACACAGTTTCCTGTGCCTAGTTTATGCTTAACAGGTTTTAATTTCCCATTTTGATTACCAAGCAGAATTTTTTTGGCATGTTGTTCACGAAATCTTCTTTTTCCCTCTTGGTATCTGTCCAACATATAGTCATTGTAAGGTTATTTTCTTGGCTTGTGATTCTTTTGTCGCTATTTCACGGAAGTTGGACTCTTGCTAGGAAAGGAACTGTCAATCTAAAACAGCTATTTCAAATTTATGTTGTTTCTATTGGATAGTTTCTCTGTTGGAGAGTTATTTCTCAACTGTCATTTTCTCCTCTCATGCATCTATTCTGCATAGTAATTTACCTCCATGCCCATGATGAACAGGCCATGTATCATTCTGATCACTTGAAGAAATCCAATCGATTTGGAAGATATTTTCTTATGCAAATATGTTCAATTCTTGGATCAAAGGCCAACGCATTCGCCTCGTCTTGTTCATCATTCTCATATTTCTTCAGTGGGAAAGAGTCAGAAAAGCGCTCTGGAGATGAAGAAAAGTTAAACTTTGAAATTACTGAAGGAAATTCTTCTAAGAAATGGAATGATCAGCTGTGGACCATATTCTCATTGCTATTAATGTACTGTAAGTCATTTCAGGACAGGGATTGGAATCATTGTTTTTTTTGCTTTTCTGTTTTTCTAATTTCAGAACAGAGAATTAGACTTTCCAATGCCATGTTAAGTAAACTATGCTAAGTTTATTGAACTTTGTGATGGGAACAATCTTTAACAATAGTAGGCCTTTAATGCTGCAAACTTTACAATGGTGGCGTGTTACCTTGGAACTAATCTTCTGTTTGTTATAATAGATGCCATTTTAAGATTGATTAAGTAAATTGAGATATATTCAGCTCTCAGTCCATTTAAAGTAGGACATTGCTATCCTTGTCCAGTCATCCATGCACTGCCTCATGTTCACGTTCTCTACTTAGAATGATCCATTTAGTCCTGATTGCTGTTTGCCTTGGGAGACATGATTTCTTCTATGGTATAGGACACAAAATTGGCTTTAGATGTCTTATTTTTAAATATATATCACAAATTATTTCATGTTTGAGTATTGTGTGGAGTTCACTCTAGCTTATTGTTTCTTTGTGCTCTTCTTTCCTTCTAAGCTCCTTTGGAAAGACTGGGATAATATATGGTAATTGCTTTATGTTTGCATGATGCAATCAAGAAGTCAATTCTAACTGCTAACAGTTGTAAATGGCATTCTTTATAGGCCATCTCCTGTCCAAGATTTATCTTGGCCAGCTTATGCCACTATGTAGGGGGTTGGCATATGTCAGGTTGGACAACATTGCTAAATCCCTTAAATTCTTCATTGGGTTCACCAAAGTTTGCCATATCGGATCTTGGCTTTGTCTTGGAGTGGTCAAAGAGAAGAGATCTCGATAAAATCTTGGGAGTTGGGATCTCGGGATATTGAAGATGCATAAAATATATGCACACACACATATATATATATCATATATGAAATAATATTATATAAATAAACAATCAGAAATTTACAATCAAAGCATTAACAAACATTAATGCAAATTAAAGAATCAAAATGAACAAGAATTAATAGCAATTAAGTAGGAATTAATGCGTAGAAATTGAGCAGAAATAGATTAAGTAGGAATGAACAGGAAACTAAATAAACAAACTAATAGCACAAAATGATTCCAAATTCCAAATGTTCAGATTTTTTATGAATTTTTCAGAATTTAAGCAGAAATAAATTAAGTAGGACTGAACAGGAAATTAAATAACAAATTAATAGCATTAACAATATTCATTTTTTTCAATTTTTGTGATTTTTTTAAGAGATTAAGTAGAAATAAATAAGTAAGAATGATCAGGAAATTAAATAAATAACTTCATAGCATGAACAAGATTCAATTTTTCTGAAAGTGATTTCAGAAAATCAGAATAAACTTCAGATAATAATTAAAACATAAATGATTATTTAATTGCTTAATATAACATGATTCTTTTTCCCATATTTTCAGTGTTCATTCAGAAGTTAGATTGAATTATGAAAATAGAACCTAAAGAATTGATTTAGGTAATTCAGAATAAATTTCAGATGATAAGTAAAACATAAATATTATTTAATTGCTTAATATAACATGATTCTTTTTCCCATAATTTTCAGTGTTCATTCAGAAAGTTAGATTGAATTATGAAAATAGAACCTAAAGAATTGATTTAGGTAATTCAGAATAAATTTCAGATGATAAGTAAAACATAAATGATTATTTAATTGCTTAATTTATTCTTTATAGCAACAATGAAAACATAATACTCACAGTAGTTGATTTAATAAAAAGAATTATTGATTTTTACGTTTAAATTATAACAAGAATATGTTATTTTAATTTAAAGCTTCATAACAACTTAAATACTATTAAAGCTCTATATTTAAATCTCCATAATAAGAATTTAAACCCCATCATTAAAGCTCGACATGGACTAGAACAAGATTAAAAACCCATTTAAAAAGGTGGTTTGTTGACTTACCTCGCGGGAGGATGCTTCTTGAGAATGGAGGCTAGGTTTCGTGAGATGCCAAAGTCTGCAGGTCTCCATTTCCTCTACTTATCTAGATAGAGAAGGGGGGGGGCACGAGGGGGAACCATGGTTTGCTGGAGCGCCGATTCGGGGCGAATTGAATTTGCACTGATTCGATCCGATTTGGTTCGATTCGAGTGGATCCGGCCAAAACCCATGGATTTGCCTTAGGTTTAGCCAGATTTGCATGGATTTGATGTTTTTTTGGCTGATTCTCTAATTTAAAACTTCTGTGAAGAATTTCATGTATTTATGCCATGTAATGCTACACAAACATCAATTTCAATCAATTTTATTAGAAATTGAGTACAAGCATGAAACATGAAACTCAATTCTAAATACAAAATACAATGAGTCTCGTACAAAGATCAAACTCAAATCCAAACACAAATACAATGAGTCTAGTACAAACATCAAACTCAAATCCAAATACAAAATACAATGAGTCTAACCCTAATATCCCTGTTATATGGATCATATGTACCCTACTGGGGCTGGACAGACTCCTCTGACTCCGAGGGTAGCTCCCCAATAAGATGATAACTTTTGGTTTGAGACACAAAGGTACGAAACTCATCCCAAGACATCATTGTGTTGTATCTGGTCCAAAACTCCCTCACATAGTGGTCCCCATCTCGCAGCCAGGACGGACTACCTTTAGATTCGCCATTTGTACATCCTCTAAAGGAGCATAATCTGAACAGAACACGAACAGAACAGATGGAGTTGGATAAAAATATGGTACATGGTAGCTTGTGGTGCGTAGCCACTAATAACCATGGATGGCAAGTCGGCCGACTCGGAGCGGAGTCGGCCGACTCTGAGTCGGGTCGGCCCCTGGCGACCCGACTCTGGGGGGGAACACCGACCCACCCACGGCAGTTTCCCCCCACCCACCCACGGCAGTTCACTGTCCCGACTCAGGCCGACTCGGCCCGACTCAGGCCGAGTCTGCCCGACTCAGGGTCGGGATCGGCTGGGGCCGACCCAGCCACTCGACCCGACTCTGCCATCCTTGACTATAACCGCTGGAGTAGCCTGTGTCGGATGACTCTGCTTGATAACTATGTCTCCCATACGATCCCACAGACTCATGTGTGCTCATTCTTTTGAAGTCAGATACCATAGTGTTATAGCTGTCACTGTCCACTATTGAACCCTCTGCACCACCACCACAGCAAAAATTTCCGCCTTCTATTGTATTGCACTGGCGCGATGACCAACATCGTGGGTTGAATGATCATAGTGCTGCTCCTCTGTGAGTACCATCCCACCACCGCTTTCCCCTCCCTGTCCACTCTCATCCCCTCCCCCTCCCCCATCTCCGTCATTATTGTCGTCCCCTCCCCCATCTCCATTACCCCCCCCTATAGACCCACCCGGTGAACCAGTAGTCATGGAGTCATGGGAGCGGCTGTTGGATAATCGGGGCGCGAATCTTCAGGAGGTTTTCTTCTGCATTTGGATCTAAGGTTTTTAATCTGCAATATCAAGTGATCTTCAATAGGGGCAGCCATTTTTTTCCCTTTCTTGGATCCCTATGAGAACCAACTCTTCTTCTTTTGTGTTGGGGCAGGTGGCCCTCGTATGACAATGCCTTTAATTGGGCTACATGCTTTACCTTTGTCCTTCCCCTTTGCAGGTTGGGATGTCGTCACCGCCTTTCCTTTTGCAGCTTGGGATCCTGGGTCGTTACGCAGGGGGTCCAGTAAAGATGGGGATAAATGTCCATCAAACTCCATCCCTGCCTTCTTGTAAGCAGAGCCATTATCAGTCACCACCTGCATAATGTATTACTCTCCTATCTTATGAACAACCTCCCGCATCAAACTCAAAATGTATTCAGCATTGTTCACTCTATCTGATGCATCAATAGATTTGTGGTAAAACACCTGTCTATCATAATACACAAGGAAGTTGATAAGACTGCTCTTGGTGGTACCTGATCAACCATCACACATCAATATGCAACCATATTTCTCCCACTTTTTCTTGAAGCTTTGGATATATGACTTGATCTCATGTACTTCTTCATCTAGATATCTCCCTGCCAAGTCTCTTATTGAGGGAGGTTGCACATGAAGCACGTGGCGTTGTACCTCCTAGATCATGGTTTTGTAATATGGGCTATTAGCTGCATTGAATGAAATGTCTGAATGATGCTACCATTTTGCCACTGCATGACCCATTTTGTATCTAGGCCCTTGTTGGTTGTATGCATTCTCAATTCTGCTTTGCTTGCCATGCTCCGAAAATATATATTAGGATCCACCTCTTCTAAGGTCACACCTGTAGATCTCTTCCTCTGCCTTTCTTGTTGATCTGGGACTGGGACTTCAGGTAGAATTTGAGTGAAGTAATCCCCTACATTGGAAAATCGACGGGACTGGGTCTCGCCCCCAACCCTGGACCCACGGCCCACTACACTACTACTGCCAACCTCAAAACTCCCTCCCTGCTCAGCTTCCCATGACTTAACCCTGGTTTGTGCTCTGGTTCGCCTAAGAGGTTCATCAAGCACATGCTCTGCATAATTTTTTGACTCATCATCGTCGTCTTCATCTCGCTGCCTTCCTGAGATGATCCTCTCCTGCATCTCCTTGTCCGCCCTCTTTCTTACATTCTCAACCCAAACACCCTTCAAGTGTTCAACCATGAGCCGCTTCACTTCAGAAGGCACCGACTTGCAACCCTGCACATCATGGTACCCTGCTAGCCGCCCACCTGCAAGGTGCTTCTTTAGGCGAGAGATGCCACCTCCTTGTCCCATATGGCTGCAGTAGTTACCCTTGTAATTGTGCCTACTACCCAACGCGGTCCCATGCTGCCACCCAATGTCCTCACTATTGATCTTCTTCAGTGCCATCTACATAAAACAAATAGCCATTACATTTCAGACTTTTTTTTTTTACGTTGCTTTTACATAGAAACAATTTCTAACAACACATTAGACGTTGTAAGTTGCATTGTTTTGAAATGCTCATAGGTTGCAATTTTTTTTTAAATTAATTTCAAAAATTCAAAATTTGAAGAAAATTACCAAATCCATGTGAAAAAATTGTAGATTCAAGGGAGAAATGGTTGCAAGTGAACACGAATCACTTGAAACATAATTTCCCATGAATATATTCCCTATACATCAACAAAAACATCAAAACATGAAACATACATGGTGGGTTACCTTCAAAACAGTGAAATGAGTGAAGAGAAGGATGAAAACAGCCCAAGAAAGCCTCCAAGCACCTTCAAATCTATGTAGGAAGCCTCCTTAGGTCTCTTGGAGTGTAGATCTAGGGATTCCTTGAGGGAATGGGGGAAAGAGGGAGAAAAAGAGTTTTTGGCGTGAAACCTTGTGAATCGGGACTGCATAGTCCCATTTCGCAGGGTGTCGGTCGACCCTTAATAGTGTCAACCGTGGCGGATCTCATCGGATCCGCGTCGCGAATCAGGTCAGATCCATGGCTGATCGAATCGACATCGAATCGACCCCGGTGCACTCAATTTGGCCGGTCCACGGGCGGGGTGGGCAAATCACACGAATCGTTGAGCGGGCTCTTCCTGATTCAATTCGATTCACCCGAATCGGACCGATTCGATCCACGTTGCCAAACCCTGGGGGGAGCAACTAGGAAGTGGGAAAGTTTCCCTACTTTCCCGTTTCGCTCGAGAGTCTTTTATATGGCAAGTGCCAGCCGCTTTGGGGGGCCATCACTTGGGAAGTGTTCTATGAGGAAAGGGCCAGTGCTGGGTCGCGGGTCTTTCTTGGAAGGCAATCTCGGATGCATTCTTTCTCGGCGCCACCCCAAGATCGAGATTCTGGTGAGATCTTGTGAGAATCTCGTGAGGTGGCATATCATGGGGTTCATCTGATACCAAGTTTATGTGATAGGATAATGTTGACAACAGAAACAAATTGTTTTTAATTTTTATCAGCCTCACTTTTAAGTTCATATGTCTGTGTCTATCTACAATCAGTTTTGGTTATGCCCATATTGGAGTTATGTCAACTAGTAGAGAATATCTCATTAGACATGAGTACAATGTGTTTGATGAGTTGAACTCAATGATCTCATCTTGTTATCTGTTTGAATTTGATTATTATTTCTTTTTTCTTTTCCCCCTTGAACATGAAAATTGATTCTTTCTCCTGGTATTCAGAAAGATCATTCAGTATTTTGGATTGTAGAATCTCCACATAGGGTTTCCCCTCTTGCTAGTTTTTTGCTGTTTCCAAGGATCATGAAAGAACAAAAATTGCCAGACAGGAGCTTTTTTTTTCAATGATTCTATATTTGACCATTTTAAGAAATGTTTGATTAGATTATTCCTTATTCTTACAACTCTAGACATATTTCGTAACCATAGGGATGCTACCCTCTTCTCATTTTTTGATCATTTGTTGTTGGACCTATTGGTGTCATAATGAGAACAATTAAGTTTGTGAGCTCCTTTATATCAGAAGTTAATGGAAAGGAAACTATTATCTACATTAAGATAACTGTTCTGCATCATTTTTTTATTTGTACCTTCAGTTTTAGTTTTTTCCTAATATTCCATTTTATCAGATCTTTCATTTCTTTTTCAAAGCTTTTTGGGTATTTCTGAATGTCTAGGGAGTTGGTAACATCTTAATGGATGGTTTTTATCATGTTTTAGGCTCTATGGTGCTGAGATTCTGACCCAGGGAAAGCTGATGCTGTGGGGAGCTAAGGTCAGGAGGTTATGCATGCTCCTTCCAGCTTGCTAAGCTACTCTCAGTAGTGAATGTTAAATATGCGCAGGTCAATGGCCTTATTAAACAAGGACAAATATGGAGATTGGTGACCTCATCCTTTTTGCATGCAAATCTTATGCACTTGATGGTATGCATAGGCTATTGTTTGAAAGTCTGCTTTATGCTGTATAGACTTCCATAAAGTCTCTCTTCAGACATCATTATCAATATAAGAAAAATCTTATGCAGGTCAATTCTTATTCTTTGAACTCCATTGGCCCCCCTGTAGAGAAAATCAGTGGACCTAGAAGATTTCTTGCTATTTACTTGACTTCAGCAATTGCAAGTAGGAATTCATTTATCTATTTTGAGGAGTGGAACTGTCAAGTCCACGAAAACATGAATTAAGTTCTGATCAAAGTTCTGTAAGAAAGCAGGTTCTGTTTTGAGCTACAGGTTCTGCCAATCACCTTCTGTTGGTGCATCAGGAGCGATTTTCGGTCTAGTAAGTTCCTTCAACAAACTTATGCATTGCTTGATAAATGTTTTTTTGCTATTATGGTTGATGTTTGACTTGACCGTTTATATTAGGATGTTGGGAAGTAGAAATCTTAATGTTGAGATAAGTGCATGATATCTTCTTGTGGGTACTCAAAAATGATGGGCCAAATGAAGTACAAATTGGAGCCTGAAATCTGAAAAGTTTGCTGTCAAAGACTAAATGTACGACACCAAATACAATCTGATAAAGTAATGAGGATGACAGGGTTGCCAAGTATAAATGGGCGACAGAAACAAATGCCGTCTATGAAACCATATGAACAACAAGATAATTGCCAACCAAAATGATCAAAGGCAGCATATGATGCTACCAATATAAAGGCATGCGTCACTACAATAAGTCAAAGGACTGGCATGTTGTGTTTAGTCAAGCAACTCCACACCCACTAAAAGTCAAGGACCGTGTTCCTGCATTAAGTTAGAGACCAGCTTTCATGCGCCAAAGTCAAAGGCAGGCAGTTACCCAACAAGTCAAAGACTAGCAGGCGTGCAACAAGTAGCTGTGCCTGTGCAACTAGTCCAAGACCTGCAGTCATGCAGCAAATCATAGCTATCATAAGCAGATGAAGTCGCAGACCCCAATGTCAGGCAAGAGTTGAAGCCGGGCATCGGATAGCCCAGTGCACTAGGCATCAGTAACCCAATGCACTAGGGTGTTGGATGGCCCAATACTCCAGGGCACCGGATGACCTAATGCACCATGGCCAGATCGCCTAATCACCTAGGTGCTGAATTGCCCTGAAGTCAAAGATGCCATTACTTAGGTGCCGGATCGCCCAGATAGCATGGTGTCGGATGGGTCTTGCGCTGGATGCCCTTGATCTGGCGCCAGTGCTCACACCTTATGCGTGAGCCTTGCACTGGATGACTCTGATCTAGCACTAGGGCTCACACCTTATGCATGAGCCTTGTGCCATATCCGATCTGGCACCAGATCCATGGCATTGGGCGCCTGTAAAAGGACCCCTTGGGGGTCATGAAAAGGGGGCTAAAGAGAGAGCTTTTGGATAGGCCTTTAGGAGTGATATCTTAGAAGGGGCTTTAATAGGCTTTGAGAGGGCTCGTCCCAAATCCTAAGGAGTAAAAAGGGAGGATTCCACCACTTTCTCTTGGGATTTGCGCCATCTCCAAAGGAGTGTTCTTGGGGCTAATAATATGGATGGCAAAGTCGGCCGACTCGGAGCGGAGTCGGCCGACTCTGAGTCGGGTCGGCCCCTGGCGACCCGACTCTGGGGGGGGGGGGGGAACACCGACCCACCCACAGGATTGGTTTACAAGTCCACTGCCCCAACTCAGGCCGACTCGGCCCGACTCAGGCCGACTCTGGCCCGACTCAGGGTCGGGATCGGCTGGGGCCGACCCAGCCACCCGACCCGACTCTGCCATCCATGGCTAATAAAGGGCTTCTTGAGAGCTTCTTGTAAGGGAAGGGAGAGAGGTAGGTCTTGGGGGCAGTTGTACCTCTTCTTCCTCCATGATATCATGTTCCCATGTAAGCATGTTATTTCAATACAATGCACTTGATGCTTTGATCTCTTCATGCACTTCATGTTATGTGAATAGCTCCTTCTCCATGGCCAAATCATTTTAATTTCATGTTCAACTCTCTTCCCCAAGGCCATTTCACTTTATTAATATTCAAATCCCCTTCCCCATGTTTGAATCTCATGCTCATGTTGAGGTTGGGCTTGTCATGCCCCCATTATGTTTTTAACATTTGCATTCATGCATAAATCCCCTCCCCATGATGATACTTAGATGTCGATATGGGTTCTCATTTCAGAGTGCCTTGTGTTTCATGTTTTGGAGCATTATATGGATCTAACCAAGCTGGGGTTTACTCAAGAATGGTCAAGGCTCCATGGTTCCAAGGATCTAACATGCCTCCCTTTGCACCGGCCCCCATCACTATGCTTTTCTGTTTAATATGTGCAAAATGTCATGTGTTGTTGGCCAGATTTATGCAAGAGATTGGTAGGATCTCATGGCCCCAATGATCATATATGAAGGCCCAAACAGTCCCTCTTCTATGCAGTCGGTTTATGCTTCGGGTTTTCTCGTTTATTTAACATTGCACACTCTGTGTTTGTGCTTATGCTTCAGCGTTTCCCTTACATCTAAATGGGCCATTTCCCCCCCTCTTTTGCCTTTATTTGAGGCCCAAAATATGATATTCCCGTGATGCGTATTCCACATGAACTCTACTCACATGATGGGCTAGATTTCATGCCGTCAATGCTGTACGCATGGCTCTATGCTAGGGAACACCCCAGCTTATATCCTGCTGGTTGGACACTGTGTTTTCCCCTTTCATTTCATGATGATGTCGCCAAATCAGTGACGTCCCTACACACTTGGAGCGCATCCAAGAAGTCGGGATTTCCATCATAGGGGGACGCCATATTTGCATTCATGTATATCCTATGCTTTCAAATCCATGAGAGTGAGGCTGACTCAAGGACATGAAGGGATTGGCTTAGCCTACCTGGCTACGGTTGAACATTTTATCTCCTTCTAATATGTATTTTGGTGATAACAAACATCTTAAATTATATGTATTTAATATTAACAATACTTTAAATAAATATCATCATAATAATTGAACTCATATGTTCAAACTCATTATCATACTTGTAAGTTGTATGTCGACAAATGATGCACTAGTGTCGACCTGTGTAGCACATGTGTCGACCTGTGCGTTGACACAAGATATCCATGTGTTTACTCTAGGTGTCGACAGATGATGCACATGTGTCGACTTGTGTAGCACAAGTGTCGACGTGTGAAAATCATGTGTCGACACATACTTATCTTCTCAGTCTTGTTAATCTATGTTTATCTATTTCTTAATGAATCTTGATGATATTTTGCTTATTGTGATCAACATATATTTATATCCATTTTTCATTAAGTCTGTCAACATGAAAATAAAAGAAATAAAATGGCTCCAATGATCATCACTGTAAGTATTATAAAAAAGCTCAAGTTTATTCTTTATTATTCTTTTCAAGAAAAATTTTCCAAGTCCATATCGATTAGTGATTAAACTTCCTATCGATTAGTGAACAATTTTGTTTCGATTACTGTTTAAGTGACCAATCAATTTCTGAAGAAAAGTTTCTTTTGATTATTGACCAAACATATCAATTAGTGACTAAGTTTCCTATCGATTAGTGTATATTCTATCGATTGATGTTATAATTGTTCTGATTAATGTATATTCTATCGATTGATGCTCTAATTTGGTCCGATTAGTGTATATTCTATCGATTGATGTTATAACTTGTTCCGATAATGTATATTCTATCGATTGATGTTATAACTTCTCTGATTAGTAAACAACATATCGATTAGTGTTGTTTTGTTGCGATTATTGACTACTTTCCTTTTATTCTATTGATTAGTGACCACTATTTTTGATTAGTGACCAATCTCATTTCGATTATTGAACACTTACTACACTCTATTTCGATTAGTGTTATTTTGCTATCGATTATTGAATACCAGTCAATGTTATTCCGATTAGTGATCATTTGACCTATGAGCTATTGATTGGTGTTATTTAGCTATCGATTAGTGATTACTTACTCTATGATATACCGATTATTATATTCTTGTCTTATTCACTTTCGTTAGTGATGTAACTCACTCCGATTAGTGATCAATCAACTTATTTATATCAATTGCCTTCACTCTCCCTCACGATTATTTTGCAAAAATATTTTGACGCATAAATTTGCTTCATTTCAAATTGTTTTGACAAATTCTAACATTAAATGTAGCATGTAACGCTTTTCAAGCGTAGTCCATATCTTACCTTATGCATGTTTCTGAAGGACCCTTCTTTTCTGGAAGACAGAAAAGAAGCTACCCAAATAGTTGGGTGTCAGCCGGATTTATGGGCTCCTACAGAAAAGCTATAGGTGTGATTGATGTGTCTCTCTTACCTACACCACACCCTTCGTGCTTTAAATGTGAGTAGGTATTCGGTACTCTCTTGAAGGCTAACATTAGGCACAACAACCTTGAAGTCATACACATGCTGACGTTGAGCAAGACCCCAACGGATCCTTCAACTCCCTGGATATCTGCAAGAAGCCTAGAATACATACTCAACAGACATGTCAACGGATACATCCTTTAAGAGTCCATAAATAGAAGGCGTGGATGTTGTGACCATGGTTTGCCAGATCGAATCGAATCGGTCCGATTCGGCTGAATCAGATCGAATCAAGAGAAACCCGATTCGCCCGATTCCCATCAAATCAGACCGATTCTCATCCGATTCCTATGCGAATCGGTTCGAATCTGGCGAATCGAGGCGGATCAAGAAAAACCCGATTCGCCTCGATTCCCCGATGCGGCGAACCTTGGTTGTGACAAAGTGCTATCGGGTGAGAAAGATTTGAAAATCCTAGAGAGCACACCAATACTTACATCTTTCCTCAACCAACAGAGAAAGCAGGGCATTAAAGCCATTTCTTTTCTAGCTTGCTTCAATTCTCTCTATGTGTGCTCTTGCTGTAATCTTCCTTCAGAGAGAGATAGTGTTGTCTCAGATCAATCTTCATTTGTTGCTTATCTTGGACTTGGTCTAGGGACTTTTGTAATCTCCTTAACATTGAAAGTTGTTCCTCTTCCTGTAAGGAGAGAAGACCAGTTTGTGAGTTGGGTGTCTTTGCCCTTTGTGTAAGGGAAGACCAGCCTGCGAGCTGGGTAGGATTGCCCCTTCTGGGTTAAAGGGAAGACCTATGTAATCAGGGTGGTTAGTGCCTCTTCGGGTTGAAGAGTAGGCCAACTGTTGCTGGGTGTAATTGTCCATAAGGGGGACTATACCCTTGGATAGTTGAATCCCAAGTTGTTACTTGGAGATTGGACGTAAGCCTGAAGTGTATCTCAGTGCTGAACTAAGATAAATCCATGTCTCTTTATGTGATTGCTTTTAGTTATTTCTACTGCACATTAACACTAACATTTACATCTTAGTGTTTAAAGTTTATTATTTTAGAAACAACTTTAGCAACAAATTCACCTCCCTTTTGGGCTTGCTACTTAGGCCAACAAGTGGTATCAGAGCTTGGTCTCTCAAAATCAGAAGATCTAACTCTCTGAAGAGCAAAGATCAATAACAGCCCAAAGCTATGCTGAAGGTCAGTCTGTCAACATGCCACTGTTGTTTGATGGTGAAGACTACAACTATTGGAAGACTAGGTTGTCCTTCAAGGTTTCGATTACCAGCTGTGGAGCGTTATAGAAGATGGAGATCTGATAGTGCTCACCTCAAAGGAAAACTGGACAAAAAATGACAAGAAGATGCTCTCTCAGAATAGCAGAGCCAAAAGCATTTTGTGTTGTGCCCTATTCAAGAAAGAGTTCAATAAGATCTTAGCATGTACATCTGCTAAGGAAATGACTTTAGCAACCCATTTACCCGCCCTTTTGGGCTTGCTACTTGGGCCAATAGCTACATATGCCAATCACCCTTGCTGCATTGGGACAACATTCCGTATACGCCGTTTACATGTTCCAATTTCTTCGAGATTGCTTAGCCTGTTTTAGCCTACCTTAAGGTCATGGGTGCAATGCATATGAAAGGGGTTCTTGGCTTTGGTGGGTAGGGTCTCCTTGCTTGGCTGGAGTTCCCCAATAGTGTCTTCATACACCATCAGGTCTATCTTTCTTCACTGCTGTCATGCATGCCGACATATGAACCTAGGAGCGTGCACATTTACATAGGGGGTGTCATGCTATGCTTTACATATACTGGACTTCCCTTGCTCCGTCCTTCAGCTCTTGAGCCCATTTGTGCCATGGTCAAAGGCGGAATTCATGAAGGTCCAATGCTCGGCCAATCAAAGGCCTTCATATAATGTTTCATTGTCGAGCCATGCTTCTCCGCCGTCGGTTCATGATGTTTTCTCCACTGTTTTATGTCCTTTTGCATGCCCATGCTCATGTTGTGGCTAGCGGGATTTTCCCCCAAAAGATCTCCCGATATATGGTCAATGGCATGATGTTGGGCTAAAGCTAAAAGCGCTGTAAATGCGCATACATGCATGCTGTCCCGTTGGAATACCTGAGCAACCCGACCCTTTTGAAGACTAGTCCTCAAGGGAACAACGCCCAAGATGGTTCCAGATGATGTGAATCATACACACACTGGGTTGTTCCTCTCGTGGATGAGTACCCTCGTGCACTTCCCCCCACATTATCCCAGGGTAGGAGGAAGTGCTGCCGAAATGTCTTCAGACTTCCCGTTTGCCTAAATTTCATGCATATATCTCAAGGTTTGCCGGATCGGAATCGGGAGGCGAATCGGTTTTTTCTTGATCCGATTCGATTCCCCCCGAATCGACCCGAATCGATCTGAATCGGATCGATTCTCATGGGTATAATATATATTATATATATAATATATCATATATATGATATTTATAATGTATAATATATATTACTAATATGATATAATAATATTATATATATGAGGCGAATCGGACCGATCGATGGAATCGAGAATCGGGTTTTCCATGATTCGCCCCGATTCGGGAGAATCGGCCGATCCGATTCGATCCGCCAAACCATGATATATCTTAACATTCATGACTAACCATGCCATTCCCTAGATATCCCAATAAACAATAGTGATGTGTTGTTGCAAGTTTAGCCTCCTCACACGTGTCGAAGTCTCAAACATTTCGGTGCCTGCTTGGCAGATCAAGAATGCAGATATATATATTCATGATCAAATGCCATACCATACATAGTAAAAAAAATAATGATGAATGAATGAACATGATAAAAGAAAAAGCAAAAGATCGGATGTAATTAAGCCACCAAGCAAGGCATAGTAAAGATAACATTAATCTTAATTGACAAATCATAAAGGGAAACAAACATGTTAAAGATAATGAAGTAAATAATGTCTCAAAACATCATCAAGGCAAAACAACAAATGATAAAAAGATATATATAATAATAAGATAATAAAAAAGAGATAATAATAATTAAAAAAGAGAGGGGGCTTCGCCAGATCCTTAGGTGCGCCAGGTCATCTATAACGCTGAGTTACCAGTGCGCCAGATCCCCAGCACACCTGATTATCTAGCAATGCCAGTTCAAGCCATGATTAAAACAAAGGAAATAAATAACCAAAAAGTTCAAATAATAATAATAATGATAATAGCAAATAATAATGCAATAAATAAAATGTATTAAATACCATAAACTGCTAACAAAGAAATCCAAAACAAATATAAATCAAAACTCTAAATCAAATCCCACAATCTTAAATCCAACAAAGCAGCTCCAAGACAAAACAAAAGGATAAGCTAACAAAACAACTCCAGATCAGACAAAGTAATCTTAAATCAAATTCAACAAATCCAAAATCAAATATAATAAAAGCCAAGTATAACAACTTCAATTCAAATGAGGGCCAACCTCTAGGTGGCGTGATGCATTCCTTATCCATGTTACATGCCATGCCATATTTCCTTGCACCTCTTAGAATTAAATATATCATGCTTTTAGTGATAAGCTCCTTTCCCTTGGTGATTAATCAATGGTTTTCTCTCCTCAGGTGAGATGTAATTAACATCGTGGCGTTCAGGCGACGGCGGGACCTTGGTCCCAACCCGATACCCCATTGTTTAATGAAGTTAAACGGTGCGTACATAGGCATAAAGTCCCTCAACTTGTGGGGGCAAAATAAATGGTCACTCGTGTGACTGGCAGGTCTACGCTCTATAATTGTAGATTCAATTCCCATCAACTGCTCATAGCTAACATGCTCAATGAGACTTGGATTTGCAATATGCACATGCCCACACACCCATACACATAAATAAATATGCATAAAATTCAAAATCGATGGAGAAATTCGATCCCCATTGGCTCGGCATGTACGGTGGGACCTAACCCCCCTTCATCTCTTCGTCAGGACAAAGAGACTTATGACCCTCTCATTCAATTCTAATTATACTTTGAATGCCCTTACAGGGAAAATATGGCTGAAGTTTGTTTCAGCCCAAACGTTGTTGCTGATCATGTACGATATGGATATCTGGAGGTCCCAACCAGATTTGGGGACTTCTTGTGATGGTCGGTTTCCCTAATTTCTTGGGGGTCACATTCGTGAAGTTGCTGGGAGTCAACGACTTATTTAATATGCCATATGTCGAGCAAGCTTGAACTGCTTCTCTTGCAGGCAAGAACGCATCCAAATATGTACGATGCCATAAGAATAAGGCTGTTAGCTACAATGTCCATCATATGCAATCTGGCTTCGGTAGAAAGGCAAGCCAAGCCAATCAAAGGACCATGAAGAGGGCCACTCTGGTCCCACCTAAAGGCTGCTTCCCAGCCAGCTATAAATCCATGCTCATTAGGGACTTCAGAGTACACCTCAATGGAAAGAGATCAGAAATTTCTCCGGACTGCCTCATCTCCGCAGTGTCGACCAAGAATTCCTTTCATATTCTGATAAAGAATCACAAAGAATATGCTTCAATAGGCTAGGGATTAAGCAATAAGCTGGCCCCAAAGCCAACCAAATTCAAACAAGTCCGGAGGCCAAAGAAAATCTAGACTTATGTCTAGGATCAACCTGAATACACCAAGAGCAATGAAAAGAAAATTACAAAAGAACTCAAGGCTGATTAGTCAGCCCCCACTACATGCAAGCTGGTGTTCAAGTCCTATGCCTGGCAAGGGAAATATGTCATATTTCAGCAAATTCCCTACCAAATCTACATGCGCAGTGTGTTTGTTGTATATGTCCGCTATGACAAGAAGAAGTCCATCCTCGGCTTTCTCTTCTACCCATGATCAAGAGGAAATGAATCAGACTGTGCATAATTATTTCTGCAATCTAGGAATGCAATCGCGGGGCGGCAAAGATTGCTAAGGGCTATGGAAGCAGCCCAAGTTGAATCCTCATATGATAAAAAAGAAAAAGGAAGAGAAAAAGAAAAAAAATAAAAATAAAATAAGAAAAAATGGAAAAATAAAAATGAAAGGAAAAGCAAAAATATTTGATGAAGAAAAAGGAGGAGAAAATATAATGGAAAATTATTGTGAGCCACTGTCTCAAGTAAATGAAAGATCAAGAGAGACTGGGTTTCCCTCCAAGCCATTAAGGAGGGTTGAACAAGGGGAGAATTTTCTCCGCATCTTTACATGTAATGTGGCTGGAATATCTAGCCGTTATAGGGCTTTGCCCGAAAAAGAAGAAGAGCTGTCAAAGTTGGCCAACAGGCTATGCCGTCTTACCATGAGAGGGAAGGAAGCAAGGCAAGCTCTAGAATCCATGATGATTTAATAAGTGACCGCAAATGTCATCACAACTAAAACGGTAGTGGGATGCTACCTCCACCACCACGAGAAGTCCTGACCGACGCAGGGGCTAGCACCTTAAGCCCATCTATAGAAGATCCAACCATGTTGGCCTTACAGCAAACATACAGTAAGAAATAGAAATGCTGAAGAAGCAACTAGAAGAAAGAAGCTCCCATGCACCAGTTGCCGCCTTGCCGGAGAGGTGGCCGCTTCTCCATAAGAATCTCAAAGTGTTGATCAACTTAGGGCTGTACTCCAGCCAGCCCAAAGTCCTACTAGGGGCATTTCTCCTCAGCCATGTCAAACGGCTCCGGTATAGCCTGTGGCCCATCGAGCAGCACATCAAGCTTCTGCTTCAACTTTGCAGGCCGTCGTTTTGAACACACCTCAAATGCAGTCGTCCCACTTCTATCCAAATTCTTGTGGACCCTGCAACAATAAACAAGTTTATCATAGTGCAAATAATTGAAATGAAACTAGAAAAAAGGGGTGACAGTGATCACACCCCGTTTGATGTCTACTGGGTACCATATCCAGTCCACCATGCTGCAAAAGGCCACCCCTGGGCGTCACTAAGCCACCCAAGTTTAAAAAGTTCAATGGGCAAGGATCTGCAAAGGAGCATATTGCATATTATATCAACGTGATGGGCGATTTAGCCACCGATGAATCATATTTGCTGAAATTCTTCGGGTCCTCGCTAACATGGCTCACATTTGAATGGTATTCAAGTCTGCCGGCTGGATTTATTACAGATTGGTCGGACATGCATAGAAATTTAGGGAAAGATTCTACATAGTTGTAAGAGAAGTCACATTGGCTAAACTTTATGCTACCAGGCAGAAAAATGATGAATCAACCCTGAACTATATTAAAAGATGGAGAAATCTCAGTATGAGATGCAGTCGGCCTCCACACCAGGAAGATGTCATCCAATTTTGCAAACAAATCTGAAAAGGGAAGTCTTAGAGAGGATGATTGACACTGAAATTAGGTCCTTTGATCGGATAAACAATGTTGTGGCCAGATCGAAGCGTTCCTCTCTAAATATATCACCTTCCCTAGCTTGAAAATAAGCCAGTAGACAAAAAACTGGCTCCCAAGAAAGTTCATACAGTGGACTTCAATGCCTTTGAACAACAGAAAGTAAAGGCAAGGGAGTGGCGGGTCTATCGCCAGAAAAGTCGGTTGGACAAAGCGGAAGGTCTTCATTACAAAACCGAATGTGCAAACCATATTTGTTCCCAAGGGATAAGACCCGGGTCCTCTTTCTGAATGGGCCCATAAATACAACAAAATTACTCTCCCGAACCCCCAAAAGGTTGGAGGATGTTAATAGAAAGGATGACCCTCACTTCTGCCCATACCATCAAGTTTTGGGTCATGCCATAGAAAATTGCTGTGTTCAAGGATATAGTGGAAGCATTGATCAAAAGGGTGAGCGGCAAATGGATGAATACAAGGTGGATCCACCATGCCCACATGTAGCTCCAGTTTAGCAGAAAACTGTGAACATGGTTTCGCTATATCAGTAGCTGCCTGATTCAGTGGCTGAGTCCCACACTCAACATACATATGAATCCCAATATCATGGCTTCCGTCAAGCAAGAAGCATGGCAAGCTATGCCAAATAAACTAAAAAATAAGGGAACCTCAAACACTGTCCGAGGGGTTCATATTCATGGCACTACGTCGTGGCACACACCTCTGGCTGTGGTCCCTATATGGCACTTGACAACCCCTCAGGTCATAATGAGGAGGTCTGCCGGAAACAAGAAAAGACAAACTCCACTGCCAATGCATAAGGAAGTAATTCCAACAATGAAGCGGCTTCAAGCTATCGTAGATCACTGGAAGAATATGAACTACTAGAATTGCAAGATGTCCAGCTAAAGGACTATATGCCTTGGGAACATTTTGAGCACCTCAGCTTGGCCCAAGAAGATCAACAAAAGGTGCAGCTGAAAGCTCAGCCTGATGAAGAAGAGTTGTTCTGGGGGCAAGTGCAATCTGAAAAGAAAAAAAAGGAAAAAAACAAAAGCCTAAGAAGAACAAGGCAGTCAAAACTCTCCCATGCAACTCAATCTCTGCACTGCTAAATAGGGCAGATGATGAAGAAGAAGAAATCTGCCTCATGCCAGTTGAGGCAAATCAAGTCGAAGCCTCGACCTCTCATTATGCCACGAGATCTAGCAAGAAATAGGGGCGCCCTCCGCTCGCCAATAAGAATATACTCTTTCGGGGTGAACAATTATATCAGCTCTCTGAACCGAAAATCAGTGGGGTTTAAATTCCTCCTCCATCCGGCTTATATCCTGAAGATGAAGGCAATATTCCTTCATTTGCTGAATTCCTGATATCCAAAGAGACAGCTAAGCCAACCCAGCAGTCTCACACTATACAAGAAAAGAGAAATGAATTGCCATCCAGTTCAGATTCAACGTCACAAAGCAATGCATAACATGACAAAACTGAAGAAATGAAATTGGCAAAAGTCAAAGTAGAAGCAAGAATTATAAAGCAGCTAAAAAGATTACCTGCAAGATCATTGTGTTGGACTTGCAAAACCCAACTTAATATGAAAGCTATTTTGCTGAAAGGCAGTTGCCACTTTAAGAAGTCTGCGTAGCTACAGTCACCTTCACCGAAGATGATATGCTCCTACCCTCAGCAAGCCACAACAGGCCACTATATATGAGGGGACAATTGAATAATCAGCCATCGAGTAGAATATTGGTCGATCCAGGGGCATCAGTTAATATTCTCCCTTACCAAATCTATCGTAAATATTACTTTGATGTGCATCTGACAGAAGTCCGAGACATGAGAATAGCCAGCTTCAATTAAAAATTTGAAGTCCCACTGGGTGTGGCAGAATTTAAGCTGTTACTGGGGGATTTCACCACAAAGGTGCAATTTCATGTCATAAATTTAAGCACCTCTTACAAAGCATTTCTAGGCCGCTACATCAAAACCTGGTGGTGCCCTCAATGCTCCACCAGTGGATCAAATATTCTCAAGATGGGGTGGAAAAGATGATTTTTTCCAATCTACACCCATTTGAAGTATATGAATGCCACCTGCTTGATGCCTGCTTATATTTAGAGAAGTTTTTAAAAAGGAACTCTGATTTAAAAAGAAGGAAGCAGAAAATGGTGGAAGGGCCTCATGATTGGTTTCCTCCACTGCTGTCTAATTATTTGGCTCTGTTCAGCAAGATATCATCCCTCCGCAGCAGATTCTACGCTCCTAATATCCTCCTCGGCAATCAGCCTTAATCTGGAGGCATCTCAGGGTCAAAGCTTATCAGAACATATATATATATTTTTAATAGAACCTGGTCCTCAGAGTCTCTGCCAGGAGAGTGCACCCTTCCCCAAAGGGGACGAATGAAACCACTCCACCAGCGAGATGATCTGGGCCGAAATCATTTAAATGAAGGAACAAGGTACAATAGAGGGACATACCCCCATTAGACCAGTCTAATATTCAAAAGACCAGATCTATCAATAAGTAGAGGCCCCTTACAAGAGTTAGGTAGACTATGAAACCCCCAAAAAACCTCATTATTCATAGAAGAAGTAGCATACTTTGCAAGCTGATCAGCCACTTGATTAGCCTCCCGGTAAACATGAGAAAGGATTTCCATATCATTCTGCAACAAGTTCTTTACCGCCCTCCACCATACATAAGCTTGCCAAGCAATACAGGAACCCTGCTGGAGCGACCTAACCAAGGTTAAGGAGTCTGAATAAATAGTTGATAATCTGATACCCATGGTATGAGCCAGACGAATGCCATCGTAAAGGGCGCGAGTTTCTGCAATAAAGCTGTTTCCCTCCCCATAAAAATGAGCAAAGCCAACCAGGATCTTGCCATGCTTGTCCCTGATACATCCACCCCCACCACATGTCCCAGGATTACCTTTGGAAGCACCATCCACATTCAAACAAAAGCCAGCTATAGGAGGTATCCATCGAACCAGCTTACCCTGCTTAAGAGAAACATTAGCATGGAAACCATAGCTATGAAGAATTTGATCTTCCGCCTGAGTAGGAGAAACATGGAATTCAGTCTTGGTTAGAGCAAACCGAATATGGAGCTTGATATTCCTGATAATGTCCCTAGGCCAAGTTTTCCTATTCTCATACCTAGCAGCACACCTGTTTTTCCAGAGTTCCCAAAGCATAAGAACCAAACCGTATATGGAAATAAAACCAGCAGGAGAGTTCATATTTGATTTTTGTAAGAAATCCCACGTCCGAGCCGTAATTTGCGTGTGTAGATGCACCTTGTTGCTGATAAGTGGAAGGAACCACTTCCACATTTTAACAGCAATTTCACTATTAATGAATACATGGTTAAGGTCCTCTATTTGAGGGGAAGTGCAACAACTACATCTAGAAGCCATAGGAACCCCACTTTCTGCAATTCTGCCATCAACAGTCACAGCTCGATTGAGAATTTTCCAACAAAACAAAGAAGCTCTTGGGAGGAAAGAATGATGCCAAATCTTCATGAGTGCAGGCCGGCGGGGACTGTTATGTCTGAACAAATTATACGTGGATTTAGTTGAGAACTCACCATTCGAAGTGGCAGTCCAAATGCATCTGTCTTCCTCATTAGATAGGTGCAAACCTTTAAAAACACCAGCAGGTAGAGCAGCACGCAGCGGATGTGATTCCAGAGCGGCGACTTCCTGCAAGGAGAACCCAACGTCTTCCACAGTTTCCTGAAGAATATTAGATAGCGGCTGATCACCAATCCAAATGTCTTTGAGAACATCAATTCTATCACCCTTGCCTTGTATCCAGTGAGTATTGCTTTGGATTATCTCATTAGCAGTGTTACAAATTTGTTTAGGCATACCAGGGATATGAACAGAATTGTTAGACTGAAAACGCCTTCTAGCATAACCAGACCATAAGGAATTACCATGCCGAATATTCCAGATTTGTTTCACCGCCAGAGCCAACTGAACATGATGAATATTCCGGACACCTAAGCCTCCCTCCACCTTAGGACATTGGATTTTGTTCCAGGCGACCCAGTGACGCCGACGAGATCCGTCAATACCATTCCAGAAAAACGCAGCAGAACACTTGTCAATGTAAGATAAAATCGCTTTGGGGAGACTGGAAGCCGCCGCCAGGTAAACAGGAATGGAAGAAAGGACCGAGTTGATCAAAGTGATCCTGCCAGCTTGAGAGATCAGCTTTGCCTTCCAGCTGCCAAGTTTGCTGTTGACTTTATCTATTAGAAACTGATAATCAGAAACGAGGATCTTACCAGCTCTCAACGGAACTCCAAGATAACTAAGAGCTCCAGTTTGTCTCATATAACCTGTGGCATCTTTGATTTTCTGGACTGATAACATGGAGGCTTTGCGAGAAACCATAAAGGAGCTTTTGCTTGCGTTAATGAACTGGCCCGAAGATTGACTATATCTGTTAAGGAATTGCATAAGCCGCTTCAATTAAGAATACTGCCATTGAGAAAAATGAGGGTATCATCAGCATAAAGTAGGTGAGAAGGGGGCGGACAGCCCTTGGGGCCAGCATACGGAGTGAGCCGACCGTTGGAAACCATGTTCTTTAACCCCCTACTGAGAGCTTCTTCCATGATGATAAAGAGAGCAGGGGCTATGGGATCCCCCTGACGAAGACCTCTAGTAGACTTATAATAACCAGCAGGCAGACCATTCACCAACACCGAAAACCAGCAGTTGGATATCAACATACCAATGTAGGATACAAATCTGAATGAGAAGCCAAACTTCCTTAGCACAGCAAATAAGAAGTCCCATTCCACACTATCATAAGCTTTCCTGATGTCAAGCTTAAAGATCACATTGCCCCCTCTAGATTTCCTGTTAACATTCCGTACAAGCTGACGGGAGAGAGACACATTATCTAAAATCAATCTCCCTTTAACAAAGGCGCCCTGCTCCCCAGATATAATAGAAGGTAGAATGCTCGCCAGCCTATCACAAATGATTCTTGAAACAATCTTATAGCAAAAGTTGCATAAACTAACTGGCGAAAATCATTAAAGGAAGCCGGTTGAGCTTTTTTGGGAACAAGGGCTATAAGAGTGGACGTGACACCTCTAGGGAAGGCATGTCCATCAAAGAAGCCTGTAACAGCAGCATAAACATCAGCATGCACAATTTCCCAACATGAAGTAAAAAAGATTCCATTAAAGCCGTCAGGCCCAGGGGAGCTATTGCCATTCATACTCCACACCGCAGCCTTTACTTCCTCCATACTAGGAGGAGCGCATAACGAATCATTCTGGACATCAGAGATAAGAGATGGGACAACCTGAAGTAAAGAGTCATCCACTGCATGAGGGGAAGTTTGCATGAGATTCTGAAAATAGCGAGCTGCCTCCTCTCTGATGAGCTCTCTATCCTCAGTCGAATTCCCATCAATTTGGATTCTTTGGATAATATTTCTTCTTCTATTACCTTGAACAACAGCATGATAGAAAGAAGAGTTCCTGTCACCTTTGTCCATCCAGTCCATACGCGCTTTTTGAGCCCAAAAGGTTTCCATGCAATGAAGAGCTCTATTTAAATCTGCAGTGGCTTTGCCCAGAGCAGACCGATTTTCCGGAGTTGGATTATTATCAAACTGATCTTGCTTCACAATAATATCCTCCTCCAAGCGACTGACATTCTCATGCACATCACCAAAAACATTCTTATTCCATTGGCGCAAGGCTTTCTTAAGAGCTTTAAGTTTCATAAAAAGGGTGGCAAAGGGGTTATGATGCCAGGGAACCTCCTCATTCCACGCCAACTTAACAGTTTCAAGGAACGAGCTATGGGAGATCCACATTGCCTGGAAAGTAAATCTAGCCGGAAGCCTAGCCTCATTAGCAAAGAATGCCAACAAGGGAGCATGATCAGAAGGACCTCTGGGCAAATGTCTAACTCTGAAATCAGGAAAACCACGGACAGCATGACTATTAATGAGAAATCGATCCAGTCTAGCCCTGACCAAGGCCTGACTAGTGCGATTGTTGGACCAAGTTGATTGAGGGCCGATGTACCCAGCATCAGTCAAAGAAGAAGCATAAATGAAGGCATTAAAATCCATCATGGCCTGCATGTTACTCATCCGCCCTCCAAATTTCTCTGTGGGAGTAGAGACACAATTAAAATCACCGCCAATGAACCAGGGAACAGAGATAGTATCCGAAATACAGATAAGTTCATCAAATAGACCCCTTCTGTAGGTAGCATGGTTACTCCCATACACAACCGTAAACATCATATTAATAAGGTTGTCCTTAGAAATTGCTAAAGTAATTTGCTGAGCAGATGAGGAAATCATGTGCATGGAGATGTCACGCCATATGACCCATATTTTTGAATTTTCACCATCATTACCGATGCAGTTTTGAATGTTAAGGTACCTGCATAATTTAGAAGCCCGGGTAAAGGAGACCATCGGCTCAGTAATGGCAACGATATCACTTTTATTTTTTTTGACAATCTTTCGCAGCGATCTTCTAGAGGCATTATTGGAAACACCCCTTATATTCCAGAACAATATAGGGTTATTCATGAGGAAATATTCCCAGACAATACCTCCGTCGCCTTGACCTTGGAAGGAGTCCTTGCTCCAGTCCTTTTTTGGGTATACCCATCTCCGTTTATGATAATATGTGGCATGTGGATATTCTCCGAAGCAGCAATATCAGCAACTTTTTGTAAATAATCAGATGGTTTAGGAAAGGAATCAACCGAATGATCCCGAATCTCCTCAGAACTGTCCTCCTCCACTTCATGGACCGTCACCGGAAGGGATGAAGTGGCCTCCGTGCCGGCCGGCGTAGAACGACCAGGATCCTCCTGCATAATGTTCGACTCTTCATTGAGCTCTTCTTCACGTTGTTCAACCCCATGCACGTCTGCATGCAAATCATGCAACGTCATGGTTTCAGTATTCAAAGGCTGAAGCTTTAAACCTTCCTGCTGCATAGCACCATTGACAGGCCTTATATCCTCTGAAGCGGGCAAAAGACCACCCCCCTCATTAACCGGATCCTCCTCCAACACTGAAAATCTATTCTCGGACGTTAACTGAATTGTGTCTTCCTGTATAACCTTTTGGCGCCAGGTCCTTCGCACTGGCATAGGCACTGTTTTTTGGACCTGGTGAGGCTGTGTAGAATTACCTTGGATATTGGCTTGTGTTTCCGGTTGTTTTTGTTTCTTGTGGCAATCTGACATAGCATGACCCAACCTGTGACAAAACGAACACACCTCCGGAATGCCATAGTAAACAATATTCTGCCAAAATCCATCAGAACCACATCCTATACAAATTCTTTCAGGTCTGCTTTTGATGATATCCAGCTCTATGCACACAAAAGCTTCATTTGTTTGCGTTTGCGCCATAGTCGGTTCATAAATTCTGTGAACATGACCAATATTACCTGCTATAGACTTAAGATAGTCTTCATAATAATAATTCACCGGGAGCTAGGGCTGTAAACGGGTCGGGTTCGGAATCGGAAACACAGATTCCGATACCGATTCCGATAACCGAATATGGTTCCGATTCCGATTCCGATAAGAATGGTTAGTTCCGATTCCGTTCCGATTCCGATAACATTACCGGAACCGAAATTCCGATAAGGTAAGATGTTTACCATAATTTTACCTTGAGTTTATGATAATTTATCGGAATAACCGATACCGATACCGATTCCGATTATTTTTTCGATTCCGATTCCGATTCCGATAACTTATCGGAATATCCGATACCGATTCCGATAAGCTATCGGTATCATTTTCCGATTCCGAAACCGATAATTTTTATCGGTATCGGGTCGGAATATCGGAATATCGGGTTCCGTTTACACCCCTACCGGGAGCATTGGAAAACCAATCCAAATGGGAATGACGGTAGGGTCAGCATTAAAATCAAACTGAGGATCCCATTTAAAAAATCTGTATAGAAGGCCCTTAAAATACGGGTTCCTTCTCATAAGGACCTTCAAGTAATCATCCTCCACATCAAATCGAAATAACAGATGGTGGCTATTGAGGACACTCACGATGAACTCCCCCTTGAGGGAGAGTCTTTGTGAGAGACAAGTCTTGAGTTCCGGAATGGAACATCTACCATAAGCACATCGAACGATCAAGGCAAGTTTGAGCGTTTGAATGGATTTACTCACCTCATCATGGGAAAAAAACACAGCAGGCTCTCCTGAATCAGTGAAGCTCGGTGCCGTAACTCCAATGCTTATAGATGGTGGCGGTTTTGAAGCCGATATTATTTGAGCAAAGGACCGCCGCCCAAGAGAAGCAACACCATCAGCAGAACTTTGCAAGCAGCCTTCCACTGGATCAGCCATGGAGACCAGCGCCCCCGCCAGCCCCCAGGGCCGGCGGCAAGCGAGGAAGACAGACCAAAGCGCCTCAGAAATCCAGAGCTTCTCTCTCTAGGATTCTAGAGAGAGAGAGAAATGATCAACCAACTAGATGAACACATGATGTGCACTAAGCTTATCAGAACATATTAAAGTCCCTTCAGGGATTATAAAGCCAGTCGCTGATATTGACTGCCAAACAGTTGAATGCTTAAAGACTATGGTGGTACCTTGCCTTGAAGGGCGGTCTATCGTGCTCTATATGACAAAGGAACAACTGGTCAAGAGGGAAGATGACTGTAATTTCGCTGAAGAAACATGTGATCCAGTTGTCCCAATCATGGGGCTCTCGGATATAACTGCCAGAGCCATTAAAATGGCGAGAAGGCAACAACTCCCTTTCCACCAACATGCCAGCCAGAAGGAGCTGTTCAAAAGGCTATGGTGTCTGCCAAATTTGGACAAGAGCTGCTACAAGTCACTCAATATCCAGGCCTGAGCTTCTCGATAGAAGATGTATATGAAGTTGACATGGTTTCTTTAAACACTTAGGGTGTATTTGGTTGCATGTAAAATGTTTTAACAGGGAAACAGTTTTCCATGGAATAACTTTTACGTGAAAATGAAAACCGTAATTGTCCATTTGGTTGTCAGGCAAATATTTTCATTGGCTATTTGTGTAAATAGAGAAAAAAAGGTGAAATGTCAATAGCATTAAATGCAAGGTTTTACTACAAGGTTGCATGGGATCTTATGGTCCACTCAAATGAGAGAGAGCCACGTACCCCTTGTGCACTATTTAATACTATTCATCAAAAATTTTATTTTACTTTATTTTTTATTTTTGATATTTAAAAAAAAATAAAAATTAAGATAACTAATGAAAAACAAGTAACTTTGACAAAGACAATTTAAAATAGGAGAAATAAAATAAAAACACAACTTGAATGAATTGTATTCTATAGTTATTTTAATAAAAAATTAAAAATTAAAACAACTAATGAAAAATAATTAGATTTGACAAAAACTACTTAAATGAGTGGAAAGAAAATAAAAATACAACTTGGATGAATAGTGTCAAAAAAATTGTCATTGTAGCTAAAACAAATGGAAGAAGGAGAATACGACACATGCGTGAACCGGAAAATGGCATCCAGACTTTTACAGCGGATGCCAAAATCTGAAATTTTCAGGATAAAATTTTCCTGATTTTAATTTTCAAGTATTCCAAATGACCCAAAAATAAAGTTTTCCCTCGAAAACCTTTTCCTAGTGGGGTTTTCCATTGAAACAAACGGACCCTTAGTCAAATGAAAATTCTCCAGGGGCAGTGTATGATGAAGACCTTGAAGAGGATGAGATCATTCGGCTGATTACAAAGCCTGAAGACAATTTACAATATACATGGCTTATGCAAAAAGCAAAGGGTTCTGTCTCTCCATGCAAATGCTGGAAGACCATACATGTGGAGGAATCATCTCCTCCTACTGGCTATGAAGCGAACTCAGCCATCATGGCAAATATGTGAAATGTGGCAGCAATGCAAGCTTAAAAGCCCGAAAGCTTAGAAGGGCAAGAATGTTGATCATTAAACAGGTGCAAGGGCAATTTGATGTCCGAAAGCCTGAATTGCTCCCTTATCATCGGAAAGCCATGCGACTGATGGGGAAATTCTATTATGTTACCATGTCAGCCGCAATTGAAATGCACAAGCTAATGCACTGGCAAAGTTGGAAAGTTCGTTGGCCGTCCCTCCAAATGAAGCACTCAACATATTCGTGATGAACTGACTCCAAGTGCCCAACATGATAGAAGATGAAGAGTCAAAAGCAGGAGAAAGCTTTGAGGCTCTAACCATAGAAGAAATCCAGCATCCAGACTAGAGGGAAGCCCTAATGCAGTAGTTCAAATATCATCAATTGCCCCAGAAAAGGGAAGAAAAGATCAAGTTGACCAGAACCAAAGACTCGTATGAAGTCAGAAATGATGTTCTGTTCAGAATCATGGCAGATGCTAAAAAGAAAATTCTACTCTGATGCTTATCTATAAAGGAAGCATCTGTCGGATATTAAATTCAGATTCTGCATTCCCCATCCAGTCATATCAGGCAATGGGACCCACTTCAAAAATCGAAGGGTCTACAGTTAGCTGAAAAGTACACGATAGATTGGAGGACTTCTACCCTCTATAACCCCCAAGCAAATGTGTTGGCAGAAGCCTCCAACAAGACACAATGCACCCTCCTAGCCAAGATATTCAACTTCAGCAAAAGAGACTGAGAAGACAAAATGTATAAGGCATTATGGGCATATCCAATGGGATGTTCTCTATTATCTCTGGTACATGGCTCAAAAGCGATCGTCCTGATAGAGCTAGAAGTGCCGATATTAAGAGTAGTGGTTCAATATAGGCTGGCATAATACAACCAAACAAATATAGAGAGGAGATGTAGGAGCTCTCCGATTTAGAGGGCAAAAGACTTCAGGCTCAACAAAATATCCAAATGTACCATGCCCGCTTAGCTCGAGCCTTTGACAAGCTGATCAAAGGTCGAGAATTCAAGAAGCGGACCTAGTTATGGTCAAAAGGAAAGAAGTCATGGCGTCCAATCCTAAAGGCAAGCTGGTTGAAAATTGGGTTGGACCATATGTGGTGTAAAAAGTGTACTAAGATGAAGTATGCGTCATCGTCATTTATAGGGGAGAAGTCCAATTTTCACTCCTCAATTGCAAGCATCTAAGGCTATACTGTGCAGTAATGCCTCCATTCAAGAATTAGTTGACCAATGAACCTTCTGAGGTCACAAAATGTCAAGTATAATGCTTGATGAATGAGTAAGGTGGATATCTCCTCCTCTTGAGGAAATTTTTTGTAACAAGAAAATGTTCTATATATCCCTGAAAAGAGACATGTAGAAAGGATGATGCAAAAAAATGATGAAAAATGATGATGAGTGATAAAAAATGATGATGAAAATCAACAAAAATGATGAAGGATGAAAAGGAAAGGTGAATGCCTATTAGTGGAAGGTATCTCGCTGAGGTGGTCACACTGATCACCCAACATCTGGATCTGAGAATTGAAGCAGTACCCCATAAGCTTTCTTAAGCTACCCGAGGCATTTGTCGTCAATGACCAGCAGCCTATAATATCCCATATAAGAATATATTAAATAGATTATCAACAATTTGGATTAGTCATTTTCGAAGCTCGAGCAAGAAAAGAACTTTGAAATTAAGCATACTCAGTTGAGAGAAGTCTTAGGATGAGTGACCTTTCTAGGAAGTCTACCAACTAGAATAGTTGTTGGACCGGTTAGCTAGTCGGGTTGTCATAAATAGTATCAGAGCCTTACCCACTCGGAAGTACGGGAGCTAAGCGCCATACAGGACAAAGTACTACACTATAGGAGCCACCTCTTAAGGCCATAATGACATAGTGTTACATAGCGAGTGCCACCTCTTGAGCTTTGGGGGCCACCTCTAGAGGCTTGCTTGTCTGGGAGTTTGATTGTGTGCTATATGTGTCCAGTGACAAAGACGTCGCTTATATAAGAGGGGTAGATTGTAACATCCTATATAAGAATATGTTAAATAGACTAAACTGGTAAACTATCAACTCAGACTAGTCATTTTCAGAGTTCAAGTAGTAAAAGAACTCTGAAGTTAAGCGTGCTTAGTTGGGAAAAGTCTTATAATGAGTGACCTTTTTAGGAAGTCTACCAATTAGTACGGTTGTTAGGTCAGTTAGCTGGTTAGGTCGTCGCACAACTATATATATATAAAAAGTCTTTATATATATTATATATATGTATATATATATCGGCCAGTCATATATGAGCAATGCCTGCCTGATCAAGATTGGACTAGCCAGGGAATTCAGCCTTACTTTATGGCATGAGCATGGGGACAAATCCCCTGACTCATCAGATCTAGATCAGACGGGCTGAATTCAGCCCACGCTTTAGCCTTCTTTCCATTCAAGGTACCACCTTTTTTTCCATTTTAAAATCTGGTTGTCCGATTGAGATTGGACGACAGACACAAGAGGGAGGATCTTAGTGGATGTGCTGCCAGGGCTCATTGGATCTTTTCTATATATATGTATAGTATATCATACTTTGTTCGCATTTGATTGAAATAACATTATTCCGGTCCTGTGTTTTTGTTGTAATAGTCACTTGGTTATGTTTCACTAGTTTAAAATCTTCCTAGAAAACATCAATTTCACTGATCATTTTTTTACATCTTCAAAGCAAGTGGAGACAGGTTGCAGGATGTATGAACTGCAATTCATTTGTTCTCATAAAATTGCAATCACTTGTAGTAAGTTTGGCTCCTTCCTCGAAAAAACCATTGACAAAATTCATAGCTAGGTGCTAACATGCTTTTGCAAATGAAGGTTAGTCATGTTTGTATCAGATGCCATATGGAAACCTTGAGAAACTGGCATGTACTGGTCAATGACTTGTAAGGGCTTATAACAGTCTTCTAAAGAGAATTGTTGAAAATGTGTTGATTAGACTTTATTCTAATGGATCAGCTAACTTAGAACTCCCTCCTCCTCCTCTTCTCTCTCTCCCTCCTAGTGCTGTTTTATTGCCCCACTGCTCTCTCTCTCTCTCTCTCTCTCTCTCCCTATAGTGGCACCTCCAATGCTTCTCTATCTCCTCTACCGCATTCTCCTCTTCTTCTACTAGTTCTTGCTCCCTTCAGCTTCGTAGCAACAGTAGTAGACGTAGGCGACTATTTGGTGGTGTACGATTACAAAGTGAGCATGGTCAGACCGCCGGACTGCCCTTCTATGGTCCCGACATCCTGAACATCCGCTTCACCACCAGGCCAGGCTGCCGGAAAGGAGGTAGCTTGATTCTTCTCTCTCTCATTCTCTCTCCCTCTCTGACCGACACCGGAGGGGGAGACCCCCTCTGAGGCTCTGATGCCCCCACTTCCCCACTACTATATATCTCTCTCTCTCTCTTTTCATGCTCTCTATGTTTTCTCTCTCTTGAATTCTCTCTCTGAAAAAAGTAAATTCATCCCTTAGTTAACAGTTTCGGTAGGATGACAACATAATACTCCTATCATTCTGACGGCTAGCTAACCATAGGGACATAAATTAATTTTTTTTTAATTTTAATATAGAATATAATATGCAGATTTTGGGGGTAAACGTATGAATACGAACCATGGGGACATAAATGATTACTTTTTTTAATTTCAATATATAATACAATATGTAGATTTTGGAGGTATACATACGAATACGATGAATTTCAACTTTTTCAAGGATACATATGTATTTTTGCCCAAAGTGGTTTGTGCTCGACAGTTAGGAACCTTGCGAAGTTTAAAAGGAAACTATGAAAGAACTACTATGCATGAAAATAGAAGAAGAAAGAGAAAGGAGAAAAATTGCCTGAAAAAAGCTATTTTCTGGACGCTTAGAGGACGAGGGAGGCTTTAGGGATGTTGGGCCTTGACCTCTTAAGCTTCTGACGATGTACCTTTCACACATGAGCCCTGGGGATCTATTTGTAGGGGTAGAAGCTCTACTCCCACTTGGAGAGGATAATTACAATAGAACTCAAATTCTAAAGGATAAATCCCACAAAAACAGAGTCTAGATTAGCCTTAGGATAATTGTGAAGGGTTTGAGTTTGATCCCTAGCCTTTAAATCCACTCAAATATGGATTTCTAAGATGATAAAGACTAATGGTTGTGATAGGAGTAAGACTACAATACATGAAATCTATATGACATTTCATAGACACATCATATTGGGCTGACACCTTTAGGATTTTTAGGTGAATTGTCAAGATTTTCAAGGAAAAGACAAGAACACGTCATATCAGGCTGATGCTTTTAGGAGAGACATAAAAGACACGTTAACAGGGTGACACGTTTAAACCTGGAGCTTTTTTGGGCTCTGGACTTTAAATAAACGTGGGGTTTTAGAGTTAAAGCGTGAGATTGAACTTAAGACTAAAATACAGTGGGCTCATAATAGGCCATGATTGGGCTCAACAATGATGACCAATTCAAGGCATCATTAAAATGAACAAAAAAAACTGACTTAACTTAAATGTTGAAAATGGGTGTCTACAAATAGGACTTTCTCTGAACTTTGAAGGACCTGTCAATCACAAAGGTGAAAGGACCCTAAATGCATTTATTCGCTAGTCCACTTCAACCAACACATCTTAATCTTGTATTGGACATTCTCTTGGATGTCTCCATTCTCGTGGACAATAAAACTTAAATATTGAAAGTTGTAAGGACAAAATGGTCATTGATCATAACTAAATGGAAAATTTGTGCAAAAGTACATCATACTTTTTCAGTTTCTTGTATATCTTTCTTGTGCAGATTTGATGTCACCTAGACCTGTAAGAAACTTCTGTCGAATATTTAGGGAATATTCCATCTCCCTCTCTATTATTCCTTTCTCAGACAAAATTATCCTTCCTATATCTCTTTGTGGCGCCATATTGGGCCTGGGTGGGGTTGCCAATGCTGAAGGGAACCCTCTTACTCTCCAGTATGCCATTGATGGAGGAAGACAATGATGACAAGTGGCTGAGGATGGTTCTGGTTGTGAATGCAGAAAGTGTTGAGATAGGTCTCTCATACCTCTCTCTCTCTCTCTCTCTCTCTCTCTCTCTCTCTCTCTCTCTCTCTTCACACATATATGTACAACAGCACGAGCAGGGGGAGGCACCCCCCCAGGATGTAGGCAAACCCCTTCAGTCTCCCAAGCCCCTCTCTCTCTCTCTTAGAGTATTGTAGTAATTCTTTAACATAGTTAATCATGCACTATAGTGAAATTTGAATTTTTAGCGGCATGTTAATAGAAGCTAACACCAAGGTTTTGGGAGTTGTTAATTTCACATTAGGAGGGTTCAATGGTATGTCAGCTAATGAGAAAGTAGCATGGGTTTTCGTGCAATTCTCATTTTCAATAGGGGAATAAATATGTAAAAAAGCTCTAAATAAAATCTCTTGGATTTTGCTCAAATTACTGAAATTATACTTGAGATATCCTGACTTAGATCAACTAATCTTATTGTCTTGGTGTCATCAACTTATCAGTTGGTTGTCGCCAATGATAAATGATATTCAAGCATTTTAATGTAGTTTTGTTTCATTTCCTATTTTCTCATGTGATAATATGCTGGAATCTAAATTTATCATTATCCTAGATGTACACCAGTCTTGATAATGATGTCACGTGCTAACTATTTCTGAAATCTGATCATCAACAAAGGGTGCTAGTCTAGTGATCTTCAGCAAATACATCTAATGTAAACTTCTAGTCATGCTTGCTTTGCAGGTTGGATCTCTTGCTGTGTTTGTTTTGAGGCATCGGAAGTTTATTGGTGGTGGGAAAGAAGAAATGCAACAGATCGCACATGTCATTGCTCTAAACATGGTACATATGTTTTGCTATGTTTCCACAACGTTCACAGGCTGTTATGGTAGATATTCTTTCGCCATGTTTCCATGCATTTGTTTAATTTTTTGCTACAACATTGTGGAATCCAGATCATCGGGCTTCTGTCAAGAAATACTGATAACTGGGGTCATGTAAGTTGCATACTTCTTCGTTTGTGTTTCTTAATTAGTTTGGTTGCTGCTTTTATTCTCAGTACACTGATTCTGTGGTTTATTAGTTGGGAGGCTTGCTTGGTGGTGTTGCTGTTTCATGGTTTGTAGGGCCAGCATGGAGCTATGAATACTCAACAGATGATGGGAGATTAGTTTTTGCTGATAAAGCCCCTCTCTTTAGATTCACAAACAGAAAAGGGAGACAATAGCTCTGAATGCCATCCAAGTCCTGGTTAGATACCTTAAACTTCTCATACTAGCTTTATGTTATTGACATGTTGACTGTGTGGATCCATACTGGTTTATTAAGAGAAAGAAATCAAACCACCACATGCCATCAATTGTGTTTACGAAACAACATCCTCTCTTTTTTTTGGAGTTGGTGGGCAGAAATCAAAAGCAGATGTAGATGGCTCCTAAATGGAAATTTGAGGATATTTTACTTGTACAATATGCTATATGTAAATGCCATTTTAACCCTTCATCTTTTAGGATAATTAATTAGGGTTCCTAGCAAAGTCTTGACCTTATATAGTCCTGTCAAGAAGTTCCAACCTATATAGTCTCTACTTTTTCGTGGGGATTTCATTTAAGGTCCTTGGTACTAAATGTATCATGTAAACTTTAAGTCATGCTTATTTTGTCTATATAGACTTTGAGACTAGCTCTAGGGGTTTATAACATTTTTTTATACGTTCTGAGTACAATTAACCTATATGCTTTCTAACGTGTTTTTAATTATGGATATTTTAGTATATTGTGTATTCCATTGGTGGATATTTTAACGATGAGTGTTATCGGAATGCAGAACACGTGGGCGGAGATTTTTTCCTAATGTGTGTATATGTATGATTTTTGATATGTATGGGTGTGCCAGACTGTTTTAAGAAAACATACAAAATTTAATATTTTATGGGGTGCATAGGGTTAAATACCCTAAGCATTCGAATATTTGTGTACATATTCTTCGTGCGTCCGTTTTACCAGGCGATTAGGGTGATCGTGTATTGGACCATTCTTCACCGACGAGAGTTGGTGTTTCATTTACATCGAGTGAAAACTCGAACATCTTTGATACAATATATTTGTTAAAAGACCTTGCCGACTATGGGATTGGAAACGGTATTTAGACATCCATATTTTTGCATTCTCAAATGTTTGTCACATTTGCATTTATATATTTAATGGGGTGTATGTACCACCATCAAGCATTACAAAAAAGTGTCCGTGCCTTCCGCATGTATTATTTCAGAACACGGAAGAACTTATTTACAAAAGGCGCATGGTCATTATAATGACCTGCATTGTCTTCTTTTAACCACCACATCTT
The DNA here is from genome assembly GCA_014218235.1 of Colocasia esculenta. Taxonomy (NCBI): domain Eukaryota; kingdom Viridiplantae; phylum Streptophyta; class Magnoliopsida; order Alismatales; family Araceae; genus Colocasia; species Colocasia esculenta. Next base: position 94,574,451 of record CM024758.1, on the reverse strand, counting down.
TCACCAACAAGTAGAGGCCACGTCCTTCACCACCAAGCAGAGGTATCTCCTTCTCCTTCTGTGTGTGTCTGGCTTCTGTATTCTCCCTTCTCCCTTCTCCCTTCATGTGGCCTCCTATTTATAGGGGCTTCAGGGGCCAAGGGGAGGCCCCACGGTGGCTTTGGCCGCCTGTGGGTTTTCCCCAATGGGGGGGGGGGGTGCTGAGCGTGGAAACCACCCGTGGGGGGTATGACACATGAACCCCCCTGGGGGGGGGGGGGGCATGAACACCCCCGTGGGGGGGGGGGGGGTGTTCTGCACAAGAACCACCCCGTGGAGGATGGCCAGGTGCATGAACATCCCCGTGGGGGTGTTTTGCACAGGAACCACCCCATGGGGGGTGGTCAGGTGCACAAACACCCCGGTGGGGGTGTTTTGCGCAGAACCACCCTGTGGGGGTGGGGGGGGGGGGGGGGGGGGGGGGTCAGGCGCATGAACACGCCCATGGGGGGTGGTCGGCCAGCCCAAGCTATAAAAGTGGGCCTCTCAGGCTCTTTTTTCCTCCATTGCAGCCCGCCTAAAGCCCCATTTGAAGCCCGTTTGTTTTCGTCTTCCAGTGTCGAGGTCGTTTGTTGGCCCGGACACTTACACGACGTGCATATCACATCGGGCTCGGACTGACGTTCATTTTGTGCGACAGAGGTTGTATACTTTAGCCCATCGCATTATCGAACATCGTATTAAAATTTATCCCGAATTGAATCAGAATAAATATCTTCGAACCTGTTTATCTCAGGTGTTCGAAATAAGCGAGTTCGAGGAAAAATCAAGGATTTTTCCCGAAGCTTTACAATTTTCAGGGTGAGTTTATTGCCTGACCTTTGCTCGAACCCCGACATTTTTTTCAGGTTCAACAAATGACCCCCACGAGATATCCGTCAGAGCCGGGGCGACGGCGGATGTCCCGTGCCCGTTGGATTGCATTCTCCTGCATTTGTGTATATCATTATTTGTATATTTGCATTGATGTCGCTTCTGACAGTCAATTTTTGCATGGTAGGTTTGAAGATGTCTCGCGTGTCGAGCTATCGTGGAGAGAGTAGCGACATGTCCCGTAGGCGGGAGGGGACTATTCGGTGCACTGATATTTCAATTCTTCCTTTCGCTCCTCACAGTATCACGAAGGAGAATCTGCCCAGGCTTGATCGCGGCTTCCTGGTGTGTGCTTGAGGCCCCTTGGAGAAGCATTCATCGACCGAGGGTATGGTGGACCTGAGTTTGATTGTCAAGATTGACAGGGTCTACTACTATTTGAGGGGTGATGATTACCCCATGCATTTTCCTCTGGATGAGCATTTGTTCTCTTTTATTCAGAGGTTCATTCCTGAGGGGTGGGATGCCCCTAATGACCTTCTGGCGACTGAATGGATGCAGTTGGAGAGGGCCATACTGGCGGGCCGGGATGGGATCCTGGGAATGTGTGGCTTCAACTTCCCTAGTTTTCCACTTGGCTATCTCATGCAAACGCAGTTTTCAGACGTGCACCAGTTGGGGTTTTTTAGCTCCGAGCCTACTTGCCCCATCAGGGGGGCCTCATTTATACCGGTCGTTTGGGAACTGCACAGGCAACACAAGTTAAGACCATCCTTTGCTGGACACACCTTATTGCCCTCTGGTAGTCAATTTGCCATAGAGGGTTATGATCGCCTTTGCTTCCTCGATCAGATCATGAGCGGGAGCACTGCAAGTTGGTATGACCGGTGGTCAGTAGTCTCCTCCCATCGTTTTCACTTTGGCATGACAGAATGGCTGATAGGGGTCCTGCACTACTATCATGACATGCTGGACCAAGTTGGGCTTCGTCATGCGGTCACCGCTGCTTTGTATGACTATCCTTGTCACTCCGGACTGCTGCAGTTGCTGGCGGAGAGGTTCAACATAAGATTCAACACCTTTGGCACTGCGGAGGGAGAAACCTCGCTCGACTTGTGGACCTTCCACAAGATTTCTGGCCTTCCTGTCTCGGGCCACTTTTATGGGGAATGCCTAGACGACCTGCACCACGATTACTCCACAGGCGCAGGTTCTTATGTTTTGCCATATAGCTTCAGGCAACCGATGAAGGTTTGGCGGGGCTTGGCCAAATGTGGCAAAGAGAAGAGCCCCCCGGCTTCTTCGGGGAATGTGCGAGTGAGCTTCACCGCATGGGTCCGCTATTTCTATCATGGCTCGTATTGCTTCTGTGACGGATTTGCTTCTGATACCCATGATCCAGGCAGCTGCATGTAATTGTCTGTTGATTGAGAGGACAACCGTAGACATTTTGTGCTCCCCGAGATGGAGGCTGGAATCTGCGGAATCTTTCGGATAGGACTTATTTGGAAGCCTATCTTGTGTATTGGTTGGGTACATTTTCTCTCCCATTTGGGGAGGAGGGGTTGGTGAGGCCGGAGCTGATATATCCCGTGTGCCTTCTTGCGGACCGTAGGAAGCTGGCTTTGGCTCTTGCTGCCCTAGCCAACATTTTCCATGGCTTGGGGGACTCGACGGCTAGTACGTCTCCACGCGACTGACGCATTGCATTGGCCACCCATTACTTGAGCGCATGGGGCGGGCTTCTGTTACCCGAACTGTGTCAAGATGTTGGTGTTGAGAATCCCTTGGTATTTCTGCTTTTTATGTTCAGGAACCGCCTGAATCAAGACGCATATGAGTAGTTGGTTGGGGCCCGGAGGCAACTTTCTTTTATGCCGCCACATGGCCGGCCCAGGTTTGATTTTGCATGTTGTTCCTGAGGTTTTCGGCCTTGGGCCGGGGAGAGTGGCGACAGGCGACTGTATCATTTATTGCATCATACTACCGCTGAGAGCTCCTTTTGTAAAGATTGGCTATGTTGCATTCGCCCCAGTGTTCTAGCTTTCCGCAAAGGCTCCTCACTGTATCTTAAGCTGTACTACCCACATCGTTTTGCTCGAAACTTTGGGTATGATCAGGCCGTTCTCTCGAATGCTGACTTTTCTTTAGGTGTTTGGCTGTACAAGGGTCACGACTGACATTTAGTGGCCTCCATTGGTGGTGCCATTTTGCTCGACATGACCCTTCCCCCAAGTATTTCATTCCTGAACAACAAAGAGAGGGAAGGTGGACATATATTATGCCCACTGGTGGTTTCGCCACAACCAAGTATTTCAGGAGCATGCTAGTCATATCAAAGAAGCCGAAGCGAACCGGTTGGTCCGGGCAGATGTGTTAGCAGCCCTTATTTCAGCGTCTTTTCTTCGGCGGGAGTTTCCCACGCTTGCGGAGAACGCCCGAGCTTTCAGGCTCCATTAGGTGAGAAAGAAAGTCCCTTCACCAGCGGAGAGGAGCGTATATGTGGGGTATTGAAACCCTTAGCACGTCTCGATAGCGGTCTAGCAGCATCAAAGGGAGACCGCGTATCACCAAACACTTATTCTTGGTGGCGTCACTTCTTATGAGACTGTTGGTACCCTGTAGACGCAGAGCTTTCAAGCCCGATTCTTCCAGAGGGGTTCAATGACGAGCTATGGCCGAAGTGGGAAAAGCACATTCGACATTCTATTGCTCGCGTTGGACCGACCAAATTTATCAGCCAAGTCGAGAACGGCACGAGGTTACAGGACCTCTGGTACGTAGTGGCTGGGAGAATTGTGAAGCTGAAGGGGTGGTCCTTCCGCCCACGTTTTCGCCTACTCCCGACGGTACGTGGCTTTTTCCTGTGCGATCTTTAATTTAATCCTCTTTTTTTTTTTTTTTGAAGCATATATATATATATATATATCTATATATATATATATATATATCTTGCCATTGTCATATTGACAAGTTTCCGGGACAGCGAGCTTCGTCCATATATCAGACAAGTAGAAGCAGGTTGTCTCCTATGAGAAAAAGCATCGGACAAGTAAGGAGGCTGGTCCTTCAAAGAGGGCCACACATGGGAGGGCCTCGAAGACTTCTTCTTCGAGCGAGGAAGGTAACCTTGATTCCTTCTCTTGTCATTTTTTTGACTTTTGATGCCGACAAAGGCATCCCAACTCTAGGGTGACAACGGTGCGTTGCAGTTTCTCTTTCCCCTAGAGACAAGGGCCCTGTCGGAGGCAACCGGCGCGAGGACTTGGATGCCCTTTCCAAAGACGATTACAATCCCATCTCCAATTAGGACGCCATCTCCCAATGGGGCTAATCTTTCACATGCATTGCCCCTTGAGCAAGGTATGGCGGATATCAACCCTTCTTCAATTCTTCAGGCCCGCCATTATGACTTTGAGCTTGAAGCTTTGTTGCCCTTCTTTTTTTTTTTCTAGGGCATGTGTCGACAGGCGTTATGCCAGCGAGGTAGCGGGGGGTCCTGATGTCAATGAACCCACCCTTGAAGATTCAGCTTCATTGCAGGCGATCCATAACCTACTTACTACCATACCAAAGCTGGAGTTTCCCGACTGCCCGGACTTCAACTTTATCGAGTCCGATGGAGGAAACTGGCCGCAGGTTCTCCATAGTGCCAGTGAGTGAGATTTGTCCTTCGTTTTGCTAGCTTGTTGTTTTCCCCTCTCTTTCCATGGGAGATGACTGGAGGTCCTTTTCTCGTCTGCCTATTTCAGTGATGATCTCCTCAAGAACAGAGTTTCCTGGCATGACCCCACCTGAGGAGGGAGAGATCCCAAGCAAACGAGAGGGGAGAGCAGCGGTAAGAGGTCCCGCAACTTGGGATATGGCTTTGCATTTGGCTTGCTTATCATTTGATTTGTTAGGACTAAGTGGTGCCTTGCTTATCGCTCCCAACTTTTTTATTCCCCAGATGCAACCTGTTTGATAGGGGAGTTCATGGTAGGAAGTCTAGTAATCGCTGGATCTCCAACCACCGCCACCGTGATGGGTACAAAAGCCGTCTCACACAGTCCTGTGGCCATATCTTCACCGACTAAAGTTGGTGGGCCTTTGGCAGGTGAATTAAGCAATTGAGACACCTTTTCTATCTTTTTGTGTCTCTTAGCCAATTGTACCTTTTGTTCATCTGACCTCTTTGAGTTATTTTGATAGGAGGGTCAGCGGATGCTTTGGCTGGAGGTTGCTCACACATCTCAGAGGACCCGCGTTAGAGGTAGTTGTTGGGGACTCTAGTAAGGTGACATGCCCCAGGGATTTCAGTGAAAGTAGCTTTCCATCATCAGGCGCCCAAGGTTCGTGGCTATCTTGCCAAGCACCTATAGCCTCCATTTCCACCCTAATATTGCAATGACATGTCCTATTAACATATCATTTTTGCTCTGTGTTTTTCCTTATCCTTTTGCAGTTGCAGGTGGGGTCTTGCCTCAGCTCTCTTCTAGCGAGGCTCCTCCCGGGCTGTCTAATGCATTTCCAAGCCATGACATTTCTTGGCCAGATCTTTCCCAAGGTGCTCCAATCCTGGGGACAGAAGGAGCGCTTGAATTTTTTATGGGGGCAGCCAGGACTATCATGCAGACAAGCAATCCTCCTTCCATCGAGGCCGTATGCGACGCCCTTCAGAGGAACACCCTCGCGTATCATTTGATGGGCCGCCCCTAAGAACCTTGGATGGCGGCGGCGGACTCACTCTAGTGCGAGGTTAGGTGGCTACATCAGGAGGTGGTCTTAGCGGCCAATCGTCTCAAGATCCAGGAGCTCGAAGGAGAGGTTGATTCGCTAGAGCGGAAGACCGAAGCCTCTCGTTTGCAAGCAAATGTCTTTCGTGAACGTGTCGAAACCTTGAGGGCCGAGAAGGCCAACTCTAGTGATGAAGCTGCTACACTGTAGAATGCGAGCATACTATGGAAGCCTTCGACCGGGGAGTGACAGAAGGTGAGGCGGGGATTGCCACCTTAGAGTGAGAGAGCACAGATTTCTAGGCTAAGATTTTCACCCACCGAGCCACTCTAGCAAGTTTGCAGAGTGGGCCACCCAATCATTTTTGAGCAGGCAACCTTATCGACTTTTTATATCTTCAACCGTCCTTTGTGCCTTTTTAGCTATCCCGAGGGCTTGTCTCGGGCTCCCACATATTTGAGAGATGACAAAATTTGAATTATTGGCCACATTTGCACCTGACACTAATGCAACTCTTGTCTGCATCATTTTCTACTTTGTCATTTGTTGTCGTTGCCGCCTTTTTCTTGTCTTGCATCTCTTTCTCTTTCTTCTCTTGTTTCCCATATTGGGTTTCAAACATCTCCGTGCCTCATCAGAGTGGGAGAGCATGATCATTGTTGTATCGGTTACTATCCCTTATATTGGCCACTTATCAGTAGTGAGCACAAGGGTTGTCTCGTCATCGACGACTCATATGTTCCTCTAGTGATGAGGGTCGTAGAGAGGCTTGATCTTGCTTGATCATGAATGGGAGGGGCATTTCTTTCCCATTTAGAGATATTTTGTTTGTCTTCCCTTTTTTCTTCTCTTTTTCGCATTACCACCTTCAGTGCCCTTTCGGGTTTTCATCAAAGATGGCCCCCTCTAACTTTTTTCGGTGTGCCCTTTTAGGTTTTCACACCGAGAGGTTACCTATTTTTACCCGAGGCGCTCTATCAGGTCTTCACCTAAGTCGGGTTACAACTTTTTATCCTTGAGCACATGGGGAGCCACATACTTAAGTTTGGGTGTCACGACCCTCATTATACCGGTACGGTTATACCAACCCACGTCGGTATAGCGAGCGCTGCCACAGTGGGACATTTACCCAAACGATACGTACAGTTGAGATACACGCGAATATACAACAGAGTAGCGGAAGTAAAAGACAACAGTCTCCATTCATTCATCATCCACATTAAACATACATGCAATTCGCAATTAACATAAAAGGAACTAAGTTCACATAAATTAAATTGCTGAAATGGAAATACATAATATCCACACTTTTACATCATTTTCATAATACTCTAATACAATGTTCAAATTACATACTTATGAAATACACAATCTCAAGAATCTCCAAAGCTATCTAATCTCCGCGCTCGGAGTCCGTCTCTGCTACCTCCTCCGAAGGTGCCACGTCACCAACTACACCTGTACGCCGAAGCAAGGAGTGAGTCTAGGGACTCAGCAAGAAACACTACTAATGATATACACGTATAAGTCCTAGTGGTTTCTACATGCACATTTACAATTTCCAACACATAGCTTGCTAGTCAATTCAAGATTCAACCTATCATGAAAGTTTTACGATTTTATACATGAATCATGCTTTCAGATTTCCAAAAAAATAAAATTCACCTATCACATGATCTCTATTCAATTTACTCATGAAACTTTAATCTTTAAAGAGCTAAAATATGAGAGCTACCAACATGAACGTTTTACATACATGAAAGGGGAAACACAATTAGCATGGATTTCACATGTCCTTAAGTGCATACATAACCTTTTCACATGCTTTAGGTTGCTGATTTCACATGGTTTAACGGCTGTAAACCTATACATGAAAGACATTATTGCATAAAACATATCATGTGATCAAACAATCATGCTATCTTGTACCCGTTTTCACCAATTATCCCTAACATGGGTTCTAGACATTTTTGCACATACTAACATGATGATAATAGCATAAATTCACTGATTTCACATGCTTTCAGATTTGTCTCACATGGGTTTCAATAACGCATCTTCACATTTTGAGTTTCACATTTTCTTTACACAAGTTTCCACTTTCACATGGTTACACTTTACACATACACATTCACATTATCACTTACACATTTACACATGGACACATATACATTACACATTTCACATTACATATTTTAGGTGCCGTGACACATAGTCCAAACCACCAAAGAAGGACATATACACATCACATTACACATAGACGCCATCTAGGCATTCCAATGGCGACTCTTGGACTGCGCAGACCGGGAGAACAAGTCTCCACCCTAACCAGTGGTACTTGTCCACCTCCAAGATTTCCCCCTAATGCCCTTAGGGTCACTTACACATTGAACTTTCTCAGGGGGACTTTCCCTGATACAGCTCCACTGCCCTCTACGGAAGCAGTGTCACATTGGCACAGTTGCACATTTACACATTTACCGTTTTACACATGGTTTTACACTTCACACTTTTCATTACATTCACTTCCTCACTCACATGAATATCTCTGTTTTCCTAACATGGTACTACAGAATTTCAAGAGCTTAGCACACAGTGATTTCACCAATCAAGTTGGTTTTAGACAATAACTAATCACGTTACGATAATATACGTAGATTATCACATTTCACATGAAAATACATAACTTCTTATTTACTGGTCTAAATGACCTGAAATTTTAACCACATGCTGTTTTCGGTTCAAGATCATACACTCAAATTTTCAGATTTTTCTGAGCTAAATAGAATTTACAGAAAATAAAACACATATTTAGCATACTATTCACAACTTAAGTTAACATGGGTTTACATATCCTGCAAATTGCCACTTACTGTTTTAAACAGAGGCTACTAATATATGCATGATTTAAGAATACAAAATTACCCCAAATCATACATCTATGGATTTCACCACAACCATTTTTGCATGCTTTTATTTTACCGAGCCGGATTTATTAGCAATTTACACAAGCATGGATAATTTACCAAAATTGCAAACACATATACTGACCCACTAATCGTCATTAGGGGTGTCAATGGGCCGGGCCTGGACCGGGCCTTGCTAGGCCCGGCCCAGGCCGGTTTTTTAAAAGCCGGCCCGGGCCCGGCCCAGGCCCGGGGTTAGGCCCGGTATGGGTGGCCCGGCCCGGCCCAGGAAAAGCTCGGCCCGAAAGCCCGGAAAAAAAGTATTATTTATTTATATAATATATAATTTTAATATATCTACTATAATATATCTATAAAAAATAATATATATTTTACTTATATCTATATTAACATTTAACTTGTAAAAGATCATATTTTTGAGTAGATTTTTGTAGAAAAAATATATATAATTCTCTATCTAAATATAAAATTCATACTTTATATAAATTATATTTATATTTTTGGGCCGGCGGGCCGACGGGCCGGGCCTCACAAAGCCCAAGTCCGGCCCTATTTTTTCCGGGCCGGGCGGGCCAAAAAACTTTAACGGTCTTATTTTCTCGGCCAAGCCCGGTTAAAACCGGCCGAGCTTGCAGGCCTCCGGGCCGGCCCGGCCCAATTGACACCCCTAATCGTCATGATCAGACCAAAACCAAGACATTCATTAATCCTAATCATTAACAAGGATTTGCAAGATTATCTACAAGTCATACTCACAAGTTTAAAGGGGTACAATTATCCTACATTTACCATCACGAATCACACTCATTCACACACCACAATTGATAATATACATAGAGTATAGGATTACCATATATCCTCATCACGGAAAACATACCGAAATTAATATATAAGAAGGGCAGAACAGCTCACTGTTCTGTCCAGAGGAACTTGGCGGCAGTCTCTGGCTGCTGACTCAGAGTCGGCGACATGGCCGATGGACGCCAAGCATGATCTGGGCGTCCAGGGATCTTGCCGTCAAGCCAGGTCTGTGCAGAAACACAGACCCGAGCTCTCAAACTTGGGTGAATGGGAGGGTCTAAGACTCGAGGAAAAATCCATAAAAATAATAGAAACGACCTAGACACATACGGGAATACCATGGATAGGTCACTTGCCTTTCAAAATTCTTCCAAAGGGTTTAGGGTGTTGGTGAAGCCCTCCTTGGGCTGTCCCAAGAAGTGCAGAAATCCCTCCAAAGATCTCTTCCTCCGGGCTCCTGGATGATCTCCACGCCAAGGGGATGCCGGGGAAGCCTCCTCCTTTGATCCAGCTACCTTCTTGAAGCAGTGGAACGCCGGATCAAGCCAGGGGGGTCGGATCTGTGGGTGCTAAGAGGGGTTTTTCTCACAGACTTTCTCTAGGGTTTTCTTTCTCACTTTTTCTCCTCTTGCAAGGTGAAGGGGGGGAGTGGGGAGAGCCATTTCGGGTTCAGACATAAGGAGGGTCTCTCTCCCACTCACCATACTGATTTGACAGTCTTCAGAGCCGTTGGGGAACATCCCCCAATGGTTGGCTTGCCTTGTTTCAGAAGCTTGCAGCTCTGCTGCGCATGCAGGCCAGAGAGATTGGCGTCCATATCGCTAGACGCCCGGATTAGTGTCGGCGTCCAGGTCTGGACGCTGACACCACCTCAGCGGCCAGGGATTGACGCCAAGGGGCCTTCGGCCAGAACCCTAAAATATTCAGAAAACCAAGCATACCATGCATATATACGTGCAATACGTATACGGTATTATACCCATACTATCACCATGCAATACATGCATTATCTATATTTAATATAAACACATGCACACGTAATTATACTAATTAATGCGTACGTAAATATGTACATACATACACAAGCACAAATATACACACATAAATACAAATAACGCGACGAAAATTCGAGGGTCTTACACTGGGCACCTCTTTTTTAAGCCTCACTTTTTTTTATCTTTTTTTTGAAGCTTGGCATCCAGGATTGAATTCCAAGACATTTAGTTATAGGGTTTGGAATTTGGACTTAGCCTACTATTGTAGTTTGCTAGCTAAGGAAGGTATGACTTAGCCTACCATTGTGGTTTGTTGACTAAAGAAAAGATAGGACTCCACCTACCATTTTTGTTTGTTGGCTAAGGAAAATATAATACTCAGCCTACCATTTTGGTTTGTTGGTTAAGGAGGATATGTGACTCAGCCTACCATTGTTGTTTGTTGGATAAGGAAAGTATGACTCAGCCTATAATTGTAGTTTGTTGGCTGAGGAGAATATGACTCAGCCTGCCATTTTGGTTGTTTGCTAAGGTATGATTCAACCTGCCATTGTGGTTTGTTGGCTAAGGGGGATATATAACTCGACCTATCATTTTGGTTTGTTGACCAAGGAGGATAAAACTCAGCTTACCATTGTGGTTTGTTGGCTAAAGAAGATATGACTCAGCCTACCATTGTGGTTTGTTGGCTAAGGAGAATATGACTCAATCTACCATTTTGGTTTGTTGGCTAAGGAGAAGATAAGACTCAGCCTACCATTTTGGTTTATTGGCCAAGGAGTATATGTGATTCAGCCTACAATTGTGGTTTATTGGCAAGGAAAGTATTGACTCAGCCTACCATTTTGGTTTGTTGGGTAAGGGAGATATGACTCAGCCTACCATTTTGGTTTGTTGACTAAGGAGGATATGACTCAGCCTACCATTTTGGTTTGTTGGCTAAGGAGGGTATGATTCAGCCTACCATTTTAGTTTGTTGGCTAAGGAGGATATGACTTAGCTTACCATTATGGTTTGTTGGTTAAGGGGGATATATAACTCGCCCTACCATTTTAGTTTGTTGACTAAGGAGAGTATGATTCAGCCTACCATTGTGGTTTGTTGGCTAAGGAAATTATGACTCAGCCTACCATTTTAGTTTGTTGGCTAAGGAGAATATGACTCAGCCTACCATTTTGGTTTGTTGGCTAAGGAGGATATGACTCAGCCTACCATTATGGTTTGTTGGCTAAGAAAAGTATGACTCAGCATATCATTTTAGTTTGTTGGCTAAGGAGAATATGACTCAGCCTACCATTTTGGTTTGTTGGCTGAGGAGGATATGACTCAGCCTACCATTGTGGTTTGTTAGGTAAGGAGAATATGGCTCAACCTACCATTTTGGTTTGTCTGCTAAGAAAAATATATGACTCAGCCTACTATTTTGATTTGTTGGCTAAGGAAAAGATAAGACTCAGCCTACTATTTTTGTCACGCCCCGACGCGGAATATCGAAACGTGAGGCAGTTGCAAGTAAACGGGTACAGAGCGAGTACTAGCCATCAACCATTGGGCAAGAATAAATACTAAAGCAATTGCATCTCATTAATAATTTCCAATGTCTAGTTACAACCACTAATATCAGAGCCATTCTATAGGACCCAATTACAATGAATAAAAGTAAAAGACTAAACTCAAATTCTAACAACTACTAGGACGCTATGGTACTCTTGACTTCACTCTTGGTCGTTCCCATCCTCTTGAGTGTAAGTCTTTTCCTCGGTCTCACTTGAGAACACATAACCAAAAATGCAGGGTGAGCGATAACGCCCAGTAGGACTTAAATCTCAGGATCAAGCATGTTTTAAATGATTAATGTATTAAAAGGCAGAGTAACTAATGATAGAGCGAGAGAGTCAAGTAATGTAAGAGATAGCATGATAGCATGTGATTGAAATAACACAAGTTTTCAAATATAGCACAAGAGTCGAGCATAGCACGAAATAGCAGGATGGCTATAGCACAAATAGCACAAAGTATAGAAATAACACAACGTGTAGAGTATAGCACTTTGATGTCAATAGACAACGAGAGAATATAGCACTTTTGATTGTCATTTAGATAGTCGAGATAGATAGCACTCGAGTGTAATGTCAAACACTCTAGTCATTTACTCCCGCGGGCAAATAGCCCTTTATATATTGCAGACATTGGTTATGTTGTTTATCTTTAGACAATCAGTCAATGGCCAATAGAGAGTACCAAGAAATATATGAGAGTACTAGATGAATAGACGAGATAGTAGAGAGAGTGTGAATAGATGAGCGAGTAGAGTATAGATGAGAACTACAGGTCAGTGCACATAAAACGTCGAGTAAATGGGCGATAGTAGCAGTTGCACAACACGCGCACTTGATGTTGGTAGTCAGGTGGAATTCACTACCCTTCCACTGGCCTTGTTATGCACAGGTCCAGAGGTCCGGCGCGATTCAAGATAAGAGCGAACTTCTAATAGCCGTTTGGATCATGTTGATCCCTAAAAGGTGTCACAGGTGTTAGGGTACAACCACCTCGTCGACCATGTGGAAATCCATGGACAAAGGAGACTTACGGAGGCCTTGAACAAGGATTCACTAGTCCGGCAGAAGGAGTATCTGACAGAGAGTTCGTCCAAGTCAAGAGAAAGTGTGTATATAGAAACAAGCTCGACGTTCTAGAGGAATACTAGAACAGTGGAGCGTCGGTATCGATGTTCCCAAAACATCGCGAGAAAACGAAGACAAGTCCTTATAAAATAGGGAAATTTTAAATATATACTTGGAAATAAATTACCAGAGGTATTACGAGATATTTTCATGTCAAGCTAAGCCATAATGGATGATTCAAAGTGTGTGCATGTGTCATGAAGAATCATGGACATGAAAGGTCATGTGAATGACTTTTAATTAATTAAAAATATACCAAAGTTTATCCACTTCGTTTACTGTGCTTAAGAGAGTTAACAGGCATGATTGTTACTGTAAAAACTCAAGATGAGCAAAAGGATGGGTTTTCATGAAGAAGTGCAGAACGCGACAGACCCCTGTAAGGGTCGCGATAGGGTCTGCATAGAACGCGACAGGGTCGTTAAAGGATTGCGACAGGCTGTCAGGTCAGGATGCCAGAACGCGACGGTGTGTCCTGTCGCGTTCAGAACGCGACAGGTACTGTGTCGCGACGGGCCCTGAGAACGCGGCCTATCGGGCCGTCGCGTTCTCAGGTCCTGCGCCTGAGTCCGAGCGGGAAAAGGACATGTCTTGGATTGCGGTCCAAACCTTCCTTGTTTGGACACAGGGTCGATCCGAAATTCATAACTAAATGTACAGACGATGAAAATTCATGAAACCAGTTCTTAACGACTTTAGACATGCAAGAGTACTTCTAGTAAATAGGAATTTGAAATCTGACATGGTCTCGACAAGTTTTACACAAAAACAAACACAAAGAACTCAGAGCATGGTACAGTGATGGTAAACGATTTAATTCGTGCAGTATCATGGATAGAAATTAGGGCTTTCAGGGGCGAAAGATTTCTAACAATTATCAGTATCTCCAGTAAAATTTTCGTGGCATGGGGTTGAGTATACATGGAGATATAAATTTAACATGAAGATTCGGAGTCACAGTGTTTGCAGAACTTCAAAATTCAAGATCAAAAGATTGGGTGAACGAAAAATTATGAAACGAAAGGAGTTTTGATCTTGATGCATGAATCAATCTACAGACGAATTTAATTAGATTTTGCTCGTGAGAATGCCTACCTTTGGCTCGTTTTCCTCTTCTAAGACTAGAACTTGAAGAACGGGGGTGAGGGCTTGAGAAATCCTTCTCCCCATGAGATCTCCCCTTCCTTGGCCTCCTCTCCACGTCCAACAACCCTTGGCAACGAATTAGGGCCGGCCATGGAGGGTTTAAGGAGTATTTAAGCTTCCTAGAGTTCTATTTCCTAATATGACTCTAACTCCTATTAAATTATGAGATTTCTTATTTTCTCTCCCCTTTCTAAGCTTGCCAAATCCTATTTGGGTTAGGTTGGGGTGCTAATTCGTGGCTAACCATTGTGGGTAAGATTAGGAATCCAATTCCATCTCAAATTAGCTATTTTACTTATTTAATAACCCTTTTCTATTTAGTTAATAATTAAGTTACGAATTTAAAGTATTTTCTTATTATTCTTCTTTTAAAAATCCCTATTTTGGCCCAATAAATTTTTGATGGTCCATTTAATAATACCCATTACTTCTTTTAATTTAATGGGTTTTAATTAATTCTATTTTCTTTGATTTTTCCACTAACTAAATTTTAATATTATTTAAATTTTTATTTTTCGAAAAATTCAAGTTGCTACATCCTCCCTCTCTTAAAAAGAATTTGGTCCCCAAATTCATATGATCATACAGGAGAGAATGTCTTACCAAAAAGATCGGGGGTAGTTCTGTCTGATGATTCCTTTCGGTTCCCATGTGGCTTCTTCCACTCTATGATTGTTCCATAGGACTTTAACCACATGGATGGGGCGGTTCCTGAGTTGTTGCACCTTCTGTTCTAGTATCTTGACTGGCTTCTCTTCGTATGTCATATCCTTGTTTAGCACCAGCTTCTCATGGCGAATGATATGCGTAGGATCATATACATATTTCCTAAGTATAGAAACATGGAACACATTGTGTACGCATGCCAAGTTTGGCGGCAACGCCAGTCGATATACAACCTCACCGACCCTTTCGAGCACTTCAAAAGGACTGATGAATGTAGGACTGAGCTTCCCTTTTACACCAAATCTTTGGATGCCACGAGTAGGTGACACCTTTAAGAGTACATGATCACCGACTTGAAATTCTAAATCTCGCCTTCTCCTGTCAGCATAGCTCTTCTGTCTGGACTAAGCAACCTTGAGTCAATCTCTAATCACCTGAATGTCCCTTGTTGTATTTTGCACCATGTCTGGGCCTAGCCATTGTTGTTCTCCAACCTCATTCTAGCATGCAGGAGATCTATAGTTTCTGCCATACAATGCTTCGAACGGTGCCATCTTAATACTTGCCTGGTAACTGTTGTTATAGGCGAACTCAATTAGGGATAGGTGCTCGTTCAAATAACCTTGAAAGTCTATGGTGCAGGCTCTCAACATGTCTTCAACAATTTGGTTGGTTCTCTCAGTTTGCCCATCAGTTTGTGGATGAAAAGTGGTACTAAAATTGAGCTTAGTACCAAGTACAGCTTGCAATCCCTTCCAAAAGTGAGAGGTAAATCTCGGATCTCGATCCGAGACAATGGATGATGGAACTCCGTGCAATCTCACTATCTCTTTAACATATAAGGCAGCTAGTACTTTTACCGACCACTTACTCTTTATAGGAAGGAAGTGAGCGGATTTGGTTAATCGGCCGACAATGACCCATAAGGCGTCGAGTCCACCACGAGTCTTTGGTAAACCCATGATGAAGTCCATGCCAATGCTTTCCCATTTCCACTCCGGGATATCTAGGGTCTAAGCACGCCAGCGGGCGCATGTGTTCCACCTTTACTTGTCGACAAGTAAGGCAATGAGCGGCATGCTCGGCTACCTCTCTCTTCATATTCGGCCACCAAAATGTCCTTTTCATGTCTTGGTACATTTTGGTACCTCCAGGATGATAGTGTACTTTGTCTTGTGAGCTTCATCCATTATCTTCCTCTTCAGTTCTTCATTGTCGGGAACGCATGTCCTTCCTTGGAATACAAGCCTTCCATCCTCGGTCATAGCAAAATCAGGTCTTTCAACTAAAGTTTCCTTGATGCGAACCAAGAATGGATCACTGTCTTGTTGAGCTTTATTTCTTCCAGCATGTCAGATTGAATCTTGATGTTGGCAATCAAGATTCGATTATCCCTATGTTCAATATTCAAGTCTAACCTTGCGAATTGTTCTAGTAGTTGCATCTCGCCAATGACTAGACTCGAACAGATGCCATCGGCTTTCTACTAACCACAACATTTCCTTTGCCTAGATGGTATTGGATGTGAAGTCGAAATCCTTTAGGTATTCTAACCATCTTCTCTGTCTCATGTTGAGTTCCTTCTGGAGAATAAGTACTTCAAGCTCTTTGGTCTGAGTAGACAGTGAATTGCTCTCCATACAAATAATGTCTCCAGATTTTTAAGGCGAAGACCACGGCAACCAACTCTAAATCATGCACATGGTAGTTGACTTCTTGCATCTTCAGTTGTCTTGAAGAGTAGTCGATGACTTTCTCCTTTTGCATCAATACACAACCTAGCCCAATTCCTGAGGCATCGGTATAGACAGAGAAACCTTCTCCCTCTATTGGAAGAGCGACAATAGGCACTGAGGTAAGACAATCTTTTAGAGTTGGAAACTCTTCTCACACTCTTTACTCCAGGAGTAGGGATTCTCCTTTTGTGTCAGACGCGTGAGAGGAACGACGATCTTTGAGAAGTCATTTATGAACTGCATGTAGTAGCCAGCCAGTCCTAAGAAGCTTCTGATTTCTGTGACTTTGGTTGGTCTCTCCCAATTGAGTACAACTTCGAATTTGGAGGGATCAATGGAGATGCCA
This sequence comes from Colocasia esculenta, assembly GCA_014218235.1. Classification (NCBI taxonomy): domain Eukaryota; kingdom Viridiplantae; phylum Streptophyta; class Magnoliopsida; order Alismatales; family Araceae; genus Colocasia; species Colocasia esculenta. The sequence continues at coordinate 94,557,582 of CM024758.1, read as the reverse complement.
TCCTTTGAGATGACATGGCCCAAGAAGGACACTTCTTCGAGTCAGAATTCACACTTGCTCAGCTTTACGTACGTTTGTTGTCTCGCAAGACTTGCAGTGCTACCTTCAGATGTTCTTCATGTTCTTCTTTGTTTTCGAATATATAAGGATATCATCGATGAAGACGACCACGAACTTGTCAAGGTATGGCCAATATATGCTGTTCATGAGTTGCATAAGGCTGCATGAGCATTGGTTAGACCAAAAGGTATAACGATGAATTCATAGTGTCCATACCTGCTCCTAAAATCCGTTTTGAAGATATCGTCATCCTTGATCCTCATTTGGTGAATAGCCAGATCGAAGGTCGATCTTGGAGAAATATTGAGCTCCGAGATTTGGTCGAAAAGTTCATCGACCCGAGGCAATGGATACTTATTCTTGATGGTAGCTGATTGAGTTGATGATAGTCGATGCATAGCCTCATCGATCCATCTTCTTCTTAAACGATAACACAGGTGCTTCCATGGAGAAGTACTTGGGTGATGAACCCTTCTCTAATAGCTCCATCAGTTGCGCTTCAATTCCTTTAGCTCAGCAGGTGACATCCGGTACGGTTGTCGTGATACCGGGGCAGCTCCAAGGATCAACTCTATGTGAAGTTAACATCTCATTCCGGGGGATCCCTGGCAGATCTTCGGGAAACCCATCCGGGAAATCTGGACTATATGGATGTCTTCTATCTTAGAACCCTTCTTTTCAACTTTACGGGCGCAAAGGAAGGCAATGCTAACATTTCCTTATCATGTTTGGGCCTGTAGGGCAGAGACTAGAGACATCCGTACTTATGTCTAATCCCGTGAATGACAACTTAGGGAAATCACTAAAAGTAACTTTCCCTTTCTTACAGTCGACACTTGCTCCCATTAGTGGACAACAGTCGGCTCCCAAAATTACATCATAGCCTTCCATGGGCATACACACCAGGTCGGCCCTTTAGGGTTATGGTCTCCGATCATTACATCGACAGATGGGAAGTATTGTTCAATTTTTCCCTTTCTCCCAATGGTGTTGTGATAAAAAATTCACATCCCATGGTTATAGGTTTAGCATTCAGAGTATCAACAAAGTTTTGAGATATGAATGAATGAGTTGCTCCAGTATCAAATAAAATAAATGCCGATAAGGAGAAAATTTGTAGGATACCTTCTACTATGCCAACTTCCTTAGTGGGCTCTTATCATGCAGGGCTTGCAGTCTGCTTGTTTCTTAGGCACATTGGTGCGCTCTCATTCTCCTTCAGTAGCGGGCACTCGGGGATGCGATGCTCGTGGCTCCACAGCACAGACATGTGCCGACTTTCCTCCGCATTCATCTGTGTGTGACCTGGCTTGTCACAGTGTGTAGTGTTCTTGCCCGAGTGATGGGGACAATAGCCTTGAGTTTCCTTTCTTGGCTGGGTCCCTCCGTGACGTTGAAGGGACGATTCTTGCGTTGGTCGTTAACAGATGATGGACCAGACGTCCTCATGTACCGAACCTACTTGATACTTCCAATCCATGATGTACTCGATGTCATGCTTGAAAATTATTCTCAAATATTGCATGATGTTAGGCTTTGAAGGATATATTTTTCCCAATTTTCATCATGCATCCTTGCTAATTAAATACTAAATCATGACTGTGCATATTTAGGTCACCGAAAAGTAACCTAATTAAAGCATGCCCTGTCACGCCCCTCCAATTTAGCAGTAGAATAAATCGGAGGGAAACGTGAGCAACGAGTATGGTAACGACAATTGCGCATACATTCGCAAACATCAGAGCTCTAATGACAATAATTGAAATAAAGTCTTCGTTTTATTGAAATTCCACTAAAACTATTATAACCACTAATTCGGAGCCAATATATAGGGTTCAATGACATATTACATTAAAAAGAAATCTAAAGCAATAATTATTAGACTCCATAGTACTAGGGAGGCACTTCATGAACTGACTCCAGGTCGCTCATTCACCTGTCTGTCCCATAGGTGTGTGTAACGTCATTGTCCGACTTATCTGAGACACGATAAAAATAACGAAGGGTGACGAACGCCCAGTAGGACTTAAATCTCAATAGTCAAGCAGACTAAATGATTAATGCTTTAAATGACAGAGTAACTAATGATAGAGAGAGTCATGTAAAGTCGAGAAAATAATAGCATAAGTAACATGATTCGAATGTAGATGAATCAAGTATAGCACGATGATTAAGTCAAGTCACGATAGAAACAATAACGTCAATGTCAAGCATAGCAAGAAACATGTATAGCAAGGAGAGAGATAGTAGTTGGCCATGTAAAGAGTAAATTCACTTTGATTGATTTTCATCAATCGAAATAGTATAGCACTTTTGATTAAACTTTCGTCAATCGAAATAGTAATGACACTTTGGTTATCCGTAGATAGTCGAGAGAAATATAGCACTTTATTGTCAATAGACAAATGAGAGAATATAGCACTTGAATGCGACTAAGTCAGGATAGAATGCAATAACTCAAGATAGCAAGTATCAAGTAAAGCATGAAGAGAGTATGACAGTAGTCGCTTATAACAGGACAAGTAATAGTTCAGTAACAGTTAGTGGCATACAGTACAGTGCAGCACGTCTGAACTAACAGACTAACAGTAACAGTGTAACAGTCAGATGTCTAGCTAAATCAGAACAGTCAGTCAGGGACCGTGCAAATGCAGACACTGTCAATAGCCCTTGTAGGTTTTGGGTCGCTCTTCGCCCCCAGGACTAGATTGGAGCCCCGGTCACTCTCGTGCCCTCAACAGTATGCATTCAAGTTAGTAGAGTCACAAGACCCATATAGCTCTAGACAGCATAAACAGTACAAAAAAGTAGGAGACAACAGCTCAAAGGGTACCAAGAAAGTACTAGATGAATAGATGAGAGAGATGAGATAGTAGAGTGAACGTGAGTAAATGAGCGAGTAGAATATAGATGAGTCTTATGGTCATTGCACATGAAACGCGAGTAACGAGCGATAGTAACAGTTGCACAACACGCGCGTACGGTGTTGGCAGTCAGTGGAACTCACTACCCTTCCACTGGCCATGTTACGTATAGGTCCAGAGGTCCGGCGTGATTCAGATAAGATAGAGAACCATCTAAGGCCGTCTGGATCTTACTGATCCTAGAGTGTATCATAGGTGTTAGGGTACAAGCAACTCGTCGACCATGTGGGAATCATGGACAGAGGAGACTTTCGGAAGGCCGAACAAAGACTCACTAGTCCGGCAAAAGAGTATTCAACGGAGAGTTGGTCCAAGTCAAGAGAGAGTGTGTATATAGAAACAAGTGCTCGACGTTCTAGAGGAATTCTAGAACAGTGGAGCGCGATAACGGTATTACCCAAGACAAACGCGATATATGAAGACAAGTCTTATTAAAGTAGGGAAATTTAATTACATAAATTACCAGATATATTCTGATATATTTACATACCAAGTTAGGCCATATTTGGATGGTTCAAAGTGTGTGCAAGTGTTATGAGAAAATCATGGACAAGATAGATCCTATGATTAACTTGATTAATTAAAATATATTCATAATTTACAACTTCATTTTTCTGTGTACAAGACAGTTAATAGGATATGGGGTGACTGTATAACAAATAAAACTTGCAAAAAGGTGGGTTTTCATGCAAAGAGCTGAGATTGCGACGCACCCCAGTAAGGGTCGCGACGAGGTCTAAGTGGAACACGACAGGGTCGTCTGAAGATAGTGACAGACCTGTCTGCTCAGGCGGCCAGAACGCGACGACAGCCCCTGTCGCGTTCAGAACGCGACGGGAGATGCTGTCTTGATAGCCCTGAGAATGCGGCCTATCGGGCCGTCGCGTTCTAGGTACTTCACCTGAGTTCGAGCGGGGAAAAGGACTAGCATGGGATTAGTGCCAATTAACATATTTTGACACAGGGTGATTCGAAAAATCATAACTAATTGTATAGTCGATGAAAAGTCATGAAACAAGTTGCATATGATCTAGACATACGTGAGTACTTACAGTAAATGAATTTGAAAATACATAGAGTTTCGACATGTTATTAAGTCAACATGGAGTACATGACACAGTGAGTAGTTGAGATGAGAGAATAATTCACGATAGTGGGTGGATAAAAATTAGGGTTTTAGGGGCAAAAGATGCCTAACATGCAATCAGTATTTCCATAAAAAATTTCGTAGCATGGGTTTAGTATATATGAAGATCAAGGATTAAAAAGAGGGTTCGGGGTCAAGGTTTGCAGAAATTCAAAATTCAAGAGAAATATTGGCTTGATGGAAAATTATGAAACTTGAGGGGTTGTTCTTAGTACATGAACAATCTATAGTCGAAATTTCT
>CM024758.1:94499146-94553110 GCA_014218235.1 Colocasia esculenta | reverse complement strand
TGCGGTTTTTTCCAATAGGGATAGTCAGAGCCATCAAAGAAGGGTGGCCTAGTGACTGAATGTCCCTCGGCCATATACCCCTTACTAGAATCCATAAGATCAAGGATCTCCTGATCGTAAGATCAAGTAAAGTGACAGTTAACGGAGAAACCTTGCTCTGATACCAATTGAAGTGTAGCGGAATTCCCTATATGGTAATCTAGAAGGGGGGGTTGAATAGATTACTGTCTGTTAAATCACTTGTTGCCTTCTTTTTGATAGAACACAAATAACTAGAAGTTATGGCAAGGACTAAACTTGGGTGTGGATGTGTGATTCGATGATAGAAATTAAACAGATGATTGGACGTGTGTAAATGCGCCGTGCCTACCAAACATCTACGTAGAAACGTTCAAACCACGAGACACAACGATTTACGTGGTTCGGAGTATACAACTCGTGTATCCTACATCCACGGGCCACACACACGCGCAGAACAATCTGCTTATGAGCTAGTTCAGGAACTACAACTCACACACACGTGTTTCATGATGTATAGCCACGATCAGAACAACCACACACGTGTATCAAGCACAGACTGCTTGAAACACACCACACACACACACGTATAGACAATAGTAAAACAGAGAAGAGTTTAAGAGTTGAGAATCAAATCCAATTGAAAACTCTTTCTCATGAACGTCTGAGTAGGCTTCAAGCTTCGTCTTGATGATTAGAAGTTGATGGAGAGGCTTGAATCCACGACGTTCAGACTTCACCGCTGCACGGAGGACTTCTCTTGTTGAATCTGGGCAGCAGGTAGAAGTAGAGCAGCAGGGCAAGACTCTTCTTGAGAGACTTTTAGGGTTCTTGCTTGGAGGCTGCTTGTATTCGTGTTGCCCTCAAAAGGATGCTTAAATAGAGGTGTTTACTTATGGAGAATCGTGGTTGTGAACACCATCTATGGCAACTGAAGACTTCCCGTATTTGAGGACTCTGCCCGTCTTTCGACAGCACTGGGTGCTCCTGTCGACAGGCGCAAGCTAGCAGGACATACAAGCTTCTGAAGGCAGTTGCTGTCGACAGGCGACTGGGTGCTGTCGACAGGCACAGGCAGACAGAAGAATTCATAGTTCTAGAACCTCTTCCTGTCGACAGGCATCTGGGTTGCTGTCGACAGGCTCATGTTCTTTTCTGCAGATTTTGCCTTCTGGCTTGAGTTTGCTTGTCGACAGGGACACTGCCTGCTGTCGACAGATGCTGCTTTACATATAAATCTTCATCATTTTGGCTTTGTTCTTCGTACAACTCTTGCTCAACATCTCACCTAGATTATGAACATAGTTAGTGAGCATTCTAGTCATTTAAAGCTTAATATCATATCAACACATTGTGACAAGTTATTGCATTGCAATTCTAAACTTAACTCACATTGTTCACTTGTGTTTACTTTGTTCATCATTGATCATCAGCAAAAAACATGTTGCAATTGTGACTTATATGTTATAGATGTGAACCCCACATATGCTTCTACAGTATGAGATGCTTACCTGTTTTGGCTTGTTTTTCTTTGATCTTATTTTCCTGTGCTTAGACTTGTAGAAAATAGGTTAGTGCCCTTATCGAGGGTTTGATAATTTTCAAAATAACATGTTTTTTTTAATCACCAAATAGAAATGTATTAATTTAAATTACATGGGATAGACGTTCATCAATCTCCCCCATTTTAGTGATGACAAAACTTCCAAGCTTCAGCAAATAGCACAGATAAGTCTACATTTTAAATTCTGAATTGTTTGCAATAGTTCCCCATATGGTATTTCAGAGCTTGCAATAGTTCTCCCCCTTTTTGTTCATTAAGCAAAAAGAAATAGGACTGGACAAAGAAGAGGAACAAGAAAAAGTAAGAGCACACAAAGAGTTATTTGCATTAATTTTGAGAAGTACAGGTAGATAATGAGCAGGGGACAAGAGACAGGCATAATGAGAATTTATTTCCCAGGCCTCTCTTTCTGCTTCTGCTTCTCAAATGGCTTGAAAACCCCGAGAGATACGAAATAGGTTGGTCCCATAGAGGGAGCCATCCTACGGAGATGAGGGCCACTGCTTCTCAAGGAAATTTGCATAGGAATCACGATCCAAATCCAGTTTAAAGAAGCTGACTTCACAAAACTGGCACAAGCAAGAAACTGATCTAGAGTGACAGGGTAGAATATCTGCTTGTGCTTCATATCCTAGCGCATGGCTACATAAACCTTGTACCTTTCAACCCAAGTGAGATAGGGATCATTGACAGGTATATGGAGTTCATATCCAGGAATGTAGCTTCTGAGATGAGAGGTTCACCATCCCTGGCACGAGATCATTCAGGTCAGAAAGTTGTTTGTGCAGAGAGGATAGAATATGATCCAATCTTTAGGGTCAATCTTTCACACTCTGACAGGGCAGGAGCAAGAACTTCAGCACTGACATTGCCCTGGTGATACTCTCGAAACAGGAATCTGTGGAAAGCCACCAGATAGCCCTTCTGGACCTTAATTCGGCCCATGACTCTTGCAAAACGCTCAAAATGATTGAGCCTATGAGGAATCCATTATTAGAGAGTGAAGAGGGAAGGAAGGTAGCCTCAGGCAATTGAAGAGTGGCAAAGTCTATTTGGATAGCTTCAGTGTCACGAGTGGAGCCAAGACTTTGATTGCCTGCCGGAACTGACCCAACTGGACTTCAGGCAAACAATGAAGATATCTATAATCATTAAACATATTGAAGTGCCTGATCATCTTTATCTCCTTCTGAATGAACGGGCCCCGGTGGTCCTTGTGGTGTATCAGGAACCATTCAGATAAAGTTAGGGAATGGTCCCTAGGAGGGAATCTGACAATTTGGCAAGTAAAAACTTATTGTAGAGAACTTTATTTGAGCGACCCATTTTTCTTCAGTTTGGGATTCGGCTGAAGAAAAGATTTTATTTTTGAGGAATTTGAAAGAAAGTGTAGGGCAGATGGTTTTAGATAGTCTGTGAGATTCTGATGAGGAAGATTGAAGATAGAAGCAAAAACTACCTATGGAGGAATTCCCTGTAAAGAGGTCTATTCTTGGTGACCTCTGTCAGTGAAACCATAGAGGAGGATATAAAACGAAGAGGAGTTAAAGAAGAGGAGGTTTTTTCTTTTCTTATGACATGACTAGAAGAGTCTGTCCATGAATATGTTCTCCAACCTTGAGGACAGATCGGAGAATGGCTTCCTCAAACTCATCCTTGATGGCCCTAAGGTAGGGACCATCAATCTGAGCTCCCTCTGGAATGATTGTAATGAAGGAGGGAGGAGGATTAGGATGAAGTAGAGAATGTGGGTTGGAAGAGGTAGGTTCAGAGGGTCCAAAGAATGAGGACCAGAGGAGGAGGAGGCTCCAGCTGAAGATGCTGGAGGAACCTCACTAAGAGGAGGGGAGGAATGTGAGAGACAGGAGGTGAAGAGGAATGTGTGGGAATGGGGTAGGAGAGGAGATGGTTCTGGGTTGAGGTTGCTTGAAGGGTTGAGGAGCTGGTGGAGCAGTGAAGGCTGAAGGTGGAGAGGAAGGAGCAGGTGTCTGAGTAGGTGAAGGAGCTGGGGGCTCTAGAGCTACAGCTGCTTCTTCTGCCAATTTTGCTCAGACTCACTGGCCCTGATGGCCCTGATCTGTGCTGATGGCCCTGAAGGCCCAGACTCCACAGCTGCTGCCTGAGAAACAAATTCCGGCCCTGATGGCCCTGACTGTCCTTGTGCTGATGGCCCTGAAGGCCCAGACTCCACAGCTGCTTCCTGAGAAACATTCCGGCCCTGATGACCAGACTCTTGATCTGATGGCCTGACAACTTCTCTTCATTTCCTTTAGAGGCTGAGCCGGGAGAGGAGGAGCTTGAGCTCCAACTACCTTCAAAATCTCAGAGAGCATGGACTTCATGCTTCCCATTTCCTTGTTGAACCATTTCATAGCATTTCTTACTTGAGATAGCTCTTTGGTGGCTGATGCCTGGCTTATGAAAATGGAATTTAAATCAATTGCAAAGAGCATAGGACTTCTCCTTGAGCATCCAACCTCTCTATCACAGGCTTCAAATTTATTACATTCTCTGTCTCCGGGACCTCTGATATGGAGTATCTGCAAGGAGAGGAACTTCTAGAGCAACTTCCTTCCTTTCTCCCTTGCTTGGTCCACAGGTGCCTGAAGATCACCATCATCATCTTCAGAGTCTGAGGAGCTTGCTGTTTCTCCTTCTCTGAATTGCCTTTCTGAGGGGTTTTCAGTTCTCTCCTCCCGAGGCAACACCTGCATTTTCTTCCACGTTACTCCTTCAGCAGGACATCTTCCAAGGATGCATCCCTGTGCACTGCGCTGGCTGGTCTTCCTGGACAGTAATCTCTTACATTTGAACATCAGTGTGGCCTGTTGCCACAGCTGCTTCTTCCTGAACAGACTCATGAAGAGATGCTCCCCCTCAATAGGAGCATCTTCCATAACCACATCTTCATGTTCGACTGCTTGCTTCCCCTCACTGGGAGCATTTTCAACTAAAATTTCTTCAGTGTTGCCAGATGCCAGCTTCTGCCACTAGACTACCACCAATCTCTTGATCAACAGAGGTGCTAGGATGGAGTCAAGTGCATCCCGAAGTACAGAGCTACTTGAGAAGAGGGGAGAGGATTCTCAGAGGATTGCCCAATGGGCTCAATGTCTTCAGGAGGGATGTCCTCAATCTTGCTACTGGATTCATTAACAACTGCTACTTCTGGTGCTGGTGCTGGGTGTGCTGCTGGTGTTCTAGCTAGGCTACTACTTCTGATTCTGGAGCTTCTACTGCCACTGCTGCTATTTCTGCTATTACTTCTTGCTGGGCTTCTTGAGCTTCGCCTATTATGGCCTCACCTTCGCCACAGAGGTTTTGGTCCACACACCATTAACTACTGAAAAATCACTTTTCTCAAATTTCTGGACCAGATAGCTTGGCCCATCTTCTCTACTACTGCCCCGGAGGGTTTATCCCAAAGTGTTGGAAAATTTTAGTGAGCAAGTGGGCATACGGCAAGACACATTTAATTTTCTCTTAGTATCCCAGATTTGAGCATGAGCAAATTTCATCCTCTCAATGATCACTTCAGCCATATTTATCTGCTGGTTCTGAATGGCCCAGTACATCATGTCCGAATCTGCCTTGTGCATGTGGAAAGTAGCACTTCTTGGAACTAAAATCTGACAGACTATAAAGTGCAGGAGACGATAAAAACATTCAACTGATTTATGTCCAACTTACCATCCTTCAACCTATATTCGGGACCAATAATCCCTAGTCCCTTTGCCTGGGTATCCACGGTGTGGATCCCACTGTGACCAGATGAGCTCACACCAAACAAGGTCTTCAACAGCTCATGATCAATCTTAATCCGGGTTCCCTTGACAGAAGATGTCAAGGACCCGTCTGCCTCTATTCTCAAACAAACATAAAATGCCTTTACGAGGTCTAGATAGCTTACCTCAGATAGGGTTGAGATCTCTGTCCACTTCATCCTGCTCATAGCTGCCACTATGCTGTGCATTCCATTCTTCTCCAAGTCTGCAACATCCACTGCCTTATTGCCACACAGCTTCGTCTTCACATGTAAGCCTCTCCTGCTGCTCAGCTGTAAGAAACTCAGCGCCATAGCCCCCAAGACTGCCGGAGACAACGGATGCGGCCATGGATTCGAGTGGAGAGGGTTTCTGGAGGTTTGAGATGGAAGCAGGAGTGAAAGCCCTCAAGAAATTCTTCGCGGGAAGAAAGGGAGGCTTCAATTTGCAGAGAGTCGATGCCGGGGTCGATAGGGTATCGCTCAGGAAGGAGGACGAAAGAGATAAGAGGAAGAGGAATCGTTCCCACACAGATTCCGAGATTTGTGAAAAAAGGATAAAGCTTTTTCGAAATGGATGTGCCTTTATGGCAAAAACGACAAAACTCCAATTTGAAAGAAATAAAGAGTTACAAATAACGAACCGACTGAGTATTTACGCCAGATAGAATAATGAGAGATATTGAGATATTTTGCTCACTTTCAAGGAGAATAATTAAATTAGGCTCTGAAAATAATATCTCAGGTTTAGCAAATAAATCTTTCACAATTTGCACATGCCTAATTCCCTCTAAGAGAAGTAACCTCTCTCTGGTAAGGCTTTTGTGAAGATGTCTGCTAACTGATTATTTATATCAATGAAAGAATTTCTATATTACCATTAGCTACATGATCACGAATAAATGATATATACCTCAATGTGTTTGGTCCTTGAGTGTTGTACTGGATTTTTGGTTAAGTTTATAGCACTTGTGTTGTCACATAGCAGTGGAATTGACTTGATGTGTAGCCATAGTCCTCAAGTTGTTGCTTTATCCATAGGAGTTGTGTGCAACAACTTCCAGCAGCCACGTACTCAGCTTCAGCTGTTGAGAGTGCTACAGAGTTCTGCTTCTTGGAGGACCAGATATCAGACATCCTGCAAGGAATTGACAACACACTGGTGCTTTTTCTATCTATTTTGCATCCAGCATAGTCAGCATCAAGTATCCTACTAATTGACTTCACATGATTTTGGATACCATATACCTAGATCATAAGTTCTGGACAATATCTGAAATTTTTATTAACACTAATTAGATGAGATTATCTAGGATCTGCTTGATATCTTGCACACATACATACACTAAATAAAATATCAGGTCTGCTAGCTGTTAAGTAAAGTAAAGAACATATCATACCTCTGTAGATCTTTTGATCTACTTTCTTACCATCCTTCTCACTATCCATCCTTGTTGATGTACTCATAGGTGTTTATAGTGGCTTGGCATTTCGAATCCAAACTTCTTTAAGAGCTCCTTGGTGTATTTGGCTTGACAGATGTGGGTGCCATCTTTTCCTTGCTTAATTTGTAGTCCAAGGAAATAGTTGAGCTCCCCCATCATGCTCATTTCGAATTCTCCCTACATTAACTTTTCAAAATACTTGCAAAGAGATTCATCAGTAGATCCAAAAACTATATCCTCTACATAAATTTGCACAGTAATATGTGCTTAACTTTGGATTTGATGAACAATGTACTATCTACTTGACCTCTAGTGAACCCATGGTTCAGTAAAAATGAGCTAAGCCTTTCATACCAGGCCCTAGGTGCTTGTTTCAAACCATATAAAGCTTTATGTAATCTAAAGACATGATAGGAAATTTTGTGTCATCAAAACCTGAGGTTGTTCCACATAAACTTCCTCTTTAATAAAGCTATTTAAAAATGCAGATTTGACATCCATTTGAAAATTTTAAATCTAATGCTGATGCATATGCAAGTAAGATTCTAATAGCCTTAAGTCTAGCTACAGGTGCATAGGTTTCATCGAAATCTATGCCTTCCTCTTGGGAATAGCCTTGAGCTACCAATCTGGCCTTATTTCTTAAGATCACACCAGCTTCATCCAATTTATTTCTGAACACCCATTTGGTGCCAATACTGGATGATCTGATGGTCTAGGAACAAGTGACCATACATGGTTTCTCTTGAACTGATTCAGTTCATCTTGCATGGCTAAAATCCAAGATTCATCAGTAAGAGCTTCATTGACTGTTTTAGGCTCTATTTGAGAAACAAAAGCTAGTAATCACAAGGGATTACATTACCTCTTGTTCTTACCCCTACAGTTGGATCACCAATGATGTTTTCAGGTGGGTGATCTTTCTTGTATCTCCATTCCTTTGGAAGATTTTCATGTTCAATGTCTGTTTGTTGCAGGTCTTCCAGAGGTGGATCTTCCTTGTCCTCAATTGATGTGTTCTTTAATTTCTTGGACAAATCATCTGCATCATCAATGTCACTATCTTCTTCCTTTCTCAAGGAAGGGTTAGTTTCATCAAAGATAATGTGCACAGATTGCTCTATCAATAGTGTACGCTTATTAAATACTCTATACCCTTAGGCTTAGAAGCATACCCCATGAAGATGCCTTCATCTGATTTGGCATCCAACTTATCAATGTCTCTTTTGCCGTTGTTGTGAATGAAACATGACAACCAAATGTCCTGAAATGATGATCTTCGGCTTCTTTCCTTTGTACATTCATATGCAGTCTTCTTCAAGATAGGCCTGATCATCACTCTATTAATGATGTAGCTTGCTGTGTTCACAGCTTCGGCCTAGAAATTCCTTGGTAAATCATATTCTGACAGCATTGTTTCTTGCCATATCCAATAAGGTTCTATTCTTCCTCTCAGCAACTCCATTCTGCTGTGGTGTCCTTGGTGCTGAGAAGTTATGCTCAATCCCTTGGTCATCACAGAATTTTGAAAACTTTTCATTTTGGAACTCTCCTCCATGATCTGACCGGATTCCAACAATGCAATACTTCTTGTCTTTCTGTACTTTCCTGCTGAAACTTACAAAACTATCGAATGTATCATCTTTGTGTTCCAAGAAAGAAACCCATGTAAATCTGGAATAGTCATCTACAATCACAAATCAAAAATTCTTTCCTCCAAGACTGGTGGTCCTCATTGGCCCAAACAAATCCATGTGAAGGAGTTCTAAGGGTTTAGAAGTGGTTACCATAGTCTTTGACTTGAAGGAACTCTTAGTGTGCTTCCCTTTTGCACACGGTCTGCAGATACCATCCATTTTAGTGCTGACCTTTGGCAGACCATCCACAAGACTTCTCTTTCTAAGCTTGTTCATGCCATCCAACTGCAGTGGCCCAATCTTCTGTGCCATAGCTCAGTTGACTGCTCTTTGCTGGCTGCTAAACAAACGTCTTGATCTGTGAGTTCTTCAAGGTAGAGCATATACAGTTCTTCTCCCCCCTGTTAGCTTCGAAAATTACTGCTCCATCCTTCAAGATACTGCACTTGGATTCTTGGACTTGATCTGATGACCTTTGTCACAAAGCTGGCTGATACGGATGAGGTTGTGCTTCAACCCTTTGACACACAAACATCTTCAATAATTATTTTCCCTTTGTTGCTAACTGACCCGCTGCCTATCATTGTTCCTTTTCCATTATCCCCATAGGTAACTGTCCCTTCTTCAGCTTGGAGATAGTGAACAGCTTCCTGTTCCTTGACATATGCCTTGAGCACCCGCTGTCTAGGTACCGCTTTGATGCTCGAAGGCTTTCCTGAAAATGAGACATTAAGTTTTAGGTACCCAAATTCTTTTGGGTCCTTGTTGGTTAGTGTCAGCAGTTTCCTTTTTAATTATCCACTTTTTATGTCTAGTTGGACATGTTATTTTTATATGTCCTAACTTATTACAGTGGCTACAGCAGGATGTTTTAGTTACCTTTTCAGTGTATTTAAAATTAGCTTTGTATTCTATGTCTTGTTCAGGTATGAACTTTGGAGTTGGATATTTTTGGGTGTATTATTGTTTCTATATTTTCTGGGGGTGTGTATCCTTGTTTTATTCTTCCCTGATCGTCTGGCACATTTTAATACTAAGGAATTTTTACCATTAGTAAATTTCTCCAGCGTCCTGACAGTTTGTCATTTTCTTCATTTAAGGCTTTGATTTCTTTTCTTAGTTCATCTGAACTCTCCTATTTTTCTAATCTGATTATTTTTGTTTATTTTTATCTTTTAGATCCTCACAAATAGTTCATTTCTTCTTTTAAGTTCAGTTATTTGCTTCTCTAGTTCTTCATTTTCGGTTTTTAGGTTTGATTAGTATTTTCTAAACATGCAGTATTTTTCTTACTAGCTTTTAAACAGTTTTGATACTTCCCTATATTTACTGTATAGTTCGTTGAAAGCTCTTCTAAATTATCAGAATCAGAATCATTACATGAATAAAGATGAGTCAGAAGTTACATTTTCTTCAGTATTTGCCATAAAGGCCAGGTTGGCTTCTTCTTCATCACTGCTTGAGCTTGACTCGCTGTCTGAGTCGCTACTGTTGCTCCAGGATGCTGCCATAGCTTCTTCTTGTCTCTCCTGAATTTCTTTGAGCTTTCTTCTTTCTGAATTCAGGCTTCTTAAACTTTGGACAATCTTCCTTGATATGTCCTGGCTTCTTGCATTCATAGCATATGGGCCCGCCCTTCTTCTGATCTTTTCCATCTGGTTTCTTAAACTCCTTATTTTTCTTGAAGTATCTTCTACCAGACTGGAACTTCTTCTTCTTAGCTAGAACACTGCAATCTTCTTGACAGCATTGCTTCTTCACTTCCGCAATTGCTTGAGCTCTCATCTTCTTCTGATGACTCTTCTGATCTATCTTCTTCTGCTTTCAGAGCATTTGAATGCTTCTTTCTGCTTGAGGACTCTCCCAACCTTTCCATGTTGATCTCATGAGCCATAAGGGACCCAATGAGCTTCTCAAAGACATCCTTTTCAGGTCGTTGGCTTCCTCAATGGATGTTACTTTGGGAGTCCATGTAGATGTAAGAGATCTGAGGATCTTCCTAACCATATCTCCAATTTCATATGTCTTCCCAAGTCCAGCTAAGTCGTTTGTAATGTTTGTGAATCTGCTGAACATTTGGGTTATGGACTCTCCTGGCTGCATCTGAAACCTCTCGTACTGAGTTACCAGAATATCTATCCTGGTCTCTTTAACCTTGTCAGTGCCTTCATAGGTGATTCTTAATTTCTCCCACATTTCCATTGCGGATTTGCAGGCAGATACACGGTTGAACTCCTTTTTGCTGAGGGCACAGCACAAAATACTTTTTGCCTTACAGTTGAGAGATATCTTCTTCCTATCATCATCTGTCCACTGATTTTTCTCGTTGGTGACTAGGAGATCACCTTCTTCAACTATGGACCATATCTGGTAGTCATGACCTTGTAGAAAATATTACATTCTTGTTTTCTAGTAAGCATAGTCTTCTCCATCGAACAATTGTGGTCGGTTGACCGACTGAACTTCACTGTGACCTTGAGCTGCCATGGATCTTTACTCTTCTTCACATCGTTGGATCTTCTTCTTTGTCGAAGAGACTCGCTCTGATACCACTTGTTGCCCAGTTACGTAGCCGAGGGGGGTGAATGGCTTTAAAAATTTATCAGCTAATACCTGTTCACTAAAACGTTCACAGAGAAATACACTTCAATGGATGTTAGTTATAGTTAGAATAATCAACAATCACACAGAGAGCAATCACACACACAAGAATTATCCTAATTCAATCTCCTCTCCTTAGGAGTCCTACGTCCAGTCCCTGAGCATATCTCAGGATTTTACTACCAAGGTACTGTCCCCCTTAAGGACCCTTACACCCAGCCGCAGCTGTCTTCCTTCACACGAAGGGAAATACAAACACCCTGGATGCCCCACCAGGTCTTCCTTCACAATAGAGGGAACACACACCATGGATTCCACCAGGTCTTCCTTCACACACGAAGGGTACAAGCACAGAAACCATTAAGCAGGAGATTAAGCCCCTAGATCAAGCTTTGATAAGCCAAGATCTGAAGCTAGGGACTGAGAGCAATGAGATCTACAAACAAAAGCTCACTCTTAGAACCAAACAAGCTCTCTCGCGAAAATTTACAAACAATGCAGAGAGCAAAGAGCTAATCTAATGAATGAGGCTTGCTCTTTCTTGAGACTCGCAGAAGACTTGATGATCGAGTATTTATGACTTCGTTCTCTGTCTTTGTATATTTTTCTCTAGAGTTCTTCAATATATATATCTTCAATTTGAAATCTAAACGTTGAAGTATTCATTGCCTCTAGCTTTGGTGGACGTTAGACTGAGTGGCACTTGGAAGCTTCCAGTCAACAGTCCTTTATCCATTTGTGAACGCAAAAAAGATAGGATCTTCTGAAGTGTCCTTTGGCTTCTATAAGGTCCAATTGTTGTGAGATGAATAACTGATAAGGACTGCACACAAAGCAAGCTAGAATGATAGACAGCTGAACTGTAATGTGAATATTCATCAAAATAGTAATGATTTTGCTGTTCTAAAGATGCAACAGATAGACACGATAATGGACGATATCGTTTGCATACATGCAGTGATACGTTCAGTCTTCATTAATGCATAGCTTCCAGAGGATATGTGCGAAGACTTTGACTATTTAACCCTTTGAAAGGATAGTTCATATGTCAAGTTGATTAATATGAAATCGATCATTTATGCCTTATGAATTGTTATGCAACCAACAGCAAATCGTTGTGAGATATGAAGGAATCGTTGTGATCAAGGTGATATAATCAAATCGTTATGAGATATGAAGGAATCATTGTGATCAAGGTGATATAATCAAATCGTTATGAGATATGAAGGAATCGTTGTGATCAAGGTGATATAATCAAATCGTTATGAGATATGAAGGAATCATTGTGATGACAAAGGAATCATACGACAATAAGAATCGTTACGATGACTAAAGGAATCGTTACGACAATAAAGAAATCGTTACAATGACTAAAGGAATCGTTACGACAATAAAGAAATCATTACGATGACTAAAGAATCGTTCGACAATAAGAAAACGTTACGATGACTAAAGGAATCATTAGATTACTTAAGAAGTCGATGAGCAAAGCAATCGTTATGAGACTAAAGGAATTGTTATGATTACTTAAGTAGTCGATGGCGCAAAGCAATCGTTACGATGACTAAGGAATCGTTATGATTACTTAAGAGTCGATGCGCAAAGCAAATCGTTACGATGACTAAGGAATCGTTATGATTACTTAAGAAGTCGATGCGCAAAGCAAATCGTTACGAAGACTAAAGGAATCGTTATGATTACTATAAGTCGATGCGCAAAGCAATCGTTATGAGAACTAAAGGAATCGTTATGATTACTTAAGAAGTCGATGCGCAAAACAAATAGTTATGAGAACTAAGGAATCGTTACAGTTCTACTGTAATCGTTATGATTATAAAAGAAACGATGTGTACTTAAACAAATATGCTTCTACAGTATGAAGATTCTTACCTGTTTTGGCTTGTTTTCCTTTGATCTTATTTCTTGTGCTTAAGACTTGTAGAAAATAGGTTAGTGACCTTATCAAGGGTTTGATAATTATCAAAATAACATGGTTTTGTTAATCACCAAAATAGAAATGTAATTAATTTTAATTACATGGGGATAGACGTTTCATCACCTGGGAGGTGTGCTCAAAAGTGCTAGTGCCCGCGGGAGTTTGACCAGAGTGTTTTGACATTACACTGGAACTAGTTATCTCGACTATCTATTGACAATCAAAGTGCTATACTATACTTGACTACTTGTGTTATGCGCTATATCGTGAACTATGTTGTGCTATTCGTGCTGTGGTAAACTTGTTCTTGTACCATACTTGACACACATGCTATCTGTGCCATGCTGTTGTGCTATTATCTCTCGACAATACCTGACTTTCATCATCTTTAGTCTCCCTACTTTTTAATACATGTAATCACTTAAAGCATGCTTGTTCTATGAGATATTAAGTCCTATTGAGCACTATCGCTCATCCTACATAATTATGATATGTTTTCAGGTGAGTATAATGATGATGAGGACCACGCACAAGAGGACGAGATAGATGAGCAGAATCAAGAGTGACCCCAGTGTCGTCTAGTGCTGTTAGAGTTTAGTTTAGTTGGTAGTTTTATTTAAGTATGATGAAGTTCTCTGGGCCCATAGTTAAGGCTCTGAGCTGATAAATGTAACAGACATGGTGGTAGGAATAAGGAAATATAGTTGGTAATTTTATACTATTTAAGGCTGCGTAGTGGTTGATGTTATATTGCTCTATACTTGCATTATATTAACTGCCTCACATCCCGATATTCTGCGTCGGGGCGTGACAGTTTTGTGGTATCAGAGCCTAGGATATCTTAATTGGATCTCATAGGTCTAGGATGTTCTAAGATGGACTACCTTGACTACACATCGTTTGTCATACCTATGTGAGAAATTTGGTGAACTAGGGACAAGGAATAAAGATACTCACACACGCATTAACCTATTTCCACCATGATACCTTAATGTAAAGTTACTTTTGTAGGAACTTAGGTTTTAAAAATAGCTACTGAACGTGCTCAACTAAGGGCACGCAACAGACCATTCAGGAACTCACCAATGCCCTCCTACAAGCTGCTCAAAGAGGGGGAAATCGCAGAGCAGAAGAACTGCATCGCAATTTCAGAAGCATGAATCCTCTCAGATTTAGCAGTACAATTGTCCCGGATGAATCTGAACACTGGTTTAAGGAAATAAAAAGAATTTTCCATGTTATGCAGTGTGCGTCAGGAGATAAGCTGTTGCTATCTACTTTCCAGTTAGAGAGAGACGTCGGCACCTAGTGGGAGTCTATAGAAGCGACCAGAGCTGATGGTCAGTTCACTTGGAATGAGTTCAAGGAAGCATTCAATGCCAAATGCTTCTCAGAGCACGTCTAATAAAGAAAGGCTATTGAATTCACTGCCCTAAAACAAAGAAGCCTCTTTGTGGCTGAGTATGAGGCACAATTCTCTAGATTGGCACACTATGCCAATCATCTCGTCAACACAAAATGGATGAAGGCTAAGCATTTTCTCAACGGCCTTAAACCCCATACATAACACAACTAGCCCCTCTTGACATTCAAACTTATGCCGAGATGGTTAAAAAGGCTCAACTCCTAGAAGATGCTACTGATTACACTGAACGCATCAAGAGGAGGTTTATCAAGAGGGTGCTAACACCTGGCACTTTAATACTAAGCCGACAAACGGCAAGAAGCAACCTTTCAGTATTAAGGGTCAAGTCAGGAAAAGAAACCAAAGGTGAATGTCCCCATTACTCCAGCAAAAGGCAATTACAAACATTGTGACAAGTCTGGTCACACTGTCGTGGAGTGCTGGATGAAAATAAGTGCATGTCTGCATTGTGGTAGCCGTGAGCACCGTATTCAAGAATCCCCGCTACTCAAGCAACACGAGAAAAGAGCTATCATGCCAAGGAAGCAAGGCCGGCTGCAAGCCCTGCAAGATGAGGAAGCCACTGAAGAGGGAGGAGTGGTAGAAGGTACCTTATCAGTTTTCTCTCCAATCAGCATTTGTTTTATTTGATATTGCGCTACACATTCGTTCATATCTCAAAACTTTGCTAACACCCTGAATATTAAACCTGTTTCTAGGTTTTTGAATTCCTTGTCACAACACCACTGGGAGAGAAAACAAAAATGAACAAGTATTTTCCATTGGCTGATGTGATGATTGGGGAACTCAATCTAAGAGCCGACCTGGTGTTATGCCCATGGAAGGCTATGATATAATTTTGGTAGCTAATTGGCTATCCACTTATGGAGCCAGTGTTGATTGTAGAAAGGGGAAGATTTCATTTAGTGAATTCCCTAAAGTAACATTTACTGGGATTAGATACATGAGATGAATGTCATTAGTCTCTGCCATACAAGCCTACAACATGATAAGAAAAAGGTCTGTTGCTTTCTTTACGGCTGTAGTAATTGAAAAGGAAGGTTCCAAGATAGAAGATATACACATAGTCCAAGACTACCCTAATATTTTCCCCGATGAGCTGCAAAGAATTCTCCCTGAATGAGATGTAAATTTCTTATTGATTTGATTCTTAAGAGCTGCACCAGTATCACATCAACCATATAGAATGTCACCTGCAGAGATGAAAGAATTAAAGGCACAACTATCGGAGTTATTAGAAAAAGGGTTCATTAGACCAGTACTTCCCCATGGAGATCACCTGTCCTATTTGTCAAGATGAAGGATGGGACCATGAGTTATGCATCGACTACAGACAACTGAACCATTTGACAATCAAGAATAAATACCCATTGCCTCGAGTTGATGAACTCATTGACCAAATATCCAGAGCTAAATATCTCTCCAAGATTGACCTTAGTTCTGGATATCATCAGATGAGAATCAACGATAAAGATATCTAAAAGATGACTTTCAGGAGTAGGTATGGACATTTCAAATTGTCGTCATGTCTTTTGGTCTAACCAATGCTCCTGTAGATTTCATGCAACTGATGAATAGTGTCTATCGACCATATCTCGACAAACTAGTGGTGGTATTTATTGATGATATCCTTGTATATTCCAAAACCAAATAGGAACATGAGGAGCATCTGAGGATCGCTCTACGGATCTTGCGCGACAATAAGCTCTACGCTAAACTGAGCAAGTGCGAGTTCTGACTCAAGAAGTGTCCTTTTTCGGCCATGTCATCTCCAAGGATGACATCTCTGTCAATCCCTCCAAGGTTGAAGCTGTGCTTAATTGGGAGACCAACCAGCGTCACTGAGATCAGAAGCTTTTTGGACTAGTTGGTTACTACAGACGGTTCATAAAAGACTTCTCCAAGATTGTTTTACTTTCACTCGTCCTACTCGAAAGGAGAATCTTTATGTCTAGAGTAAGGGTGTGAGAAAAGCTTTCAACATTGAAGGAATGTTTAACCTCTGCCCCAGTTCTCGCTCCTCCTATAGAGGGAGAAGGTTTCTTAGTTTATACTGATACATCTAGAATCAGTCCAGGCTGTGTATTGATGCAGAAGGAGAGGGTGATAGCCTATTCATCCAGACAATTAAAGACTCATGAGGTCAACTATCCTGTACATGATCTAGAGTTGGCTGCTGTAGTCTTTGCACTCAAGATCTGAAGACACTATCTCTATGGAGAAAGATTCATTGTCTACTCAGATCATAAAAGCCTGAAGTATCTGTTTTTTCAGAAGGAGCTCAACATGAGACAGAGAAGATGGTTGGAGTACCTTAAGGACTTCGACTTCAACATTCAGATCACCCTGGAAAGGGTAATGCGGTAGTTGATGCGCTTAGTAGGAAGCCTGTGGCATCAATATCTTGTTTAGTTATGGGCGAGATGAAATTTTTAGAACAATTTCGCCAGATTAGATATAAATATTGAGCAAAGGAGCGACCAGGTACTGGTTGCTGATCTTAGGGTAAAACCCAACATCTTCGATGAGATCAGAGATCAACAAGCGAATGATCCATTCTTGATTCATATCAAGGAAACCATAGCAGATAGACCAAACTTCTCCATCTCTAAAGATGGAAGATTACTATTTCAGGACAGGACCTATGTACCTGATAATGAAGAACTGAAAAGGAAGCTGATGGATGAAGCTCACAAGACCAAGTACATTATTCACCCTGGTGTAACCAAGATGTATTAAGACATGAAAAGAACATTTTGGTGGCCATACATGAAAAGAGAAGTAGATGAGCATGTTGCCTATTGTCTCACTTGTCAACAAGTGAAGACAGAACATCGGCGCCCTGCAAGTATACTCAGACCCTTAGATATCCCAGAGTGGAAGTGGGAAAGTATTGGCATGGATTTCATCATGGGTTTACCCAGGACTCATGGTGGACTCGATGCCATATGGAACATTGTTGATCAACTACTAAGTCTACCCACTTCCTACCAATTAAAAGTAAGTGGACTGTGGACGTGTTAGCCGCTCTTTATGTGAAGGAGATAGTGAGACTGCATGGAGTTCCATCATCAATAGTCTCAAACCGTAACCCCAGATTTACCTATCATTTCTGGAAGGGACTACAAACAACACTTGGTACTTAACTCAACTTTAGTACTGCCTTTCACCCACAGACAGATGGACAAACTGAGAGGACTAATCAATTGTGGAAGACATGTTAAGAGCTTGCACAATAGATTTTGAAGACTATCAGAATGAACAATTGCCTTTGATAGAGTTTACCTATCACAATAGCTATCAAGCAAGTATAAAGATGGCTCCATTTGAAGCACTATATGGTAGAAGTTGTAGGTCACCAGTATGCTGCAACAAAGTTGGTGAACATCAATGGTTAGGCCCAGACATGCTACAAGCTACAACTAGAGATATTTAGGTTATCCGAGATCGGCTCAAGATTACTCAATCTAGATAGAAGAGCTATGTTGATAAGAGAAGGAGTGACTTAGAATTTCAAGTGGGAGATCATGTGCATTTAAAAGTATCTTCTACTTGTGGAATTCAAAGTTTGGAGTCAAAGGGAAGTTAAGTCCAGATTCATTGCCCCTTTTGAAGTGCTCGCAAGGGTTGGTGAAGTTGCATATCGCCTGGCGCAACCCCCACACTTAGTGTTCGTACACAATGTATTCCATGTCTCCATGCTCAAAAAATACGTGTACGATCATACCCATATCATATGCCATGAAGACTTGGTGTTGTATAAGGACATGACATATGAAGAAAAGCCAATCAAAATATTGAACCAAAAATTACAACAACTCAGGAATAGGTCTATCCATGTGGTAAGGATTCTATGGGATAACCGTGGAGTAGAAGAAGCTACATGGGAACCTGAATCAACAATGAGGTGCAACTACCCCAATATATTAAGTAAGTCACTCTCCCTATTATGATTATATGAATTTTGGGACCAAATTCTTTTAAGTGGGGGAGGGTGTAAAACCTAGATTTTCCCCCCCCTAATAAAATAAGAATAATAAAATAATAATAAATTTATGAAGGTTTAATTAAATGCACATTAAACGATAGAGCAATGAATAAAACTATCAGTAATCGATGTTTAAAAGAGCAATCGATGTTAGATAGTAATTGATGTTCAAAAGAGCAATCGATGTAGATAGTAATCGATGTTCAAAGGAGCAATTGATGTTTGATAGTAATCGATGTTCAAAAGGCATCGATGTTAGATAGTAATCGATGTTCAAAGGAGCAATCGATGTTAGATAGTAATCGATGTTCAAAGGAGCAATCGATGTTAGATAGTAATCGATGTTCAAAGAACAATCGATGTTAGATAGTAATCGATGTTCAAGAGCAATCGATGTGGGTCCGTAATCGATGTTTTTCTTCAGTAATCGATGTTGGTCCACAATCGATGTTTAAGGACAATCAATATGGGTCTGTAATCGATGTTTTCTTTAGTAATCGATATTGATCTACAATCAATGGCAATCGATGTTGGCCCACAATCAATGTTTTCTTCAGTAATCGATGTTGATCTGCAATCGATGTTTAAGGACAATCGATGTGGATCCGTAATCGATGTTTTCTTTAGTAATCAATGTTTAAGTTAAGTAATCGATGTTGCTCCACAATCGATGACAATCGATGTTGGCCCACAATCGATGTTTTTCTTTAGTAATCTATGATAAAAGGGCAATCAATATGTTAGCTTCGATTGACCATGAGTAAATTATGTATGACTTGTATATGATGAAGTTACTAATTATCTTTCAAACTATAAAATACGTGTTAATTATATATCCAATAATAAAAAGGGAAAAGTATGGACCATAGAAACGTGACCGAATCCAATAGAGGATTCCGAATCGGCTCCTTAGAACTAAACCAGATCGGAACAGACTTGTTACGAGAAAAGGTTTCCATGGAGGTTCAGGAACATAATAGGAATCCTACTAAGAGGTAGACAACTACAAATCCGGAGATTTAACCATCATTAAACTTTCATAATACCCAAATTCGTGCCCAATCGAGAGAGAGTTTCTAAAGGTTTCCCACTTCAATTGGGACGGGAATCCTCCAGGCATGGAAGGGATCAAGCAAAAAAAAACTACAATTCCACTTTCCAGTTACAATAGGACTCCTGACAACTTAAATCTATAAATAATCATCATGAGCCCTTGGGAGAGAGTTACCAACTTGCTAAAGGACCTACGAAAGAATACCTAGAGCACCAGAGGAAGAGGAGATCACCCAACCGTAGCTTTCTTCCCCAGACTCCGTTCTGTTTTGTTGTGCAGAAGACTTTTCTTAGGAATGTCCAAAGGTAGGCAATCTCTCAAGCACAAATCTAAATAAACTCATTCATAGACACTCCAGGAAACTAGTATCCAAAGCCCATGTTTTTTCCAGATTACATCCATCAAATTTTGAGATTTTCATGTTCAAAGTTCCATTATTTCATGTACTCGTAACCACTTGTTTACTCTCGTTCTCCATGAGTTCTTGTCAAATCCTCATTTTTCTTTGAGTTTATCTTGCTAGGAATCATGCTAGCTTTGTTTTAAATTGGTTCCATAAACTTTTTATGACTTTACATCGAGACCTAGGTGTTTCCTCTAGACCTAAAACCAAATTTCTGAACTATCCTGCTAGAATACCATGTTGAGTCTGTCGTTAAGTTCCTGTAAAGACTGCAACAATATCAAGTAACATCAAGGTTAAAGTATGTTTCTTTCTCTATCCATGATGATGTGCACGATCTTATATCACTGTCCTTTGATTTTTCTTCATGAACACACACCAAACAAAGGAAAAGAATCCAAACTTTCAGCCAGAACCGAGTGTGTGCTGTGCAGTAGATACTATCATTGGGTTACTTGTTGTTTTACCCTGTATAACCTATAGTTCTCATGCCAATCTCTCTAGAATTCTGTCTATTCAAGTTCTTGTTGTACTATCCTATGTTCTTCTTACTTTTATCTATTTTTGATACTCTATTGGCCTTCGACTGATTGTCTAAAGATGAAAACATGATCAATGCCTGACAATATTATAAGGGGCCCGATCTGGCCTTGAGAGGTGCGGCCAAAAGTGCTAGTACCTACGGGAGTTTATTGACCAGAGTGTTTTGACATTACACTCATGTGCTAGTTATCTTGACTATCTATTGACAATCAAAGTGCTATGCTATACTTGACTACTTGTGTTATGCGCTATTGTGAACCATGTTGTGCTATTCGTACTATGGTAAACTTGTTCTTGTACCATACTTGACACACATGATATCTGTGCCATGCTGTTGTGCTATTATCTCTCGACATTACTTGACTTTCTTCATCATTATTCTCCCTACTTTTTAATTTACATGTAATCACTTAAAACATGCTTGTTCTACGAGATATTAAGTCCTACTGAGCACTATCGCTCATCCTACATAATTATGATATGTCTTCAGGTGAGTATATTGATGATGAGGACCACACACAAGAGGACGGGGTCGATGAGCAGAATCAAGAGTGACTCCAGTGTCGTCCAGTGCTGTTAGAGTTTAGTTTAGTTAGTAGCTTTATTTAAGTATGACGAAGTTCTATGGGCTCATAGTTAAGGCTCTGAGCTGATGAATGTAACAGACATGGTGGCAGAAATAAGGAAATATAGTTGGTTTTATAATATTTAAGACTGCATAGTGGTTGGTGTTATATCGCTCTATACTTGCATTATATTTACTGCCTCACATCCCAATATTCTGTGTCGGGGCATGACAGGTGTGGACACATGATATCCACGGTGTCAACTTATGTAGTACAAGTGTTGAGAGATGATACATAAGTGTCGACGCACGATAACTGTGTGTTGACTTGTGAAGTAGATATGTGGACCTGTGAATATTATGTAACGATGCATACTCATTCTTTCATTCTTATTGATAATTTGTATTTTTCGTATTCTTAATGATCTTGAGGAAATTTTGCTTTAATATCTATCTTTCATTAAATCGGTCAACAAGATAAATAAGTCCTTTCTTGACTCCAAGGATCATCACTGTAAGGATTCTAAAAAGGCTCAAGTTACTCCCATATTATTTACTTCATGGAAAATTTTCTAAGTCCACATCGACTCGAATACTTGTATCTTGAGCAGTCGAAGTTGAGACATCGTTTAATGAACAAATCTCATCAGTTGAAGTCCAACTTTGACTACTGGGTAGTCGAAGTGAGATATCGATTGATGAACAAATCTCATCTATCGAATTCCACTTCGACTCCTAGACAGTCAAAGTGTGGTATCAATTGGAGAAGAAAGCGTTTATCGATTGATGACCAATTTTCATACGGATTACTATTTTTTTCTGATTGGTGACCAAATAGCATTAACTCACAACGATTGATGTTGTTTCACAACTATTGGTGAACAAGTGACATGTTTCACATCGATTGATGTTATTTTCCTTCCAATTGGAGAACATTCTATCGATTGGTGTTATAAGTGTTCCAATTGGTGACTACTTACATATCCTATCGATTTGTGACCAACAACTTTAACTCACAACGATTGATGTTGTTTCACAACGATTGGTGAACAAGTGACATGTTTCACATCGATTGATATATTTTCCTTCCAATTGGTGAACATTCTATCGATTGGTGTTATAAGTTGTTCCAATTGGTGACTACTTACTATATCCTATCGATTTGTGACCAAATAGCTTTAACTTCTAACAATTGGTGTTATCTCACATCGATTAGTGAAAAAGTAATTTGTCTCATATCGATTGATGTTACTTTCCTTCCGATTAGTATTATTTTGATAACGATTGATGTTTACTTGTCTACAAGCAATCGATTGATGTTATTTTTCTTCCAATTGATGAACAAATATTTATTTTGTTCCAATTGATATTATTTTCATACCGATGGATGTTTATTTATCTATAGAAAATCGATTGATGTTCACTTAAGCTCTATTTCACATTGATTAATGAACAATTTCCTTTGGCGCCCAAATCTGCTTCATTTCAAATTTGGCTCTCATGTTTTTACATAAGATCTCCATATATCTCTAACATTAAATACACAACCAACCTTTTTCAGACCCAGGCTATATGTTCACACCTTGAGCATGTCACTAATAGTCTTTCTTTGTTATCAGGCAAAAATTGAGCTACCTGGAATAGAAATATGTTAGCATAATTTATGGACATCTACAACAGAGTACGGGTGTCTGATTGATAGATGAAATCTCACCTAACATCTTCCTCTCTGTGCATTAAATTAGTGCTGGTGTTCAATGTATATGCAAGCCTAACTTTGAACCCACTAACAATAGAAGAATGTAAGTCAAAGGACTCAAAGATAACAAACAAATAGAAATCCTTTAAGAGCATCTATTGAAGATCCAATGGCTACTGAAGATGTGTCTAATAGCTAGATTACACAGAGGCAATGGGAAGATCTGATGTGTAACGAGACAAAGAGCAGAAGAGAAGAAGAAGAAGTTGGAGCTAAAGACTCAAAGACTATCTTTTGCCAAGAGTCTATAAGAGAATGAGAGGAAGCAGTCACCAACACCCCCTTTCTCAAAAGAAAAGCATCTGAAGTTCGAAGGAGCACACCAATGCCCACATCCTTCCGGAATCTGATGAGAAAACAAGAGTTGTCGAAGTCATCTAGTTTAGCATTCCTCTTCATCTCTCTCTCCCTCTCTCTATGTAGCATTTTGGTCATCATTCTGAAAGAGAGAGTGAGCTACTTGCGTTTGAGAGAAGATTCCTTGTTCATCTTCTACTCTCTTGGACATTGTCTCATATCAAGCCTTATTATTGTAAGCTTAGTCTAGGGACCTTGCAATATCTTGAGAGATAAATGTACCTCTTTTGGAAGAGAAGACTTGCTGTGCAAGTATTTGTTCCCCTTGTAGAAGGGAAGATCAGTAGGGAGCTGGGTGTATTTGCCCCTTAGTAGAAGGGAAGACTTGCTTGGGAGCAAGTGTTGTATGCCCCTTGTTGAAGGGAAGACCAATGTTTGTTTGGTGGTTTAGTAAAATCTCAAGTGTTCTTGGGGATTTGATGTAGGGCTTCCATTTGGAGGTGACAAATCAGGATAAATTTTTGCAACTTCTTGTGTGATTACTTTTGTCTATTTCTACTGCACACTAACTAATTAACAGTACTAATTGTCTTGCTTAGTGTTTATACTTTTAGATTTCAGAAATGTTCAAATCAGCCCATTCACAGCCCCCCCTCTTTGGGCTTGTCAACCTAGTCAACAAATGCCTCTTCAAAGAATGCATGAATTGTGTGCTACCAGGCTTGGAGATGAAGACTGGAAGATGGAAATGCTTGCTCAATCTACTTTCTTTCTAAGAAAAATGGATGCATATGCTTTGGCTATGCTTCTATATTCATCATCTCTTTCTCTTCATGGCTTATGGTCGTATTTATAGGTGTGGATGTGTAATTCCAGGAAGGGATAAGACAAAAGGTAATAATAAGCGAAGCATGCGTGCACTAAAAAGAGGGTGTGATTTTCTGAGGTGAGCGTACTTCGTAAAGGATTATAAAGTGATCACACACAAATATGTTTTAACTCAGAAGTGTAGGACTTTGTGAATTTGTTCGTTCCTCTTCCGGTTGGCTGGCAGGGAGGGTTTCAAGTTTTGTTACCCTTGCAATACGCAAAGAGAACCAGATTTTTTTTGATAAAAAATGCAACAAGGTCAGCACCAGTTGAGTGCATTCCACCCAAGCAGAGTGGAATGTAATCACTCCCCCAGGCGACACTTGCTACATCAGATTTTATATTTATGAGGAGTATATACAAGGACTACGTGGCATACCCCTGAGCGCTACAATAGAAATGTCAAAATCTGAAATTCACAAGGCCCAATCGATCCCCAATAAGAGCAGGGAAGCAAGCCCGGGGTAGCTAGGAAGAAGAAGAAAAAACCCTGTTACTTTGGGCATTACAAGCAAAAGTGGCCAGTGCATCTTCCACTTGATTGGCTTCCCTGTAAACATGATAGACTTGAACACTATGCTGCTGAACAAAATCAGAGATAAACCTCCACCACCTATAGCAAGACCAGGATGGAGAACGACCCGTCTGTAAGGAGTTAACCAAAACCATAGAATCCGAGTAGATTTGATGAATAGGAAGACCTCGTTCCACTGCCAAGTGCAGACCATCACACATGGCTCTAACTTCAGCTAAAAGACTGTTACCATTACCATAGAAATGCGAGAAAGCAAGAACCACATCCCCCGCAGCATTTCTGACAACACCACCACCGCCACAAGGTCCTGGATTACCTTTAGATGCTCCATCAACATTGACAAGAAAACCATGTAAAGGTGGTATCCATCTGACTAACTTGAAAAGCTTGACATGAGTATGAACATGAAAAACCATCTCCCTAATCACGGTCATTTGCTGAGGAGTGGCGACCCCTTTGAAAGTCATGGAGTGTAGAGCAGTATTAACGTGATCATGAATATTTTGTCTTAGAAACTTAGCTAAATAACCTGCCTATTCAAACTTCATTTTACATCGAGTTTTCCAAATCTCCCAGATTATGAGCATAAGCAGTAAATGGAAAGAAACCATGTGGGTTGTTGGTACTGCTCATCTTAATAATGTCCACAAACACAAAGAAATATTCATATGGATACCAATCCCTGGCTGTATGAGTGGGGCGACCCATAACCAGAGATTCTTAGCAATATCACTATGCACAAACAGATGATTAAAATCCTCCACTTGAGGGAACTTATAGCAGCAGCACCGGGAAGCAAGGGGGATGCCACACTCGACAATACGACTATCAACGGGGACTGCTCTGTGCAAAAGAGGCCAAGCAAATAAAGAAACTCACCTACTAAGTGCTGATGCCAAGATGCGAAGGAACGGTGTCCTTTGGACACCATGAGAGTACTAGCTCATAAGCACTTTTAGTAGAGAACACACCAGAATTGGTCTCCGTCCAAATAGCAAAATCATCATAAGGAGGAAGATGCAAATCCTGTAGACCATTAGGTAAAAGGTGACGAAGAGGATGTTGTTGATTAAGAAAGACCTCCCGAACAGTAGGTGAGTTCTCATGTGAGAGATTAGAGGAGATTTCTCTCAAAGGCTTATTCCTTAAACCAATCATCAAGAAATTTAATGCCGCCACCATTGCCCAACACCCATTTGGTATGTGAGTAACAATATCATAAGCACAAAAGAAAAGCTTCTTAGAAATACCATGCGGATGGAGATAAATTGACCCTGCATAAAATATCTTCCTTTAGCATAGGTAGCCCACAGAGAAGAACCATGAAAAATGTTCCAAATCAGTTTGATAACCATAGACATCTGAACGTGCCAACGATTTTTCACACCAAGACCACCTTCTGAAATTGGTTTTTGAATGGTCTCCAAGAAACTCAGTGTCTTTGCTTCTCACTGCCAGGACCACCCCAAAAGAAACCAGCATAAAGACGTTCAATGTAATGCAATACAACTTTAGGAATAGCAGCTGCGGTAGCAAGATAAACGGGCATAGAAGCCAACACGGAATTCACCGAAGTTAATCTCCCAGCCTTGGAGAGAAATCTAGATTTCCAAGAACCAATTCTAACATTTATTCTATCCATCAGCCGTAAAATCAACAATAACCGTTCTACCTTGAGTGATAGGAATCCCAAGATAATTCACAACATTTCTTTGGCGCTGGAAAAGTCAGGCAAGAAATTTTAGTAGCCAGATGATAAGGAGCCTTCTTAGCAATAAGGAAGGAGCTTTTCCCATTATTTATCTTTTGGCCAGAGACCCCTCATAAATCTTTAGGAGTTCATAATTCTCCTGATATTAGAAGCCTGACCATTAAGAAATATGAGAACATCATCAGCATACAGTAGGTGAGACATTACCATGCATCCTCGAGGTCCGGAATATGGTCTGATGGAAGAAGTATCCATGAGCTTGCGCAAACCCCTGCTGAAGGTTTCTTCCATGATGATAAACAGTGAGGGCGCAAGAGGGTCCCCCTGGCGGAGGCCTCTGTGACTTAAAATAACCAGCAATAGCACCATTAATTAAGATCGAAAACCAGCAATTCGATATGAGCATGGCAACAAAAGAAGTGAATATGGAAGAAAAACCAAATTTGCAGAGAACAGCCAATAAAAAGTCCCATTCCACCCTGTCGTAGGCTTTCATCATGTCAAGTTTGAATATCACATTATGACCACGGACCTACCTACCCAAATTAGCAACTAACTGCCTAGCCAAGAATACATTATCCATGATATTCCTCCCTTTAACAAATGCTCCCTGTTCAGATGAAATAATTCTTGGCAAAATAGAAGAAAGCCGCCTACTAATGATCATAGACACTATCTATAGCAAAAGTTGCAGAGACTGATAGGCCGGTAATCACTGAAGGTAGTGGGATTATCTACCTTAGAATTAAAGCAATTAAGGAAGAGGAAACACCCCTAGGGAGAGGAAAACCTGCAAAAAAACCAGCAACAACCTCAATCAACATCCTTGCCAACATATCCCAACAAGTAGTGTAGAAGTTCCCAGTAAAACCATCATGCCCCGGAGCACTATCTCTTTTCATGCCCCAGACAGTAAGCTTCACCTCCTCGTCAGTTGGAATAGCGGTAAGCACCTGATTGTCTTGGTCAGAGATGAGCATAGGAATGCAGTCAAGAAGCTAGTCCTGTATAGAATGGCTTTCAGAAGAAAGAATGGACGAGAAATATTGCTCAGCTGCAGCCTTGAGGTTTTCTTGGTCATCACACCATTGACCATCAATCTTCAATCTATGGATAAAATTCCTGCTTCTCCGACTTTTGACAACTGCATGAATAAAAAGCAGTATTTCTATCTCCTTCCTAAAGCCACTGAATTCTAGATTTTGACACCAAAAGATCTCCTGACAGTGCAAAATTTGTCTCAGCTGCGCATTGGCTTCATTTAGAATAGAGCAATTAGAAGCAGTGGGTGAATCATCGAACTGTTGCTGGCAATCAGCAATTCACATCTCTGCTTTCTTATATTAACATCAATATGGCCAAAAGTAGTTTTATTCCAATGTCTCAAAGCAAGCTTGACATTTTTAAGTTTATCTTGGAGCTTGTAAAAGGAATTAGGATACCACTTATCCCCAGAGGTCCAAGCACTACTAACACAATCCATGAAGGAGTGGTGAGTGGTCCACATGTTCTGAAAAGTAAAGCGAGAAGGCTGGGTGTAACATTATTCAATTGAATAAAAAGAGGAGCATGGTCAGAGGGACCCCGATAAAGATGGTGCACAGTAGTACCCGGAAAAGCCACAGCACACCTGTTATCAACCAGCAATCTATCCAGCAGGGCTTTAATAGAATGAGGGCCAATTCGGTTATTAGTCCAAGTGTAAGGGGATCCCTTAAAACCAATATCCAGCAGACCACAAGCAGAAATGAAGCAATTATTAAACTCTAGCATGGTGAGAGCTATGTAAAAACCACCGTTTTTCTCCGAATTTGAGTAATAGAGTTGAAATCACCACCAACTATCCATGGAACATTGACATTATCCACAAGAGCTAGAACATCATCAAACAAAGTTCTCCGATCACAAAGATGACAGCTTGCATAAACAGTAGTAATCAACATAAGAGGCCGACCGTCCTAATTAGTAACCCCGTTACATGTTGGTAGCTATAAGCGATAAGCTGGAAAGTAAATGGCCGGTTATAGAAAACCAAATCTTAGAGTCCAAATGATATCTTGACGCAGTAGTCCATATGAAGATAGTTGCAAAAACGGGCAGCCTTATTGAGGTCCATTTTGGTTCAAAGATTGCCAGGAACTGGATTTTATTATTTTTGACCAATAACTTAAGCGCCTGTTTAGAAGCCTTATTTGGAAGACCCCTAATATTCCAGAAAAGAAGATTATGATCATGAGGAAACATACCCATCATGTGTCGCGGCAGCCTTTGCCTTCGAACGAGTATGGATTCCCTCCCTAAATTAGTAGACCGATCTTTAGCAATAGTGAGGGGAGGCATAAGTAAGTTTTCAACAGTTGCCTTTAAAGAGACGTAGGAAGTTCCTGAGTAGCGCCCTCTGAATCTGGATTACCATCCGAGGATTCACCAACTAAATTATAAGATTTACCATCCTCCCTCCCTCCGGCGGGAGACCCGCCATGCATGGACGCTAACGGTGGTGGCGCAACTACACCTGAATTCCGCATACAACAATCCTGAGCAGTGGACGTAATAGCGCCATGCATGTGTTGATGGTTAGCGTCAGCATGCAACACCGATGATCAAAACGTGCTCAAACTAACAACCCCAATGTCAGTAGGCAACTCCAACCATTCCTTAGGAAAAACAACCTCAAGAATTGGCGACTGCTCACCAGAGGTTGCATTAGAGGAATCCAAATGATGACTGACCTGGGGGCCATGACAAGCATCACCAGTAGGGACAGTTGCGATCTCACAATCCATATCATTACCCTCCATTGAGTTAACAACATCCTCACGCAACGCTCAAAAGCATTACTAACAAGAATGTCATTACGGACTTCAATCCCTTTTTTCTTAGAACCTCGAATGGTCTCCACTCCTGAGCATCTGAACGACAGGTCCAGAAACACCGGTTCTGCACATTGCTCCTATTCTTCTTATGACATATGTTTTCATCATGGCCAATGCGATAGCAGAACTTGCATAGAGGTGGGACTCTATGATCATACAACAAAGTTAGCTATAGTAACGGTTTGTACTTATGGTTTTGAATTTGGTAAGAATAAATAAATTAATAGTTATATTTTTTTTATTAAAATGTCTTTTTATGAACTGTTTTATATGTATAGCATGATAATTTTTTTGTTAAAATAAGAAGATACATAAAAACCGTAAGTAAATGAAAAAAAACCCAAAAAAAAGCCGCCAAATACTTCTATGGAAATCTTCCCCTCAAAATTCGAACCCCTTTTCCCGTCTCAAAACCCACAGAGCCTTTGGACCCCTCTTCCCATCTACAACCCCAAACCCCTCCCCAGATCGATTCAGAGAGAGAGAGAGAAAGAGAGAGGAGAAGATGGAAGATGACTATGGAGGAGGCAGATGGCAGCGAAGCTCAGCACCGAGGAGGCACCGGGGACTGCCGAACCGGCCATCTATCTACGATTTTTCTATTCGGTGTTTTCCGATCACTTTGGGTAGAGTCCCACCCGAAACAGGAGAAGAGAGTGGCAGAGAGATTGCCACCAAGAACATTGTCCTAGTTTCAGAGCAATAGCGAGATAGGATCTAGTATTTTTTAATCCTTGGAACTGTTTTCATCTAGTTATTTTCGTCCAGAAATTTTTGTTTGTCTTTCTGGAAAGTTCGAGTACTGAAGAAGGGGATTCTTCAGAGATGTTGAATTTCTTGGATCCGACACTTTTTGACATCCCTCTAGCCTTAGTTCGTTCTCTGATGCGAATTTATATACAATTTACTTGTTGCTCGGGATTCTAGGTAAGTACCATACAACTGGATAAGAGGAAGCAAAGCGGAGCAGAGGGAAAGGGGAAAAAAATAGATGAAACATATGGGAGTGTAGGAGCAAAAGGCAGGGGAGCTTAGTTAGAAGAGGGATCTACCGCAAGTGTTCCCTGTTTTGGCTCAGGAGCTGAAACCTCCTTGCTCCCTTTTCCTGGTCTTACTCTTCAGATCGTATAAGAAGTGGATATGGTCGAGATGGATGTGGCGCTGGAGCTGGAAGACGATGTATTCTATGCGGACCTGAGCAAGCAGATTGCACTCCTGATCATAGATGATGACAACGAACAGGAGGCGTTCCAGCTGCAGTATCCTGCCGTAGTTTCATTTCAGGTGAAGAATCCATTCTATATCTAAAGTGGTTGGTAGCACAATGACGCTAAAAAATGGGTTTACAGGTGCATCTGTTGCATTCTCAAGAAAATTCACTTTAGATATAGAATTCACAAGAGATTCCGGTGGCTGACAGTATTCAACTATCATCTACCGAGGTTGCCAAAATAAAGGCGCATTTTGACTATTTTCATCCCCAACAATAGATGACATGATAAAGCATACATGTGGAAAGGTGAGGGCAAATCTGTGGACTTGTTCTAGTTTTTCAATCCCTGCATCAATCTGAGAGACAGATAAGCATACATCAACTTTTTAATATATAAAAAAATCATGCATTGATTTTTTGTGAAGCTAATTCACTTGATTACTGGAGCTGAGAAACAGCCTAGATACATGTGGCATTGTGAAACAGGAGTATTATGCAGTTCTTATTTTACTTCATATTATATAGATTTTGAAAGTTGATACTTGAACATTGTTTTTTTTTTAATGTAGATAACACATTATTTAATTCATACATGTATGCCACAATGTATGGGTTTGAGCATGTTGTCCAGATTGGGTTGTATATTTTTTCCTTTTTACACATTGTTGCTAGATCATTGGACTTGGTCAAGTCATTGCATCAGCATGGATGTATTCTAATCTAATTATCCTATTCAAGATATTAATGTGATGGTGCCATGAGATGCTGCAAAACTCGAATCATAACCATCATTAGAGGAAATGGAACCAATTTAAGATGTTTAGAATGCATTATTTTGCATCTGTTTTGATGACATCTTAATCTCAGTTAATAATCCTGCTGTAGCACTAGACCCGCTCATCGAGTCCGCAGAATCTACGGTGCCCGTGGAGGATAACCCCTTTGATGAGGCACTGGAATGATGCGCCACCGAGGGGTTTTTGGCTATCTTGCGGCCAGTGTTGTTGCATGCATGTGTGTATATATGGGGAGGCGAACCGACATGCTACAGGGTGCCATACAGGGAGATTCGAAGAGGAGGATGATCTTAAGTATGAACTCAGGCACTTAACATTACACATTCTTTTCCTGGTAGTATACATCATATTCATTATTCACGAGGATGATCTTTTACTGGTATATGCTAGCAGAAAAAAATATTTATTTCGCTATTAGGATATGCTAGCAGGAACATTATTTATTTTGCCATTATTTATTTTGCCATTAGGATATGGAGGATCTCTTTTGAGATGTCATGCATGGGTTTTGGATCTTCTACTCAATAAATTCAAGTTGCATTTTGCATTAGCTAACTGGGGTGATATCTATATTCAAAGGGGCACTAAATGCAGCAATTTTCTGTAACAAAAGAATGTCTTGGGCTTTTATGTTTTATGTGTTTTTGCTTGTACCTTTCTAACATAACATTGTTTCTTGCAATGGAGAAAGGATCTTGAACATTGCAGAAAGGGTAGATAATTGAGCATAAATTCTTTGTTTTATTTATAATGTCTAAATGTTGAGAGAGATCATCTGTTATCATTGAGTTGGATTGTATATAGTACCTGAAATTGATGTTAAAATCTCTTTTTAAATTCCAAAGACATATCACAGATGATGTTTCCTTGGAAATTATTGAAGTATGTCCAATATTTTTTTTATTATGTCTACCTTGTCTTTTGCTTTTTAAATAATTGGTCCTCTTGTTGAAAGAGGGAAAAAATTAAGTCTTTCGCACATACCTCCTACAAAATATTATATATGTGAAATGTCCTAATTCTTGATATTTGTAAAATCTTCATAATTCTAGTATTGAGTTTGATTTTTCACTAGTGGTCAAATGGACAAAAAAATGGAAATTTGGTGCAATTTTATGTCATCAGATGATGGCTCCCCCACCTTCCGGCTTGCATCCTCCTCTTTTGGTCTCACAGAGATTGACCAAAAGAAAGTGCTTTAAATGCGACGGTTTAACCTATCGCGTTTATCTTAAAAGGCATCCACTGAACCCATCGCGATTTAGGAATTTTCTCCTATAAAAGATCCCCATAGCCTCCCATTTGCTCTGAAAAGACTTGATAGCTCACTGGTAATGTCTGTCTGGTTACAAAGAACATCTCCTTCCTCACTGATGATATAATATTTACTGCATCTGAACATTACATTATTTTTGTAATGTGTGGATTTTGCAAGTCCGAATTGTACTAGATGGTGTGGACAAATTCAACAACTTGATTGGGTCTGTATATATATTACCCTGATGATGATACTGCAAAAGACTTTGTCATGGAACTTGTGGAGAATGTATGTTTTGTTTCTTCATATACCTTGCTGGCATTATATGAGCAAGAAGTACACTCTTTTATTTCAACAAGATTACTTGCTTCTTAAAATGATATATAGATGAACACCCTTGCTTTGTTATGATCATGTGCTGGTATTTTTTATATAAATGTGAATAATCCTCTTCAACTGATCATTGAATTTGCCTGTCTATTTTTTCCGTGCTCACAACATCATAATGTCTATGCGTCTTAATATTCTTTTGTTAGATCAATGGCAGTAACCAACTTTTGGAAGATTTTCATTTATTTAAAATTGTTTTGAGAATAGAAATGTGTTTATTATAATTTTTGGGATCATAAAAATGACTATGTTTCCACAATAACTTTCTGTTATGAGAATGTTTGTCTCCTCTCATATTATGTAAAGTTCATATGAGATTTTTGGGCTATTTATTACAGAGAAATACTTAGTTCCCTCCCTAAGCATTTCTCTTCATTACATTCTTGTGTGTTAATTTTGCACTCTAAAGGTCCCTTGATGTATGTCCAGTGACACAAAAGCAGTTGCGAATAGTCTTTGCATTGAATTTGTGTGATCATGATATTGTATTATAGTAGGAGTATTGAGTTTTTTTTTTCCCATTTGCATTTTAAGACATTTTTGTGTTATATGGGACCAACTATCTTTTACCAAAGTCTTGTGCAATTTGTTCTGGCAGTTAGCTGAAAGTCTTTTCTACTCTGTAGGGTTTAGCAAAAATATGTGGAATGGAGTGCAAATATGATGGAGGATGAAGTTGAAAGAAAGTTGAAGAATGTTGATATTCCAGAATATGCATGAGAATGGGTCATGAAGGATTTGAATCAAAAGTGGAGATTTGGATGTTAGAATTAATAAATAAATACTTCTACCGATTCAAGATGATGTTTATATCAACTCATTTTGTTAATATGGAAGGGATAGACCTGCAGCATAATATCAACTTATTTTGTTGGTAGTAGATTGTAGGAGGTTTTACGTTGAACAATACTTATGTATGACAGAAATTGTACTCTTATTGGGACATGATGTGAATTTTTCTTATGCAATAGATGGAATCGTGATTTTCATATATTTTCTTTTCTTGTGGTTGACAAGTGACGCATGTAAAGATAGATCAATGATGGACGTATGATTAGATATAATATAGGTGAATCACATGAATTATGTATTATTTTATAATATATTATAAGAGGGATGAAAATTGATAGTAAAATAGGTAATAGATTTATCACTATAGCTTTGAAATATTTATAGGTATTGTTATTGCAGGAAAAAAAATTTATGGTTAAATTCTTACTATTACAATTCAAAAGCATAATAATTACAAATAAAAAAATGAATAATTATGATTCATTTTAGTAAGTAGAGTACGTCAACAGTTAAATTTTTACTGTTTTATTTGTAAGTATATTGTTGTGTCTACACTTACAATTTATATTACATCTACTTACGGTTATTTTGCATAAGTATAAAAATTTCTACACTTACGGTTCACAGTCGATGGTAACACTTACGGTGGATAAAATTGTAACTAGACTTATAGCATCGGTTGCTACGCCATCGATTTGTTGTCGTAAGTAATTTCGTAAGTATAAGTCTTTACTTACAGTTTTTCACATAACACTTACGGTTTTCGGCCGTAAGTACAGTCCAATCATGTCAAGTTTGAATATCACATTATGACCACGGACCTACCTACCCAAATTAGCAACTAACTGCCTAGCCAAGAATACATTATCCATGATATTCCTCCTTTTAACAAATGCTCCCTGTTCAGATGAAATAATTCTTGGCAAAATAGAAGAAAGCTGCCTACTAATGATCATAGATACTATCTTATAGCAAAAGTTGCAGAGACTGATAGGCCGGTAATCACTGAAGGTAGTGGGATTATCTACCTTAGGAATTAAAGCAATTAAGGAAGAGGAAACACCCCTAGGGAGAGGAAAACCTGCAAAAAAACCAGCAACAACCTCAATCATGTCCTTGCCAACAATATCCCAACAAGTAGTGTAGAAGTTCCCAGTAAAACCATCATGCCCCGGAGCACTATCCCTTTTCATACCCCAGACAGTAAGCTTCACCTCCTCGTCAGTTGGAATAGCGGTAAGCACCTGATTGTCTTGGTCAGAGATGAGCATAGGAATGCAGTCAAGAAGCTAGTCCTGTATAGAATGGCTTTCAGAAGAAAGAATGGACGAGAAATATTGCTCAGCTGCAGCCTTGAGGTTTCTTGGTCATCACACCATTGACCATCAATCTTCAATCTATGGATAAAATTCCTGCTTCTCTGACTTTTGACAACTGCATGATAAAAAGCAGTATTTCTATCTCCTTCCTAAAGCCACTGAATTCTAGATTTTTGACACCAAAAGATCTCCTGACAGTGCAAATTTGTCTCAGCTGCGCATTGGCTTCATTTAGAATAGAGCAATATTTAGAAGCAGTGGGTGAATCATCGAACTGTTGCTGGCAATCAGCAATTCACATCTCTGCTTTCTTAATATTAACATCAATATGGCCAAAAGTAGTTTTATTCCAATGTCTCAAAGCAAGCTTGACATTTTTAAGTTTATCTTGGAGCTTGTAAAAGGAATTAGGATACCACTTATCCCCAGAGGTCCAAGCACTACTAACACAATCCATGAAGGAGTGGTGAGTGGTCCACATGTTCTGAAAAGTAAAGCGAGAAGGCTGGGTGTACACATTATTCAATTGAATAAAAAGAGGAGCATGGTCAGAGGGACCCTGATAAAGATGGTGCACAGTAGTACCCGGAAAAGCCACAGCACACCTGTTATCAACCAGCAATCTATCCAACAGGGCTTTAATAGAATGAGGGCCAATTCGGTTATTAGTCCAAGTGTAAGGGGATCCCTTAATACCAATATCCAGCAGACCACAAGCAGAAATGAAGGCATTAAACTCTAGCATGGATGTAGAGCTATGTAACAAACCACCGTTTTTCTCCGAATTCTGAGTAATAGAGTTGAAATCACCACCAACTATCCATGGAACATTGACATTATCCACAAGAGCTAGAACATCATCAAACAAAGTTCTCCGATCACAAAGATGACAGCTTGCATAAACAGTAGTAATCAACATAAGAGGCCGACCGTCCTTAATTAGTAACCCCGTTACATGTTGGTAGCTATAAGCGATAAGCTGGAAAGTAAATGGCCGGTTATAGAAAACCCAAATCTTAGAGTCCAAATGGATATCTTGAACGCAGTAGTCCATATGAAGATAGTTGCAAAAACGGGCAGCCTTATTGAGGTCCAATTTTGGTTCAAAGATTGCCAGGAACTGGATTTTATTATTTTTGACCAATAACTTAAGCGCCTGTTTAGAAGCCTTATTTGAAAGACCCCTAATATTCCAGAAAAGAAGATTATTGATCATGAGGAAACATACCCATCATGTGTCGCGGCAGCCTTTGCCTTCGAACGAGTATGGATTCCCTCCCTTAAATTAGTAGACCGATCTTTAGCAATAGTGAGGGGAGGCATAAGTAAGTTTTCAACAGTTGCCTTTAAAGAGACGTAGGAAGTTTCCTGAGTAGCGCCCTCTGAATCTGGATTACCATCCGAGGATTCACCAACTAAATTATAAGATTTACCATCCTCCCTCCCTCCGGCGGGAGACCTACCATGCATTGACGCTAACGGTGGTGGCGCAACTACACCTGAATTCCGCATACAACAATCCTGAGCAGTGGACGTAATAGCGCCATGCATGTGTTGATGGTTAGCGTCAGCATGCAACACCGACTGATCAAAACGTTGCTCAGAACTAACAACCCCAATGTCAGTAGGCAACTCCAACCATTCCTTAGGAAAAACAACCTCAAGAATTGGCGACTGCTCACCAGAGGTTGCATTAGAGGAATCCAAATGATGACTGACCTGGGGGCCATGACAAGCATCACCAGTAGGGACAGTTGCGATCTCACAATCCATATCATTACCCTCCATTGAGTTAACAACATCCTCACGCAAACGCTCAAAAGCATTACTAACAAGAATGTCATTACGGACTTCAATCCCTTTTTTCTTAGAACCTCGAACTGGTCTCCACTCTGAGCATTCTGAACGACAGGTCCAGAAACACCGGTTCTGCACATTGCTCCTATTCTTCTTATGACATATGTTTTCATCATGGCCAATGCGATAGCAGAACTTGCATAGAGGTGGGACTCTATGATAATTAATTTTCTGCCAAAATCCCTGCTCACCATAACCAATCCATATTTTGTCCTGAAGTCGAGCTGCAATATCGACATCTATACAAACTAGAGCCTCAGCAGTTTGATTCCAAGCCAAAGTGGCTTCATGGATCCGAAGAACCTGACCCAGATTATTAGCAATGGAGCGCAATAGATCTAATTAGAGTATTATCAAATTCTCAAATGTGAATATAAATATAAAATGTGGGTAAGAACACACCTTGTGCATATTTTTAAACCCCTATATGATAAAAGATGAGAGAAATGTGTGTGATAGAAGAGTGCAAGAATATTCTTAATACGGCTGGCTTCCTTCAAGAGATAATCATGCGTGAAAATTAAAATAAAGAGAAGGAAAAGGCTTACTGCATGGAGCTACCCATCGTGGAGACATGTAATTAAGGGAGACATGCATGAATTAAATATAAAGAATAAGGTGATTGGATGGGCTATATATCTCAACGTTGGAGACATGAATGAATTAAATATGAAGAATATAAGGTGATTGGATGGGCTATCTCAAGGTGGAGACATGTAAGGAGCTAGACATGTATAAAGATCAAGAGGGATAAGAAAGGCTTAATATTGGCGTGGACTCTTCTTTGTCTTGCGTGAACGGCATGAACATGACTTCTAGCATCGGGCTTTCAGCTAGGAGACTTGCTTTTTAGCATGCGGCTGTGGCCTAGCTACTTCAACTCCTCCAAGCATGCATGTACGGACGTTTCTCGCGTGAGGTATCAACCCAAAATGAAGAGAAAAGAGAGGGACGTGGCTAGCTCCTCCCTGCATGGCGGCTGTAGCTTTCATGGCCGGATGTGCGTCGCTCGTGCTCCTTCGGCGCGTGAAGCGTCTCTCCTAGGAACAAAAAGAACCCAAAGAAAGAAAAGGTAGGCAAGCAACAACATAAGGGGGTTCAAACAGGTCGGAGGGACTGAGTTTATACGTGTAGACACATATCCCAAGCTTCTTAAGAGTACTAAGAATAAGAGATTTGACTCAAAATTTGAGATCGAGTAGTACCTAAAATTCGCGTCTAAGTTAGTCGAAGCAATTTAAAAAGGCGTCCGAGGGCCCAGACATCTACATGGCAATTATTCTAAGAGAACTTTTGTACACAAAAATTTACCCAAAAATCACGTCAAACTAATTGGACGCCAATTATAGTTGCCTTTTTACGTTCAAAAAATAACAAGTAAGTTGCGATTTTAAATTCGCATCCAATTACTTACCCGTCATTTTATTGTGAATTTGTGTCCATTTAAGATGCCGCCATTTTGATGTGAGTTAGCGTCCATTTGCTTGCACGCAAATTTCAGTTTTTTTTTTTGCCATTTTAACTGTTTTTCTATATATAAAGCCTCCAAAAAAACCACAAAATATAAAAGTAATTTAAAAAATAGAAAAAAAGTGAGAAAATGATAAAAATATGAAAAATTACTCAAAAATGCAATTTGAAAAGCCACTTGGGACATTACAGTGTAATATGAGATTTCCTGAATACAGTGTTATTTTTTACATGTCTAGCACTTACAATTTTTTTTTTTTGTTGAAACAATCTTTATAGATTCTTCTTCTCTATCCATTATGCTTGCTCAAGATAGTCTTTTTAACCGTTGTGACTGATTAGTCTATTGTAGTGTCTTGGTCTTCGAAGATTTTCATTATTTTCAAACCCTTAAAACTTAATCTTTCACGTCTGGCTTGCAGCTTTCCTCTATCTAATAAATACATCAACAAATAGGCAAAAATGTTTTCTGACAAAGGTGTTATTTTCTTTGCAGACCGTCAGTTCAAAGGTCTATTTGCTAAGTTTGTATGAAAAGAAGTTATGATATCGTAGCACTACAGCCTACCAGGTATGGTCTTGCATATAGCTTCCACTTCTAAAAAATTGCCTTTTACCTACACCATATGTCTACGCGTTTGATAGTTAGGTATTGGAAGGATATACCTACGTAAAATAAAAAATATACCCACAACATATTTTATAGTAGGTATAAACATTTTTTCCCTTTTTTCCGCCTTCCCTTTTCCCCTTTCCCCCTTTTTTTTTATCTGTCCCCCCTTTCTGTCTCGAAATCCCCCGCCTTCGCCTTTTCCATTTTCCCTTTTCCCTCTTGCACTCTCACTTTCTCCCTCCTGTGCGCTACTCCGCCAACGTCGGTTACGTCTCACCATCACTGAGGAAGAAGGAGCTCCTTACGCCATCGCCGAGAAAGAGGCTCCTTACGCAGGAGTTGCTGAGGAATAGGACCACTGCTTCTCTCTGTGTGTGTGCATCTCTTTCGGGAGATCAAGAGGCGATGATGAATCAGAATACCTGACGCTTTGCTATGGCAAACTGGTCTAGTCTTTCTTCTCTTCTTGATGGAATGGACGGGAAAGAAGAGGACCTCCACATTGTTCTTCTCGCAGCGGGGTGGCATGGATGGCCCGGTCCTCGATCGGGCAAACAGCGGTAGCCGCGGGGACTCTAGTGGAGCCGCATGTCTGAGAAAAGGCGACTCTGAGAACCTCCACTCCCCCAATGTCCTCCTCCTCCACCCCATCACCAACAGCAGCAGCAAAGCACTAAATCGTCGGATGGTCAGTCTGAGCCTCTTCTCCCCCGCTTTCTCCTAGTCAGTCTGAGCCTCTTCTCCCCCGCTTTCTCCCTAGTCTTTTCTGTTCTTCAATATTTCTTCTAAGCTTGCTGCATTCTGGTTGGTTTCTTAGATTTCATATGAACATCTGCCTCTCTTGATGAGAGATCCGGTAAGTACTTGTTTGATCTCGTTTTCAAACTCCACACAGATCCATTCTTCCCCAAGATTTTTCTCACTTTTTTTTTTAATTTTATTTGTGATCATACTCACCCCATCTCCACATCAGTTAGAGGTCATGGCCTCCCTCCCCTCCTCCCGTGTGCTGGTGATCCTCGCAGCCGCTTGCCTCCTCCTGGCCGCCGCCGATGCCGGAAGGTTGCTCGACGACAAGACGTCGATGATTGTCCCTCACCGATCTGGCCCCTCCCCGAGCCTCAAGCCCCCTCTGCCTCCCCTTATTCTGCCCTGCATCCTTGGAAAGTGCTGGTGGGCACCTCCGCCTGTTGCAGTACTGGGTAACAACTCCGTCGGCTTATTTGTGATCATACTCGGGCCTCACTTATTTTTCTGTGGATTGATATATAGTTGTTTGCTATATAGTTGTTTTCTATATAGTCTTCACTGATGTTTGCTATATAGTTGTTTTCTTAACTACCGTCTCACCCCATAACCATCTTTTCTTTCTCTCTTTGTATGCTTATGTAACAGGAAAAGTTAGGTGTCTTTATCTTTGTGACTCCACTCCTCTCTGTTTTCATTGCAAAGGTTGACAGCTTAATGCAGTTAAGAAAGGTGCACAACTGATCATTTATATTTGTTCCTGTTTGGGTTATTCTATTTCTCTTATGATGGAAAGCAGAGGTCTTTTTCGGTAGATGATCTTTCATGTTTGTTGTGCAATGCGTTATTATTTTCCCTTAAGACATTACTTCTGAGGTTTCTTTTTAATTTTAGATCTACATGCTTGACGGTGGATTGAGATATTTCAATATAAAAGA
The DNA here is from genome assembly GCA_014218235.1 of Colocasia esculenta. Classification (NCBI taxonomy): domain Eukaryota; kingdom Viridiplantae; phylum Streptophyta; class Magnoliopsida; order Alismatales; family Araceae; genus Colocasia; species Colocasia esculenta. The sequence continues at coordinate 94,512,725 of CM024758.1, read as the reverse complement.
TGTGATCAATCTTTGATTTGGTATGTCATGGGAAACACAATGATTCAAAATAAACAAAAGGTATTATGCTTTAGCATTTTGTTCTTTGTTCAGATTTCTGTAAAGAGCTAAAAACTGAATAGAGACAAAGACGCCCTTTCTAGCTGGCTCACAAAGGACATGAGAAAGGAAATCTGTGAAGTCAGGAATTCGGGCATGAAAGTACCAATAGTGAAGATAAGCGGAATACAGTTGCCATATGTATGAACTTTTAATAATCATGTTTGGGATTCTGATCTCACAGATTGTAATTGTACCACTGGTTGTGCATCTCCCTTGCAAGCTGTGACGGAACGCCTCGTTCAAGCCTATTAAACCACTAACGAACTTGATCCGAGTCCGCCTCCCGCGAACGGGCCGAAGCCTCGCAAGGGATATCATACACACGTCTGTGAAAACACAAAGGAACACACCTGATCATATATATGATTCACCAACTCATATATAATGTACAAGATTTACATAGTCAAATTTCAACAAAAGTACAAGAAAGTACAGGAGCTTGGGGCAAACCCCGAGGTAAACTAGTACAACTGAAGAAAGAAACTACATGCTGGAGGTGCTGGTCCAACACCGCTGCGACGCGACTCCGAACTGGACGACGGTAATGAAACGTCCTCCTCGCCCTCGCCTGTGGGGGTAGGGGTGAGCCTCTCTAGTCACTGGCTCAGTAGGGAACTCCCCCAACACTGAGCAAACCAAAACACAGGTACGAAAGCAGTAAATTGCGCTAGCAATTTATAGAACAACTAAGCAGAATATTAAAGCTGTAAATGTACTCACCGTTTGCCGACTACGTAAAGCAACTGTAATAAATAAACGGCAAACCCAAACAGGTGTACAAGCTATAGTAGAGACGCCACACACGAGCCACGTGAACTGGTTCGCGACACCAGTGACTGACTCGGAGAAACTAACACAAGTCTACCTCTCAGTCTCGCAGCCACGGACGAAAGGTCCAGCTGCCGCTCCACGAGGAAAAGTCAAACAACTATGGAGACCAACTAAACACCACTCCTGCGGACACACAACCGCAGGCCCATGCCTGGCACCTCTAGGGTCTCTGGCTGGAGCACCCTAGAGTGAGGCACTGGAAAAGGACTAGTCGGGTACTAGTGTCGACTACTGGTGTCTATACCCCCAACTAAGAGCGCGCTACAAGTGACTAGGAACAAACACAAAAGTCTGTCCCACTGTCGTCTTTCCCTCAGCCGGACGTACAACTCAAACAAAGGAGTGAGGGTGTCCAGGACAGATGACACAAACCTCGACGGTACAACACAAGTACCGAGACAAAGCCCTGAGCTAACAGCCTGGCTCACAGAGAACCTGGGGCACCCAACTAGAGAGGTAACCACGGTAGGCGTCGTACTACTTTCCACGCACAAAGAACCACATGCACGTCACACACAAACCACGTGAAACGTCACCTAAACCTCAAGTAAAAACTGTCCACAACACGTGAACACAACACTGCTTGCGTGAACACCACGCAACTCCGCAAAGAACCTGCTAGCTACACAACCGATGTGCTAGCTTCAAGAACCATGCACTCTCAGTGTGCCACAAGTGCCAATGCACCGTTCGTTATCGGTAAACACATCACATAACGATATTCGGATAACCCAATCACATGACCCATGCATGCATAGACCTCTCGGCTGAAGTCGCGACAGGGTCTTGCGTCGCCTCAGATAGCGATAGCCCGATAGGTAGCCTTCAACACATTGACGCGACATACAAAAAGTCGCGTTCACAACCTTAACGCGATGGGTCGGCTCGTCGCCACCTGATCGCGACAGGGGGATCCGTCACCTTAGCAGACGGAAACCCTAATCCGGGATCCCCTCCACGGATTACCAACCCACACCATGCAAACCACCCTTAATTAGTGTTTTTCATGCTTTAATGGGTTCCTAGGCATGATATCTACTGTGTATAAAGCATTAAACTGATCAAACCCTGCATCCCACGCGATTCTCGCCCTGGAAACGGGAAGAGTCACCCTACCTCGCGAAGAACACATGATACGACGCTCCCCCGGCGTTTCACTCGCTCCACGTGAGCTTCCCACGGTACGATCACGCCGAAATCATGAATTCCTGCAAGAATCGCCGCAGCTCCCCTTCCCCTGGCCGAGCAGAACTCGCTGCAGTTCTGTCCGGCTGGGGTTTCTTAAAAACACCCAGCGGTTGGGAACACGACGTATCGTCACGTCGCTACCTGATCGCGACGGACGTAGGCGTCGCCTTCCTGCCTGCCGCTCTGCGCGCTACACATGGCGCACATACAGACGATCAACGCCCCAAGGCGGTCACCAGAACGCGACGGCCACCTCTGTCGCATTCAGAATGCGACACTCCTCCCTGTCGCGATGACAGGCTGAGGACACTAGGGTGCTGCAGGCCCAGACTATCGGCCTAATAAGCCATTGAAACTCGCACACGTACCACACACAAACCACATTGGCCTCATGACAGCCATCACAACCACTAAACACAGGATCTACGAGGATCCGAAAAACGTGCGACGTTACATTACTATCATCTAAAAAGAAATATCGACCTTGAAATTCATAACTTAAGTACAAGAAGTTTCATCACACATATTTATAATTACTATCATCTAAAAAGAAATGCAAAACCTTACTCAAATAAGTAAGGATACCCTTTAGCCATTTCCTCGGCTAATTCACAGGTATTCTCACCACCCAACCTATTCTCCCATCTTACTTTGACTAATTCAATTTCTTTGTTTCTCAGCTTCTTTGTTTTACGGCCAGTAATCTGCACCGGATACTCTGGCATAGTCATATCCGGTCTCAAGTCACCACCTTGGTAACTGATTATCTACGCTGGATCTTCAATGCACTTTCTTAACATAGAAACATGGAAAATATCATGAACATCTGCAAAGTCAACTGGCAAATCAAGTTTATAAGTTGTTTCCCCAATTCTTTCTAACACCTGAAAGGGTCCCACATGTCTCGGGCTCAACTTTACGGTCTTGCCAAACCTCATAATACCTTTACTAGGAGAAACTCTTAGAAAAACAAAGTCTCCTACTTCAAACTGAAGTGGTCTTCTTCGATTATCGACATAACTTTTCTGCCTGCTTTGAGCTACCAGCAACTTTTCTTTAATGAGCTTCACTATTACTGTGGTTTGCTAAATTAATTTAGGACCCACCATCTGCCTTTCCCCCACTTCATGCCAGTTCAATGGGGTTCTATATGGCCTCCCATATAGAGCTTCATATGGTGCCATCCCAAGACTGGTATGATAACTATTGTTATAGGCAAACTCAACCATACCTAAATGATGCTCCCAGCTACCTCCCCAAACCAAACAACAAGCTCGTAACATATCTTCAATGGTCTGGATAGTCCTCTCTGTTTGACCATCTGTAGGGATGATAAGCGGAGCTATATCTCAACTCGGTGCCAACTACTCTCTGCAAGCTCCTCCAAAAACCTGAAGTAAACCTTGGATCCCTATCAGACACAATAGTCTTCGGAATACCATGCAGTGGAACAATTCTATCAACATAAACCTTCGCTAATCTGTCCACTGTCCAAGACATACTTACTGCCACCAACCTACATACCTTGGTTAATCTGTCAACAAATACCCATATTCCATTATGTCCTGTTGCTGACCTTGGCAAACCTGCTACAAAGTCCATAGCAATATCATCCCATTTCCATTGTGGAATGAGCAATGGTTGCAATAAACCTCCAGGCTTCTGATGCTCTGCCTTGATTTGTTGACAAACTGCACATCCTGAGACAAATTCTGCTATTTCCTTTTTCATATGAGGCCACCAAAAATGTTTCTTCATATCCTGGTACATTTTAGTACTACCGGGGTGAATAGTGTACCTGGATTTATGGGCCTCTTCTAATACTCTCTGCTTTACTTCTCTTTCTGCTGGCACAAATAACCTGCCTCTGAGCCTGACCACACAATTATCATCAATGGTAACCTCTTCCATTTTCACTATTTCAGCTAAATTCACATCTGCTTTTTGGGCCTCAACAATTTGCCAATACAGCGACGGTTTCACAACACTACTAGCTAATATTGCCCGTCGTTGATTGCTTGGCACACATATAAGGAGTTTTTGCTATCTCCTCATACAATTTCCATTCCTTAATCATCATTTGACTAAGTATGCTTTTCTGCTTAGGGCATCAGCCACCACATTGGCCTTACCCGGATGGTAAGACAAACTAAAATCATAATCTTTTAAATACTCCACCCATCTACGCTGACGGAGATGAGATTCAATCTTTCTGGGAAAAGATATACTTTAAACTTTTATGATCTGTAAAAATTTCAAATCTTTCACCATAAAGATAATGCCCCATATCTTTAAGGCAAACACAACTGCTGCTAGCTCTAAATCATGGGTGGGGTAATTCTTTTCTGCTGATTTCAATTGCCTGGACGCATAAGCTATTACCTTGATATACTGCATTAGCACTGCGCCAAGACCTCTTCTAGATGCATCTGTATATACAACAAAACCACCATTACCGTTGGTAATGTCAACACAGGTGCCGCTGTAAGCCTCTTCTTTAATCCATGAAACTTCTTTGACAATCACCAGACCATACAAATGGCACACCCTTTCTAGTCAGTAGTCATGGGTGCCGCAATCCTAGAAAAATCTTAAATGAAACGCCTATAATAGCCTGCTAACCCCAAAAAGCTTCTAATTTCAGTAATTGTCTTAGGCACTTCCCATCTCATCATGCTTCCACTTTACTTGGGGGTCAATGTGTTGTGCATGTCTCGGTTTCCCAAAGCCTCCAAGAAAACTGCATCCATGGTGGTTACGTGGGTGGCCTTCAATGGGAGATAAACTCCCATGAATTCCACGGTTTTGAATGGAGGAGTTACGATGGGAATTAAATGCCATGATGGACATGGACATGCGTTAGAAGGAGCCGAGCAATACTTGGAACTGAAGCATTCATGACCGTAGGAGTTTTTTATTCCTTTTATTGTTACGGTTCCGCTCTACGCATCAGCTACAAGGGGCTTCAGCACCTATAAAAGGGGATCTTGTTCTCCATGTTTTGTATCCCACGGTGAGACCCAAGAGAACTCCTTAGAGAGAGATCTAAGAGAGTCTTGGGGGTGTGAGCTTGAGAGAGTTTTGTAAGAGGATTTGTTCCTCTGGGTTGGGGTGTGTACTTCTTGTATATTTCTCCACATCCAGTGAAGTTCCGCTGTCGTCGTCGCCCGTGGACGTAGGAAGACATACTGTCTCTCCGAACCACGTAAATCCTTGTATTATTGTCTTGTGTGATTGATCCTTCTTCCCTCTCCTTTCTTCTTGTCGTGCGGATCGTGATCCTTGGGCATCACTCTGTCTGTCGGAGTGGTCATTTGTCATAACAAATTGGTATCAGAGCCCGGTGGATTTTTTGATCCGTGTTCCTTGTTGATGGCTACAAAGTTGACATCGGCAATGAAGTTCGACGTTGAAGTGTTCGATGGAAGGACGAAGGATTTCAGAATCTGGAGATTGAAGATGCAATCCCTGTTGGTCCAACAGGGACTGAGCAAGGCAGTAAAGGCAAGGAGGTTCTACCGGCCGAGTGGAAAGACGAAGAGAAAGAAGAGTACATGGAGCGTGCTCTTGCGGCAATTCATCTGTGCTTGGCAGATGATGTGTTGAGAGAAGTTGCTGATGAAGACACTCCAGCGAAACTCTGGCTCAAGCTCGAGTCAAGGTACATGACGAAGTCTCTCACAAACGTTTGTACCTAAAGCAACGGTTGTTTACTTTTCGCATGAAAGAAGGTATGCCCATTACTGATCATCTGAATGAGTTTACTAAGATTGTTATAGATCTTAAAAATGTCGGTGTCAAAGTAGATGATGAGGACCAAGCCCTCATACTCTTATGTTCATTACCTCCTTCGTATGAACATTTTGTTGATACTTTGCTATATGGGAGAGATGATATCTCTATAGAAGATGTCAAGGCTTCTCTGAACTCTAAGGAGTTGAAACGACGGGTATTAGAAAGTCATGGCAAAGATCGGGCAGATGGCCTAATGGTGAGAGGAAGAAGTGAGAAAAAAGAGTCTAGTAAAAAGAGCAGGGCTAGATCAAAATCAAGGTCACTAAGAAGGTAAAATGTTATGAATGCAACCAAAGAGGGCATATTAGGAAAGATTGTCCAAAATTAAAGGGGAAAGATAAGGTGCAGGAGGAGTCTTCTTCTGATGCAGCGAATGTTATTCAAGAGGAGACTGTCGATGACGAGACTGTTTTGTCAGTCTCTACCAGTACTACAGGGGATGATTGGATACTTGATTCTGGTTGTACCTTCCACATGTGTCCTCACAGGGAATGGTTTTCTACTTACACATCAAGATGTTCGATAATGTCATCAGAACTCTGGAAGTGCGGCATATTCCAGAACTGAAGAAGAGTCTGATCTCCTTGAGTATTTTAGACATGCATGGATACCTGTTCTCTGCAGAGAATGGAATACTCAAGGTTTCTAGAGGTGCATTGGTTGTAATGAAAGGGAAGCTGATTGGTGGCCTTTATCATCTACAAGGCAACACTGTGATGGGCAGTGCCAATGTCGCACGAAGTTCAGATGATCCACCCAACTATGGCACATGCGACTGGGCCATATGAGCGAAAGAGGCATGGTGGAGTTGAGCAAAAGAGGTTTGCTTGATGGTCAGAAGACTGGAAACTGGAATTCTGTGAGCACTGTGTGTATGGTAAGCAGTGCAGGGTGAAATTTAGTACAACAGTCCATAGGACTAAGGGCACTATGGATTACATCCACTCTGACCTTTGGGGTCCTACTCTAGTTGTCTCGCAGGGTGGAGCAAGTTATTTACTAACATTTATTGATGATTTTTTCAAGAAAGGTCTGGGTATATTTTCTGAAGAAAAAGAGTAAGGTGTTCATCACTTTCAAGCAGTGGAAGGCGTTGATTGAGAGGCAGACTGGTAAGAAAATCAAGCGCCTCCGTACAGATAATGGTATGGAATTCTGCTCGAAAGAGTTTGATGAGTTCTGCAAGAATGATGGTATCGTTCGACATTGCACTGCAGTAGGAACACCACAACAGAACGGTATTGCAGAACGGATGAACAGGACACTCTTAGAAAGGGCGAGAAGTATGTTGTCTCAAGCAAGTTTGTTAAAGGCATTCTGGGCAGAAGCTGTCACACAGCATGTTACTTGGTGAATAGATCTCCATCCACAGCCATAGAGTTGAAAACTCCCGAGGAGGTATGGTCTGGTTCTCCTTCTGATTATTCTACCTAATAATTTTTGGTTGTCCTGCCTCTGCTCATGTCACAGGTGACAAGTTGGAGCCAAAGGCAAAGAAGTACATTTTCGTCGGATATGAACAGACACAGGGTGTGAAGGCATATCGGTTGTGGTGTACCGATCCTCAGTCACCCAAGTTCATGATTAAGAGAGATGTGACCTTCGATGAGTCTGCAATGCTCCGGACGGGAGAGAAGTCAACAACAGAATGTGGAGATCAGGTTAGTAGCAAGCAGGGAGAGCTAGAGGTGAAGCTTTCAACAGAAAGTGCAGTGCAAGAGGAGACAGTACAAGTCCCAGAGGAGACAGTTGATGTGCCTGAAAGCAGTACAGCACGACAGGCCCCTCAACGGCAGCATAACATTGCAATAGATAGAACGAAGGGTGATCAGGCCACCCAGCAGGTATGGTCATGCTGACATGGTAGCTTTTGCTTTGTCTATTGCAGATGATGTGGAAGGGGCAGAACCATGTTCTTATAGAGAGGCAGTCATATCAGACGAGTCCTCTAAATGGCAGTTGGCCATGCAAGAGGAGATCGAGTCTCTACAGAAGAACAATACATGGAAGCTGGTGAACGTACCACTTGGTCATAAGATTGTGGGGTGCAAATGGGTCTTCAAGAAGAAGGAAGGAATCCCTGGTGTGGAAGATGCTAGATTTGAGGCACGACTGGTGGCGAAGGGTTTCACACAGCGAGAGGGTATTGACTTCAATGAGGTATTCTCTCCTGTCGTGAAACATTCTTCTATTCGTGTGTTGCTTGCCATAGTTGCTTTACTTGATTTAGAGTTAGAGCAACTGGATGTTAAGACAACATTCTTACATGGTGAGTTGGAGGAGGAAATCTACATGCACCAACCGGAGGGGTTCATAGTTTCTGCTAAGGAAGATTATGTGTGCCTATTGAAAAAGTCTTTGTATGGCTTAAAGCAATCACCTAGACAGTGGTACAAGAGATTTGATACTTTCATGCTAAGTCATAGTTACTCTAGAAGTGATTATGATAGTTGTGTGTATCATAAAGGCTTCCAGATGGTTCATTTATTTATTGTGCTGTATGTAGATGACATGTTAATTGCTGCTAAAAACATGTCAGAAATTAATCATTTGAAATCTCAGTTGAGTAGTGAATTCGAGATGAAAGATCTTGGTGCAGCAAAGAAGATTTTGGGCATGGAGATTTACAGAGACCGTAGCACTGGAAGGTTGTACTTGTCACAGAAAAAGTACGTGGAGAAGGTGCTGGAGCGGTTGGCATGAAGGATTGCAAGGCTGTAAGTACTCCATTGGCAGCCCACTTCAGATGTCTGCAGAAGATTCACCGAAGACAGAGAAGGAGATGGAACTGATGTCCAAGGTTCCATATGCGAGTGCAGTTGGTAGCATTATGTATGCTATGGTATGTACTCGACCTGATATTTCTCATGCTGTTAGTGTGGTTAGCAGGTACATGGGAAATCTGGGAAGGTCCACTGGGAGGCTGTGAAGTGGATTCTTCGTTACCTCAAAGGTGCTTCAGATATGAGCCTAGTATTTCATAAAGGAAACAATGATGGTGGTCAGCTGGTTAGCTACGTCGATTCAGATTATGTTGGTGATCTGGATAAGAGGAGATCCCTGACAGGTTATGTCTTTACTTTCTCGGGCTGTGCTATTAGTTGGAAGGCTGTTTTGCAGTCTACTGTGGCTTTGTCTACTACAGAGGCAGAGTATATGGTAGCAGCAGAGGGAGTTAAAGAGGCCTTGTGGTTGAGAGGTTTGGTTGGCGATCTGGGTCTTGTACAGGAGATGACTCCGTGTACTGTGATAGTCAGAGTGCAATACATCTGACCAAAAATCAGATGTATCATGAGAGGACCAAACACATCGATGTCATGTATCACTTTGTTCGTGATGTTGTATTGCAGGGTACCATGGCTGTTCAGAAGATTTCTACAGCAGAAAACCCCGCAGATATGCTAACGAAGCCTATTCCTTCTGAGAAGTTCAGGCATTGCCTGGGCTTGGTTAGCTTGCAGAGCACGTGAGGTGGCCCCGGCGGGGGCATGGATGGTGACGGCGGTCGTGGCAGAGCTTGGCACTGGATGCGGCTTGTGAAAATGAGCCAAGAGGAGAATTGTTGTGCATGTCTCGGTTCCCAAAGCCTCCAAGAAAACTGCATCCATGGTGGTTACGTGGGTGGCCTTCAATTAGAGATAAACTCCATGAATTCCACGGTTTTGAATGGAGGAGTTACGATGGGAATTAAATGCCATGTAATGGATATGGACATGCGTTAGAAGGAGTCCAGCAATACTTGGAACTGAAGCATTCATGACCGCAGGAGTTTTTTATTCCTTTTATTGTTACGGTTCTCTGCTCTTACGCATCAGCTCCAAGGGGGCTTCAGCACCTATAAAAGGGGATCTTGTTCTCCATGTTTTGTATCCCACGGTGAGAGCCAAGAGAACTCCTTAGAGAGAGATCTAAGAAAGTCTTGGGGGTGTGAGCTTGAGAGAGTTTTGTAAGAGGATTTGTTCCTCTATGTTGGGGTGTGTACTTCTTGTATATTTCTCCACATCCAGTGAAGTTCCGCTGTCGTCGTCGCCCGTGGACGTAGGAAGACATACTGTCTCTCCGAACCACGTAAATCCTTGTATTATTGTCTTGTGTGATTGATCCTTCTTCCTCTCCTTCTTCTTGTCGTGCAGATCGTGATCCTTGGGCATCACTCTGTCTGTCGGAGTGGTCATTTGTCATAACAACTGCCACTCCTTCAGCTGATATGACATGGCCCAAGAACTGAATTTCCTTTAACCAAAATTCACACTTACTGAATTTGGCAAACAACTGATTATCTCTTAATAACTGCAAGGCAAATCTCAAATGCGCTGCATGCTCCTCTTCAGATGCTGAGTAAATCAGAATATCATCTATAAAGACCACAATAAATTGGTCCAAATACGGATGAAAGATTCTATTCATCAGATCCATAAAAGCTGCAGGAGCATTGGTTAGCCCAAATGTCATAACCACAAACTCATAGTGACCATATCTGGTTCTAAATGCTGTTTTATCTATATCTTCTCCTTAATCCTTAACTGATGGTACCCAGATCTCAAATCAATTTTAGAAAATACCTTTGCTGACTGCAACTGATCAAACAGATCATCTATTCTCGGTAATGGGTACTTATTCTTAATGGTCACATCATTCAACTTCCTGTAATCTATACACATGCGAAAACTACCATCTTTCTTTTTCACAAACAACACCGGTGCTCCCCACGGGGAATGACTCGGTCTAAGAAACCCTTTCTGCAATAACTCCTCTAATTGCTTTTTCAACTCTTTAAGCTCTGCTGGTGCCATCCGATATGGTGTTTTAGAGATTGGCATGGTACCTGGAAGCAACTCAATAGTAAAGTCAACCTCTCTGTGTGGTGCTAAACTAGGCAAATCTTCTGGAAAAACATCGACAAATTCCCTAACGATGGGAAATGCCTCCACTGACTGACTAGCCTCTATCAGACTCACTGAAGCTAAATAAGCTACACACCTTGCATTTATCAACTTTCTAGCTCTAATTACATAAATTATAAACATAGGAGTACAAAAAGGCATACCTTGATATTCAAACACCGCACCATTAGGATAACAAAACCTGATCCTTTTCTTTCTGCAATCTAACATTGCTCCATAAGTCTCAAGCCAATCCATTCCCAAAATAATGTCATAATCTATCAATTGCAGGGCATACAACCGACCAGGCATCTGGTTCTCTCCAATCACAACAGGAGCTTCATCTATGTAGCTCGAAGTGAGCATAAACTCACTAGAAGGAACCTCCACTACCAACTGACAAGACTTTTCTTCCAAAGGATGAGTCATACAATTCAGGAATTCTTCGGAAATAAAAGAATGAGAGGCACCAGAATCAAATAAAACTCTTGCTGAATAATCATAAATGGGTATAATACCTTCTATCATATTCGATGCCTCCGCCTGGGCACGGGTGATAGCCATAACCCGGCCTCTACCTCGCTGCTGCAGTACACCTCCACCACGACCTGCTAAAGGCTGTTGGGGCTGCTGCTGCTGAACACCTCTACCATACCCATATTCTCTTGGATAAGGGCAATTGCGGATCAAATGCCCTGGCTGATTGCAATTATAACATCTGTAACCTGGTGGAATAGTGGGCTGCCTAGCGGTACTCTGCTGTGATTCTTCTACCTCTGGCGTATAACCACGCCCCTGCTGAAACTGCTGACAACCCCCTCTTCCTCTTCCTTTGCCCTTGAATATTTGCTTTAATTTCTGACCCCACTTGCCAAAACCTAAAGAAGAAGGTCCTGCTGGAGCCTTTCCCCTACCAACTCCTGCTGCCTGCTGAGGTAGCCGAAAACTACCCGAACCTAACCCACTTGCCTGACGAGCCCGAATAGACCTCTCAAGAGTAGCTGCTCTCTGGGCTGCTTCCTCAACTGATTTACACATTAACAGTATTACCGCATTCTGCAACTCTTCTCTCAAACCCCGAATAAAATATTCAACCATCATAGAATTATCCGATACTACATAAGGTGCATATCGGCTAAGTGCCATAAATCGCATCTGGTATTCTAAAACTGAGGTATTACCTTGCTGAAGTGTCCGGAATTGCTCTCTTTTCGCCTGCTACACTTGAAGTGGAAAGAATGTGTCATTAAATGCCTCGAGAAATTATGGCCAGGTAATAACCTCCTCTGTCCTACCTGCAAAGGTGGTCTGCATCTTCAGACACCACCACTGTTGCGCAAAGCCTCTCAGCTGGTATGTGGCTAACACAACTTTATCCGTTGCTAGAAACCTCATGGTCGTAAAGACCCTTTCAACCTCATGAATCCAGTGCTCTGCAGTATCTGGATTCGGCCCTCCTGTATAAGTGGGCGGTTGTAATCTCAAAAACTTTTCAACTTGCATCACTGGATCTTCTACTGCCATTACTGGTGGTGGTACAGGTGCCACATAGGGTACCTCCACCCTTGGCAGTGGTGCAACAGGGGCCATGGGTATTCCAACATCTGGTGGTATTGCTGCTGGAGGTACCGGTGCCTGCTGATCCATTTTCATTCGAATATCAGTGAGGCTTTCCCAAATCCTCTCAATCATATGCTGAGTAGACTCTTTAGGGTCCTCTCCTCCACCACCCCAATCCCTTCTATCAGCCATCTCAATTTCCTGCACAAATAACATATCAATTATGAACAAAACCGGTCATCATGAAACCAGAGTCAGCTACCAGCAGTGTACAAATGTAGAAATATGGCTATATAATTTCTCAGTTCCTTTATATTTACACGGACCTCGCTCTGATACCAACTGTGACGGAACGCCTCATTCAAGCCCGTTAAACCACTAACGAACTTGATCTGAGTCCGCCTCCGCGAACGGGCCGAAGCCTTGCAAGGGATATCATACACATATCCGTGAAAACACAAAGGAACACACCTGATCATATATATGATTCACCAACACATATATAATGTACAAGATTACATAGCCAATTTCAACAAAAGTACAAGAAAGTACAGGAGCCTGGGACATACCCGAGGTAAACTAGTACAACTGAAGAAAGAAACTACACTGCTGGAGGTCCTAGTCCAACACCGCTGCGACGCGGCTCCGAACTGAACGAAGGTAACAAAACGGCCTCCTCGCCCTCACTTGTGGGGGTAGGGGTGAGCCTCTCTAGTCACTGGCTCAGTAGGGAACTCCCCCAACACCGAGCAAACCAAAATACAGGTACAAAAGTAGTAAACTGCGCTAGCAATTTATAGAACAACTAAGCAGAATATTAAAGCTGTAAATGTACTCACCATTTGCTGACTACGTAAAGCAACTGTAATAAATAAACGGAAAACCCAAACAGGTGTACGAGCTACAGTAGAGACCGCCACACACAAGCCACGTGAACTGGTTCGCGACAGTTCGCGACACCAGTGACTGACTCGGACAAACTAACACAAGTCTACCTCTCAGTCCCGCAGCCACGGACGAATGGTCCAGCTGCCGCTCCATGAGGAAAAGTCAAACAACTGTGGAGACCAACTAAACACCACTCCTGCGGACACACAACCGTAGGCCCATGCCTGGCACCTCTAGGGTCTCTGGCCGGAGCACCCTAGAGTGAGGCACTGGAAAAGGACTAGTCGGGGACCAGTGTCGACTACTGGTGTCCGTACCCCCAACTAAGAGCG
>CM024758.1:94407242-94499046 GCA_014218235.1 Colocasia esculenta | reverse complement strand
CACTATCATTCGATTGAGATGTACACAATATACGTACAGAGTAGCGGAAGAAACGAACTACTGTCTTTCATTTCATCATTCCACGCGACATCCACAGTCCATATAGCCAAAAAAGGAAAGCTAAAGCTTACTTAACTGAAATTTAAACAAGGTACATTGTCCACATAACTACAATTTTAGCATCAAATTACATAGTTTGTTCACGATTACATAATAGTTCAATACAATGCCTCAATTACATACTATGAAAGCGAAATATAACAATAACAACTCCGCCAAGCTACTCTCCGCGCTCGGAGTCGCTCTCCACTGTCTCTTCCAAAAGATGAGGGTCACCTACTAAACCTGTACGCCGAAGCAAGGAGTGAGTCTAAAAGACTCAGCAAATAACACCATACACTTCATACATGCATACATCATATAGGCATTCACTTCAATCGTATTCAATCAAAGCATGTAGCAAGGCTATGTGGATAAAACAACCTGTCAGGGTATTTCTACAAAATTAAAGCACTGGACATGATTTATACTTTCAAATTAAACTACCTATCACATGTTTCTACTCATCCAATCACGTGAAAGCTACACTTCTAATTAACTAAAACATGAAAGCAACTAAATGAGGTTCTCATATGCATGAAAGAAACATTACCATCATGGCTTCTACACATGGTAGCACATGCTAACTATCATTTCACATGCATTAAGGTTGCTGTTTTGACATGGATTAAAAGTCTCATAACATGCAAGTTCATTTCACACTCTCCATATTCACCTCACATGGTTCACTCTCTTACACTTCTACGCATATCTATTGTGTTCAAGGGAAGCCTAGCATAATGCTTCTACTAGTTTATAACATATGAATTATGTTCAAACAAACAACTATCTAACACATGTTCTTTTCTCATTCCTTTACATATGTACTCAATTAGAACTTGTCTCATTCATACCACAACATGAGAGCAATTTAGGCATGGTTTTTGCACATAATGAAAAGAAGATTCTAGCATGAATTCTATAGACATCTTGCACACAATAACATGATTGCTTATCTAATTAGCTTGCTGTTCTAATATGTTTCTAACATTATCACATTAGGAATCACAGTTTTACACTTAACACATTGGTTTCACATGTTACCATTTACACATTCACATGTACACATCTTTCACTTTGCACATGTCCACATGGCACTTACACAATCTTCACATATACACATTCACATTTCACATTTATATGCCGTGACACATAGTCCAAACCACCATTAGAAGGACACATAACACATAACACATACCTATCACCTAGGCAACACAGTGATAAGCCTTGGTACTGCGCAGACCGGGAGAAGCCCTCTCCACCCTATCGACGGTACTTGTCCGCCACCAGGATTTCATCCTAATGCCCATAGGATACACATACCATTGAACCTTCATGGGGACTTTACCACGGTACGGTCCAAGGCCCTCTATGGAAGCAGTGTCACACACGGCACAATTACACATTTCCCAATTTTTAACACACGCACGATTTTTACACAACTTGAGTCCTTTACTATCAATACATGGATCAGTTTTCCCTAAACATGATACTACTATGGACAGAAATTAACATTCAGTAACTCGCATTAATTAAGTTGAAAAAAAAATCACATCATTTACCATAATCATGAAAGCATAATTTAAATGGCACAATTTACATGGGAATCTCACAATGTAAGCTACTATATCCAAATCACCTGAAATTTTAACCACATGCTGTTTTCGGGTTCAGAACATATATGCAAATTTCATGTTTTTCTGAGCTATACAAGATTTATAGAAACTGGAATACTCATTTGCATGCTCTTAAAAAATCAATTTATCATGGAAGCACAACATCAAGGTCTGATTTGAAAATCCACAGTCATGTACATAACATTCATAACATCACATAATTTTTCCCAATTTATCTCACTCATGCTATTTACTAGGATTTTTATAGGGATCTACACATGCTCCTATTTCCAATACAAGAATTGTAACAAATTGCATGGCCAAGGAAAATTTCCAAATTTTCGGGGCAGGGACTGACATACATATACATGTCATAGAAAATTTATGGCATCTAATTTCCTCATGGATCATACAACAGCAATTTAACATGTCCAAGTTTTATTTAACATGCATTTTAAATATCCTAACAATTCACATGATTTACAAAAATGCATGGAAGTCTCACATTATATCCCATTACTCATATACATAACACATAGGTTTACAATATATCCTCATGCGAAAACATTCGGAATTAATCATATACAAGGGAGAACAGCTCACTGTTCTGCCCTGAAGAACTTAACGGCATAGTCTGGCCGTCCAGAAGGGGTTAACGACATTATCGTTGGCCGCCAACTGAAGATCTCGACGGCAAGAGATCTTGCCGTCAAGTTCGGCCTGTGCAAAAACACAGTCCGAGCTCCAAAGAATGGTGAATGTAGGGGATCCAGGACACGAGAAAAATCCTTAAAAATGATAGAAACCACCTAGACACATACATGGACAAGGTGCAAGGGTTACTTGCCTTTGAAAAACCTCCAAGGGGATCAAAAGGCCGGAGAAAGCTCTCCTGGGCAGAGCCAAGAAGCCTCCAAAACCTCCCTCACACGGTTCTAGGTCGAAGAAGACTCCAAAGCAAGGTTGGGGAAGCCTTCTCCTTTGTATAGACTCCCTCCTTGTCGAAGGAGATCGCGGAAGAAGCTCCAAACCGCTAGATCAAAGCCTCCCAAGTTCGGGTTTCCTCACAGCTCTCAGGGTTTTTAGGTTTTCTCACCTTTTGGGGTCAGGGTTTCTTCCCCTCTTGCAAGGGCCAAAGGTTTCTAGGTTGCAAGGGGTGGGTGGTCATATAGACAAGACATGGGGTCTGTCTTGGCAGGGGCGAAGGAGCCGTTGGGGGTGGTTGGCATCCCCCAATCAGAGGCATGGCACACCATGCTGCTGCTCAGAAAACTGTCAGGGAAGTAGACGTCCACATCCACGGACGTTCATATAAGAATTGCGTCCATCGATGTCGCCGCTAATTGTCCTTGACGTCTACAGATGTTGCCGCCAAAATGGTCTTCGGCCAGAACATACAATTCCCAGAAACCTAATCCTTCTTATGTACATGTAGGCAATACATAGGGTATGATGTACACACCAATTACATCATGCAACCAAAACAATATATATATATATATATATATACACTAAGTACACATGTATTTATAAATAATCGAGATGGTATAACTATAATGTGCTCGGTATAATGTACATACTATCTTCACAATGCAATGAACAACACTTACTAAATAATTATACACACAAATGCACACTTTATACCAGTCTTCATTCAATACAACATATATAATATGAGCAACATCATACACCTAATTTACCACTTAAGTAATTCTTCATATATTATATATAGCATAGATAGCATATATGTATACATACATACTACATGCATGCATAAAATAAAAGTTTTATATGTATACGCATACGATTAGTTACACGCACAAGTTATGCATATGTATATCTAGCTACAACATGACACATAAACATTCGCACAATAAGGTACTATAAAAGAAAAGGACGAAAAATCGGGGGCCTCACCCTCTCCCCCTTAAAAGATCTTCGCCCTCGAAGATCGAATCACGCAACCTGCGGTGACATCCTTGGTGTGTCTCGCGGGGCGAACTACTTCACCTTCGGGCATTCTCTAATCCGATGACTTTTGCTACCGCATCTGAGACATCTTCCTTCTTTTGCCCAACACAAGTTTCCGCCGTGCCACTTGTTGCAGTGCACACACTTTGGCTTCTCGCTGCCTGAAGTTGCCACTGACTGAAGTGTTGACTCTGCTGGTACCATAGCGGATCGCTGACCATCTTCAAGTTCTGCATCTTCTCCTCTGCCGCATCTTCCTTTTCTGCCGTTGGAACGGTTTGGTAATTATCCAATCGAGCCTTTCTCTCTTCCAAATACTGCCTTATCTCGTGCTCCTGCCTGCACGCCGCGCTAAAAGCCGCATCCATAGATCCATGGTTACATGCTGCAATCTAACTCTCAACGATGGTTTAAGACCCATCACAAACTTCTTCGCCTTCTCGCTCTCGTCCATCACTAAGTGAGGCGCATGCTTAGATAACTCTGCAAACTTAGCATCATACTCCAAAACTGACATCGAGCCCTGAGTCAACGTCAAAATTCTTGCTCCTTCTCATTGGGCACGTTCAAGGATATACTGGCCTGAAACAACCTCACGAAATCGTTCCAAGTCACTTCCAATCCGACTCCTGAGAACTGCGTGCGAAGCACAAAAGACACCACACGTCTGCTTGCTCCTGAAGCATATACGTCGCCAGACTGATCCTATCATCCTCTGAACATCTGATAGCTCTGAATATCTTCTCAATTTCCTTGAGCCAACTCTCTGCGCCTAACGGCCCACTCTCCCCCTTAAAAGAGGGTGGAGCCATCCTCCTGAACTTTTCCATAACAGAAGATCCATCACGCTCATACTCCTGGGAACCCAGTACTGAGCCTGCCACAGCAAACAACATAACCCACACTTATACTACACGGAAGGCAACAAACACAATAAACAGAACAGACTACTCTATTTACTATTCTAACTGAGCCTCTAGCTGAGTCTGGGGTGTAGTCTGGGTATGGACCTGCGTCTGCATAGCCTGTACCAAACCTTGTACAAACACTCCATAACCCACACGATGGTGGGGGAAGCACATGACCCTGAGGTGTCGGGGCCCGCTGCTCACCCGCCTCCTCACGCCTAGGCTCATCTTCTCTAACCTGAGTACCACACCTACCACGCGAAGCCATATGCTGCAAGATAACTCAAACATAGTTAGAACTACGTTATTTAATTCTTAACCTCTTTCTTATCTATCTTTCACTATTATTATAAATTCTACACATGTGGACAATTCTATAAGGACTTAGCATATAGTGAAGATGATGACTTATATATACTTATGTACAATCTCAACCGGTTTCTCTGATACCATTCTCTGTGACGACCCTCGTTATGCCGGTACGGTTGTACCAACCCACGTCGGCACGACGAAGATCACCACAGCGGGACATTTACCCGACACTATCATTCGATTGAGATGTACACAAATATAAGTACAGAGTAGCGGAAGAAAAGAACTACTGTCTTTCATTTCATCATACATTGACATCCACAGTCCATATAGCAAATAAAGGAAAGCTAAAGCTTACTTAACTGAAATTTAAACAAGTACATTGTCCACATAACTACAATTTTAGCATCAAATTACATAGTTTGTTCACGATTACATAATAGTTCAATACAATGCCTCAAATTACATACTATGAAAGCGAAATATACAATACAACTCCGCCAAGCTACTCTCCGCGCTCGGAGTCGCTCTCCACTGTCTCTTCCAAAAGATGGAGGGTCACCTACTAAACTGTACGCCGAAGCAAGGAGTGAGTCTAAAAGACTCAGCAAATAACACCATACACTTCATACATGCATACATCATATAGGCATTCACATTCAATCGTATTCAATCAAAGCATGTAGCAAGGCTATGTGATATTAACACAACCTGTCAGGGTATTTCTACAAATTTAAAGCACATGGAACATGATTTATACCTTTCAATTAAACTACCTATCACATGTTTCTACTCATCCAATCACATGAAAGCTACACTTCTAATTAACTAAACATGAAAGCAACTAAACATGAGGTTCTCATATGCATGAAAGGAAACATTACCATCATGGTTCTACACATGGTAGCACATGCTAACTATCATTTCACATGCATTAGTTGCTGTTTTGACATGGATTAAAAGTCTCATAACATGCAAGTTCATTTCACACTCTAACATATTCATCACATGGTTCACTCTCTTACACCTTCTACGCATATCTATTGTTGTTCAAGGAGCCTAGCATAATGCTTCTACTAGTTTTATAACATATGAATTATGTTCAAACAAACAACTAATCTAACACATGTTCTTTTCTCATTCCTTTAACATATGTACTCAATTAAGAACTTGTCTCATTCATACCACAATCATGAGAGCAATTTAGGCATGGTTTTGCACATAATGAAAGAAGATTCTAGCATGAATTCTATAGACATTCTTGCACACAATAACATGATTGCTTATCTAATTAGCTTGCTGTTCTAATATGTTTCTAACATTATCACATTAGGAATCACAGTTTTACACTTTAACACATTGGTTTCACATGTTACACATTTACACATTCACATGTACACATCTTTCACTTTGCACATGTCCACATGGCACTTACACAATCTTCACATATACACATTCACATTTCACATTTTATATGCCGTGACACATAGTCCAAACCACCATTAGAAGGACACATAAACATAACAACATACCTATCACCTAGGCAACACAGTGATAAGCCTTGGTACTGCGCAGACCGGGAGAAGCCCTCTCCACCCTATCGACGGTACTTGTCCGCCACCAGGATTTCATCCTAATGCCCATAGGATACACATACACATTGAACCTTCCCGTGGGGACTTTACCACGGTACGGTTCCAAGGCCCTCTATGGAAGCAGTGTCACACACGGCACAAATTACACATTTCCAATTTTTAACACACGCACGATTTTTACACATAACTTGAGTCCTTTACTATCAATACATGGATCAGTTTTCCTAAACATGATACTACTATGGACAGAAATTAACATCAGTAACTCACATTAATTAGTTGGAAAAAAAAATCACATCATTTACCATAATCATGAAAGCATATTTAAATGGCACAATTTACATGGGAATCTCACAATGTAAGCTACTATTATCCAAATCACCTGAAATTTTAACCACATGCTGTTTTCGGGTTTCAGAACATATATGCAAATTTTCATGTTTTTCTGAGCTATACAAGATTTATAGAAATGGAATACTCATTTGCATGCTCTTAATAAATCAATTTATCATGGAAGCACAACATCAAGGTCTGATTTGAAAATCCACAGTCATGTACATAACATTCATAACATCACATAAATTTTTCCCCAATTTATCTCACATCATGCTATTTACTAGGATTTTTATAGGGATCTACATGCTCCTATTTCCAATACAAGAATTGTAACAAATTGCATGGCCAAGGGAAAATTTCCAAATTTTCGGGGCAGGGACTGACATACATATACATGTCATAGAAAATTTATGGCATCTAATTCCTCATGGATCATACAAACAGCAATTTAACATGTCCCAAGTTTATTTAACATGCATTTTAAATATCCTAACAATTCACATGATTTACAAAAATGCATGGAAGTCTCACATTATATCCATTACTCATAATACATAACACATAGTGTGTTACAATATATCCTCATGCGAAAACATTCGGAATTTAATCATATACAAGGGAGAACAGCTCACTGTTCTGCCTGAAGAACTTAACGGCATAGTCTGGCCGTCCAGAAGGGGTTAACGGCATTATCGTTGGCCGCCAACTGAAGATCTCGACGGCAAGAGATCTTGCCGTCAAGTTCGGCCTGCAAAAACACAGTCCGAGCTCCAAAGAATGGTGAATGTAGGGGATCCAGGAACACGAGAAAAATCCTTAAAAATGATAGAAACCACCTAGACACATACATGGACAAGGTGCAAGGGTTACTTGCCTTGGAAAAACCTCCAAGGGGATCAAAAGGGCCGGAGAAGCTCTCCTTGGGCAGAGCCAAGAAGCCTCCAAAACCTCCTCACACGGGTTCTAGGTCGAAGAAGACTCCAAAGCAAGGTTGGGGAAGCCTTTCCTTTGTATAGACTCCCTCCTTGTCGAAGGAGATCGCCGGAAGAAGCTCCAAACCGCTAGATCAAAGCCTCCCAAGTTCGGGTTTCCTCACAGCTCTCAGGGTTTAGGGTTTTTCTCACCTTTTGGGGTCAGGGTTTCTTCCCTCTTGCAAGGGCCAAAGGGGTTTCTAGGTTGCAAGGGGTGGGTGGTCATATAGACAAGACATGGGGTCTGTCTTGGCAGGGGCGAAGGAGCCGTGGGGGTGGTTGCATCCCCCAATCAGAGGCATGGCACACCATGCTGCTGCTCAGAAAAATGTCAGGGAAGTAGACGTCCACATCCACGGACGTTCATATAAGAATTGGCGTCCATCGATGTCGCCGCCTACTTGTCCTTGACGTCTACAGATGTTGCCGCCAAATGGTCTTCGGCCAGAACATACAATTCCACAGAAACCCTAGCCTTCTTATGTACATGTAGGCAATACATAGGGTATGATGTACACACAATTACATCATGCAACCAAACAATATATATTATATATATATACAACTAAGTACACATGTATTTATAAATAATCGAGATGGTATATATAATGTGCTCGGTATAATGTACATACTATCTTCACAATGCAATGAACAACACTTACTAAATAATTTACACACAAATGCACACTTTTATACCTCTTCATTCAATACAACATATATAATATGAGCAACACATCATACACCTATTTACCACTTAAGTAATTATCATTATATATATATATAGCATAGATAGCATATATGTATACATACATACTTACATGCATGCATAAAATAAAAGTTTATATGTATACGCATACGATTAGTACACGCACAAGTTATATGCATATGTATATCTAGCTACATACATGACACATAAACATTCGCACAATAGGTACTTATAAAAGAAAAGGACGAAAAATCGGGGCCTTACATGGTCAATTTGGCAACCCATTGAAAATGCGGATATGGTTGTGTGTAGTCGATCTGAGCCAAAAAATATTTATACTATAAACTATTATACATGTAATATGTCATATATACTTACAATGTCAATGATGAGTGGCAGCTTTATCCAATTCAATGTGGGATGATCAATTGGCAACCCCATTGAAATGCAGATATATTTTTGTGTAGTCGATCTGAGCCAAATAATAACTATAAAGTAGTATACATGTGATATGACATATATATTTACAATGGCAATGATGAGTGGGCAGCTTTATCCCATTCAATTTGGGTGGTCAATTTGGCAACCCATTGAAAATGCGGATATATTTTTGTGTAGTCCATCTGAGCCAAAATAATAAAATTATAAAACTATTAAACATGTGATATGATATTATACTTACAATGGCAATGATGAGTGGACAGCTTTTTCCAATTCAATGTTGGGATGGTCAATTGGCAACCCCATTGAAAATGCGGATACATTTTTGTGTAGTCGATCTGAGCCAAGAAAATAATAATGAAAATCATTGAACAATTGATATGACATATATACTTACAAAGGCAATGATCAGTGGCCATCTTATCCAATTAAATGGTTGAATGGTCAATTGGCAACGAACATTACTACAGAGAACATTTGAGGTACGCTCATATTTCTTATACAATTATGTTCAACATTTTATATATTATATTGCCTGTCATGAACTAACATTACATTCATTTCATGCAGACAGTGGGGTGCACGGCAAATGAAGCAGATGTTAGAATAGTTCCATGTATAAATTTGAAGGCTGCATTGAGCAGCCATGTTATGTTTTTAATTATTTTTCAGCATAATTTGTACATTTTAAAAGTGATCAAATCATCAGATCTATGTTATGTTTTTTTTTTTTGGCAAAGTTATGTTGTTACATAAAGAAAACAAGTTGTGTTGTTAGTAAATGTTGTGTTTATTTTTGTTGCAAAGTTTTGTTTGTATACATGTACAGGGACAGGTACAGATAATGAAAATATAAGAAAAAATAGGAGGTGCTGTCCATTTTTTTAAAGTAATTAATGTTAAATATAAATAGAGGTATAATGAAGACATACATTTTCTTATTAAAGACAATAGAATTTGGTAATAAATTGTTGTTAATAAGCTTTATATTCAATTATTTATCACATTAAGTTCTCTAATAATGTAAAAGTAATAAAGAATTATAAAAAATAATAAAAATTATTACGGCACTTTTTTGTACTATTGTATTTTATTTCAATTTTTTAATATTTTAATTGATGGTAATATATTAATATCATTTATAAAATAATTCTCTCGTTAAATATTCTAAAGAAAGAACTAATAAGTTTAATTAAATAAAAGTGTTGGTTGAGGGGTAGTTCTGGTATTCTCAACAACCTTGGGTGAGTTAACCCACAATGCCAACCAAAGCACACAAAAGAACAGTAGGTTAACTCTATTTAACCAAGTGAGTTAACTCATTTGTTACCAAAGCAAAAGGTAGGTTAACCATGTGCAACTTGTCCATGAGTGGGAGTTATCCTACTCCAAACCCATATCCAAAGTGGCGCTAGGTAAGTACATATATACTCAATTAACGTATGTTTTTTTAAGTAGTTGTTACACAGTTACACAGTTAAGATGTAACTACTTGAGAACATGATAAAGAATTAGAAATACAAATAGTTAGACACTTACGTACAAAAAGCATTGGTACGACATAATTACATAGTTAACATATGTAACTATTTTTTAGTTCTCATCAGTTACATCAGTTACACAGTTACTTACAAATTGTTACACCGTACACAGTTACTTACAAAGTGTTACACAGTTACACAGTACATAGTTAAGATATGTAAACACCTGAGAAACATGTTAAAGAATAGAAATACAAATAGTTAGACACTTACGTACAAAAAAAACAATTGGTAAGACATAATACACAGTTAACATATGTCACTATTTTTTAACTTCTTAATCAGTACACAGTTCTTACAAAGTTGTACACAGTTACACAGTTAACTGGGCAACTACTTACAAACTTGTTACACAAATAGAAATAGAAATAGTTAGACATTACTTACAAAAACAGTAGGTAGTAGGTAATGACATACTTACACAGTTAACATACGTAACTATTTTTTAATTGTTACACAGTACTCAGTTACAGTTAACTGTGAAACTACTTACAAAGTTCTACACAGTTACTCAGTTATACGATTAGTGTGTAACTACTAAGAAAGTTGTTACACAATTAAAAAGTTACACGGTTAACTATGTAACTACTTAGAACGTTGTTACACAGTTACTGACTTACAGAGTTAACTGTGTAATACTTCGAACGTTGTTACATTTACAAGTAGACAAACTTATAGACAAAATACATAATTTTGTATCGAAACGCCAAGAAAAACTCATTACAAGGGGATAGAAGGAAGGAAATGAGAATCAGTAGAAAATTCACCGGAAGCCAGAATCTCTGCGCTCCTCTTCGCAGCGCACCAAACGGCAACCTGGTCTCCTCTTTGCAGCGCACCCAACGGGCAACCCTGGTCTGCAACGCCGCGGCGAGAAGGTTTTGCCATTGCCTGCCTTCTTCACAAGGCATTAAAGCCAAACAGGGTCACAGGCGCTCAGGCTGGGGGGTAGAATGGGTATTGACCACAACAGGCATAACGTCCGTTAAGCCCCAGGACTGGAAAAAAAAGTCCTGCATAAAGCAGGACCGGGCGTCCATGCAAAACTGACAGGGATGGGGAAATAAAGGTTCGCCCTCCCAGGGGTGAATAATTAATTCTCCCTAAATATAAAGTTGTATGGAGGGATATGAGATCTTATGATCCACACAAATAAAGGAGAGTCATATACTCCTTGTGTATAAACACTATTCATAAATTTTTTTATTTTATTTTATTTTTTATTTTTTTAAAAAAAAAAAAAAATAGAAACTAATGAAAAATATGTAACTTTGACAAAGATAATTTAAAATAGGAGAAATAAAATAAAAACACAATTTGAAGAATAGTATTCTATAGATATTTAATAAAAATAAAAATAAATTAACTAATAAAAAATAATTAAACTTGACAAAGACTACTTAAATGAGTGGAAAAAAAATAAAAATGCAACTTGCATGAGTAGTGCCTAAACTTCCTGTAGAAACTGCAGCGGCGGCAGTTGGAAAATGGCATCCGCGATTTTCCCGCGGATGCCAAAATCTGGATTTTTTGTGATTTAATTTTCTAAATTTTGGTTTTCAATGGTACCAAATGATATAAAAGATTAAGTTTTCCTGAAAACTATTTCCTAACCCGAATTTTCCGTTCAAACAAATAGACCCTAAACGCCAATGCAATTAAAAGTATTGTTCATTTATATGAACTATGAATAATCGATGCACAACACTAAAAAGAAGCCAGCGAATGAAACTGGTAGTTGATGGTGCAGCATTCTCTATTACCTGGGACATATACACATCCCAATCTATCTTCGTGTCTGTGGAACGTCGAATCACAGAGCAACACCATCAATCAAAGGGCAGCCAAAACAAAAGACAGACGCACAGAGGAGATCGGAACCTACACAGAACATAGGTTATGATGAAGGAGATGAGGCTGGCGTCTACAGTAAGCCTTCCCCTTCGGCATGCCGGAATTGGGCGGAATGAGGGTGAGGGAGCGACGTTACTGCAGGGGCCTCAAGGGAGGGGATTCACAAGCCATTCGAAGAGGGAGGGGGTGTCGGGGGGGGGGGGGGGGGAGAAAGAGAGAGAGAGGAGAGAGAGAGAGAGAGAGAGAGAGGAGAGAGAGAGAGAGAAGAGAGAGAGAGAGAGAGAGAGAGAGAGAGAGAGAGAGAGAGAGAGAGAGAGAACTTGTAGATCCGGTTGGAGCTAGCCGGAGAAGAGATGGTCGGCGCGGAGGGGACTGGATCGACCTCGCCAGAGGAGGAGGCGGCAGGCGTGGAGGGGACTGGATCGACCTCGCCGGAGGAGGAGGCGGCCGACGTGGGGGCGAATGGACCACGAGTGGAGGCCGCCGGTGGCGGAGGCGGCACAGGTGGGGAGATCGTCACCGGAGTCGCGAGCTAGGGTGCCGCCGCGTGCAAGGGGAGAAGTCGGGTTGGGGGCACAGTGGGGTAAAAATGCCAAGGTGGGGCGCGGTGGGGTAAAAAATGGAATATATGTCAGTGGCTTTTGTTAAAAGCCGTTGACATTACTTTAAGTTAAGTATTACATAATAAAATATGAATATATATATATATATTACACATATTATCTTTAATTTTACTTTATTAATATTTATTTAATGTATTAATAATAAATATGAAATTATCAAATAGAATAAATATATTAATAAAAATATTTAAATATAAATTATAAATATGAATTTGGTATAATCTACAATGAATGAAATTTTGAATTTAATTTAAATTTATGTCAGCGGATAAAAAAGCCGTTGACATAAAAACGTTACGTAGACGGTATACAATAGCCGTTGACGTAAGTGTTTTTTGTTAACGAATTTGTCAACGGATGAATAAGCCGTTGATGAAACAATTTTTGTCAACAGCTTGTTTAAGCAGTAGGCAAATATCTAACTTATGTCAACGGGTATGTGTTTTTGCTGACAAAAAATCTTTTGTCAGTGACTTTTACAAACCGCTGACATAAGTTCGTTGACAAATGTTGTCTTTCTTGTAGTGTGATCTTGCAAATCTAACACTAGAAGAATATTTGCAAGCATGCACGCACCTCAGCTATTTGGTGCACGTCCTTGAGAATTAGAAGAAGCAATTGAACAATTACTTCGATCTCTTTAGATCTTCAAAAATCTTTACACGTCTCTCCTTCCAGATCCACCATAAAGCAGCTCGAAATGTGGTGAAAGCAATGCATGTAGCCACACCCTTGGTCTGAAAGCTATTAATCAAACTTTTAGCTTCGAATTTAATAATGTAGTCCTCTAACATGTAGGTCTACTCCACACAAGATTAGACCCAGAAACAGGAGATATAGGTAGTTCTTCTTATGTCATAGATAACTGCCAGCAGAAATAACTCCATTGGATTAGAGTACTTCCAAATTTCCATTTCCAAAGACTCCGGGTGCAATGGAATA
The DNA here is from genome assembly GCA_014218235.1 of Colocasia esculenta. Taxonomy (NCBI): domain Eukaryota; kingdom Viridiplantae; phylum Streptophyta; class Magnoliopsida; order Alismatales; family Araceae; genus Colocasia; species Colocasia esculenta. The sequence goes on along the minus strand of CM024758.1, from coordinate 94,485,131 downwards.
GATCTAATAGTTGCCCACAGCTCCATTATATTCCCTCAAGTATGAGGCGGAAGATGCCATTGACCATCCCTTATAACAGTATCATTCTGGTCCATTCCAAGAAGGTACCTAGGATAAACCCACACAATGTAATGATCGAACTGCATGCCACAGACCCATGGATCTCTCCAAAAGTTGAAAGAGGTCCCATCTCCAATTCTTAAGTCAACATGTGCAAGAGAAGCCAATCTCTCATAGATAGAATACTTTTCCAAGCACTAGAGTGATAGGCCTTGCATTTAGCAGTCCAAATGGACCATGTCCACCCACAAATTATCATGCTTGTGAATAATATTCCAAAAGTTGCATAATCAAGCAAGAAGCATTCCATTCTCCAATTCGTCTAAACCTCAATCCTCCTTCAGCCTTTGATCTGTAGATGTGTTCCCACTTAATGAGATGAAAAGGTTTATAATTACCAGAAGCATGCCAATAAAACTTACGTAGCATCCTCTCCACCTCAGCTACAAATGATTTAGGAAGCAAAAGGCAGCTAACCATAGTTCGGAAAAGAGCTTAGAACCGAGCGAATTAGCTCAAGCCTACCTGCCTTGGATAAAAATCTATCAACCCAGCTTCTGATTTTGTGAATGATAGGCTAACAAAGAGAGGCCGATAATCGAGTGGAAAATAATGAAATTCTCATATACTTTGCAGGCAAGGAGCCCTCTTGCACATGGAGCGCATTAACAAATCGCTGCTTATTGTGGATGCTCGTACCAATGTAGACTAGCTCTTTGCAGCATTAAGTTGAAGGCTAGAAAGTTTGTAAAATAGTTGCAGAAGCTCTGGGTTTTTCTCAGTCGTCTTCGCCCTATTGCCTCGCCGCGTAGATCGTGTCCCTATCCTGAGGGGAGGGGATCCCCGATTCCATCAGAGTCTCCCTCCCCCTCTGTCTCTGTCATAGTCTATCGACTGTGAGTAGTGTTTCCCCTGTTGGGGAAGTTTTGGTCCTCCTACCCCGTAGGAGATTTTGTCTCCATCTAGTTGGTTTACCCCATCTTCGTCGAAGGGTTTCTTCCCTGGCTGACCAGTGGTATGTCAATCGGTTGTCAAGAGATTTGACTGTGATTTTCTAGTAGGATCCATTAACTATCTATCTTGTTTAATGTTTCCCCTATTTTTGTCTCTGTGACCCGCATTCAGCGAGAATTGATGCGGCGATCGTTCGTGCTCTGCTTCAGCCCTCGCTTCTGGTGGTCGACGAGATACTTTCATCCGTTCTACATCATGTTGACCGAAGACTCTAGTTGGTGGCTCCCTTCATCCCCTGTCAAGCTCTCCCCTGGCGTTAGTTTGCTTCGAGGGTGCGGTCTCCCCAACCGTAAAGCCACCGATGAGATTTCGCGCCAACTCACGGTGCTCCGTGTGATGGGCTTTGCTCCAGTGAATGGTTTGGTTTGCCTTGTGGGTTTGGTCCTTAGGTCTCTGTATGCATATGGCTCTCTGACTCTGGCCATGCTTTTACTGTACCGATTGTAAGGTTGCTTGGAGCACCGACAATGGCCTTGTCACCCTTGTCGGCCTACCTGTTGTACGCATTGAATGAAGGATCCCCCTTTTTCATTGTCCAAAAAACAAAGTTGAACCAATGTGAGACTTCATAAATATCATCAAGTCATCAGCAAGGACAAGTGCGAGACATGCACATCTTTGCAGGTCGGAACTTTAAGGAAACTTTCTCAGATTTTTTGCTCAAGAAGAATAGATAAAATCAATAAATTAAGTAGAGCATCAAAAGCCAGGAGGATTATTGCAATCCTTGCCCATTCCTCAATAGTAATGAGATAATATGGTTATGGATTTTATAGTTGGGCTATCTAAGACATCTCAAGGTCATAATGAATTTGGGTAATTGTGATTGATTGACTAAGGTATGTTGATTGCTTGCAATCAAAATGTCTTAGTATGTCAATAGATTGGCAACATTGTATGTGCAAAGAATTTTGTCTTGATGAACAGTCTATCCCCATGTAATTTAAACTAATTACATTTCTATTTTGGTGATTAACAAAACCATGTTATTTTGATAATTATCAAACCTTTGATTAAGGTCACTAACCTATTTTCTACAAGTCTTAAGCACAGGAAATAAGATCAAAGGAAAACAAGCCAAAACAGGTAAGAATCTTCATACTGTAGAAGCATATTCTCTAAGTACACCTCGGTTTCTTTTTAAATCATAACGATTTGCTTTGCGCATCGACTTCTTAAGTAATTATAACGATTCCTTTAGTCATCGTAACGATTGCTTTGCGCATCGACTTCTTAAGTAATCATAACGATTCCTTTAGTCATCGTAACGATTTGCTTTGCGCATCGACTTCTTAAGTAATCATAACGATTCATTTAGTTCTCATAACGATTTGCTTTGCGCATCGACTTCTTAAGTAATCATAATGATTCCTTTAGTCATCGTAACGATTTGCTTTGCACATTGACTTCCTAAGTAATCATAACGATTCCTTTAGTCATCGTAACGATTTACTTTGCGCATCGACTTCTTAAGTAATCATAACGATTCCTTTAGTCATCGTAACGATTTGCTTTGTGCATCGACTTCTTAAGTAATCATAACGATTCCTTTAGTCATCGTAACGATTTGCTTTGCGCATCGACTTTTAAGTAATCATAACAATTCCTTTAATCATCGTAAACATTTGCTTTGCGCATCGACTTCTTAAGTAATCATAATGATTCCTTTAGTTCTCATAACGATTTGCTTTACGCATCGACTTCTTAATTAATCATAATGATTCCTTTACTCATCGTAACGATTTGCTTTGCGCATCGACTTCTTAAGTAATCATAACGATTCCTTTAGTCATCGTAACGATTTCTTTATTGTCGTAACGATTCCTTTAGTCATTGTAACGATTTCTTTATTGTCGTAACGATTCCTTTAGTCATCACAACGATTCTTTCATATCTCATAACGATTTGATTTATCACCTTGATCACAACGATTCTTTCATATCTCACAACGATTTGCTGTTTGGTTGCATAACGATTTCATAAGTCATAAATGCATCGATTTCATAATAATCAACTTGACATATGACTTATCCTTTCAAAGGGTTGAATAGTCCAAATCTTAGCACATATCCTTCTGGCAGCTGTGCATTTAATGAAGACTGAACATATCACTGCATGTATGCAGACGATATCGTCCATTATCGTGTCTATCATGTATGCATCTTTTAGAACAGCAAAATATCATTACTATTTTGATGAATATTCACACTAACTTGACTGACAACAAGAGACAGTTCAGCTGTCTATCATTATAGCTTGCTTTGTGTGCAGGTCCTTGTCAGCTATTCATCTCACCACAATTGTGTTGCCCAGCTAGCTACCCAGAGGGGGGGTGAATGGTTGATTAAAATTAGATCTTGGATTGATACCTGTTCACACTAAAAGATTGCACAACAACTTAAATGAAGGTTAGAGTTAGAGGGAATGAACATCAAATGCACAAAACATAGCCACAAGTCACAAGGATTTTATCCTGGTTCGGAACTCCTTTCCACAGGAGACCTACGTCCATCCCTGAGCAATACCTCAGGATATCACTATCAAGGGTACTATCCCCCTCACGGATCCTTACACCCAGCCTCAACTGGTCTTCCTTCAACCTGAGGGAATACAACCACCCTGGATACCACCAGGTCTTCCTTCACACAGAAGGGAAACCCCCCTGGATACCACCAGGTCTTCCTTCACACAGAAGGGAATAAAACAAAGAGTAAGCACAAGAACAGGCATCAGGAACTAGCTCAACCAGCTACGATCTGAAGCAAACAAGCCTTGAGAGAGAAAGGATTTTGACACTGGTTTCTCTCAAGACTTCACTGGCTCTCATAGGAATTTCTCTTTCAACACAGAGAGCTAAAGAGCTGAGATCTATTGGAATGGAGTGCTTCGCTCTTGTTTGCAACTACTGAAGACTTGAAGGATTGGCTATTCTCTATCACAGAAGTTTGTTACTTCCTCCGAGTTTTCTTCTCATCTTGTATCTTGTATTTAAGCTTTTCTACTTGAAATTTAAACGTTAGAGATCCGTTGTCTCTCATTCTGGTGTACGTTAGACTGGTCTGATAGGAAGCTTCTGATCTTCAGTCTTTTATCCTTTAGTACACGCCAAAGAATTGTTTTGATATCTTGTATCTTTTGAGTCCAACGTTGTACAGATAAATCTTGTCAGGTATCTGCAAGCATGTGAACAATAAATAGGAGACAGCTAGGGCTGTCGTTGATCGTTAGTCACAGTTGGAAAAGATATTGCTAGTTTTAGCAAGCTCCTTTCTGTCAAATAAAGATGTAGACAGAATAGCACAATGGGGAAGATATCGTCTGCATGCATGAGATACGTTCAGAGAGCATTGAATTCATAGCAGTCAACAACGAGAGATACGACTTTGACTATTCACGCATATGAAAGAGTATTGATATAACAGTGAAATCGATATGAACAAAGCCGATACCTTTATGACTTATGAAATCGTTATAAGTTGATAGGCAAATCGTTATGACAGAGAATCATAAATTATAATAATGAATTGTTATAAGCACTTATGAACCGTTGTGCAAGACAATCGTTATAAGCACTTATGAAATCATTGTGCAAGACAAATCGTATAAGCACTTGTCAAATCGTTGTGCAAGACAAATCGTTATAACACTTATGAAATCGTTGTGCAAGACAATCGTTATGAGATGCAAATCGTTGTGTTTTGAAGAAATCGATATGAAACACTTAACAAATCGTTATGAATGCAATCGTTATGTTTCTGAAGAAATCGATATGAACACACTTAACAAATCGTTATGAGATGCAAATCGTTGTGTTTCTGAAGAATCGATATGAAACCTTATGAAATCGTTGCGATAGACAAATCGTTATGAACAATACAGAAATCGTTGTAAGTTCTAAGAAATCGTTACGACAACTTATGGAGTCGTTGTGACGAGCAAGTCGTTATGAGCTCTAAGGGAATCGTTATGATAACTTATAGAGTCGTTAGGACTAGCAAGTCGTTACGGGCTCTAAAGGAATCGTTACGGTCACTTATAGAGTCGTTGTGACGAGCAAGTCGTTATGAGCTCCTGAGAAGTCGTTATGATAACTTACAGAATCGTTACGGCGAGCAAGTCATTGCGAGTTCTAAAGAAGTCGTTATGACAACTTAAGAAATCGTTACGGTGTATGAAGAAGTCGATGTAATGTCTTGAGAAAAAATATGAAGTGAGAGTTTTACCTGATTGTCTTGAACTTCCTGTAACACCCAGAAATTAGCAATTTTAAAATTTAGAAAGATAGAGGATAAATAAATAAACGTATTGGAGAGACTTCCAATACCATGTGTTTATGACCTATTAATAAGATTGGGCCATAGAGCACATTTGGCCCAAGATATGAACCAAACTAGGACAGGAAATTGCCCAGAAATTCGTGTATGTAATTATGCAGTAATTATGGAGGGTAATTTAGAGTCATATTATGGATGAGCAGTCATGTAAGGTAAGCCAAAACCGAACTCAATCCCAATGGTGGTTTCCTAAACCTTGGCTACCTCTTTTGAGTAAGGAATCCCAGATTTTCTGGAAACTAGGAAACCGAGCTCGTAGCCCCTTTCCTAGCATCATAGGACTCTTAACAACATCTTCAAACTATAAGAACTCGTCCCTAACTCTTGGGGAAGGTTTAACACGAAGTGGAGTCGTTTGGAAGCAAGCAAGACTTCTAAGGAGAGGAAAAAGCTGGGAATCCGGAGCTTCATCCCCTGCATCCTCTGTTGCGTCCAGAAATCAACAGTTTTAGATATTCGTAAAGGTAGGTGTTCTCGGGCCAAGATTAAAGAATTAATGCCAACATGTAGTTCTTTGAGTCTAGGATCATTTGCACTTGATTTGCCCAATTTTCCTGGAGTATTCATCGTGTATTGGTGATTTTCCCGAAGTCTTGCACAGTTAGGGATTTTCTCGTTCGTCATATTGTGCACACGATTCAAGACCAAATTGACTAAACTTTCTTCATGAAATTTCTCTTATTGAAGTCACGATCATCTTCTATGTTGGACGTTTTGTCCAAAGGTTTTTCGTTAGAGAGTTAGGAGCATGATAAAGAGTCTCTATTTAAATTGTGATTTCGGGTTTCACTTGATTTCTGTTCTTCACTTGATTTCTGTTTCTTCACATGATTTTACTATTTGTCTTCTTCATCTTTTCTGTTGAACGTTTTGTCCAAATGTGAATCGTTAGAGAGTTATTAGGGTTTGAAGTGATCCTGCATGGCATGTGTTTTCGGGTCTCACATGACCCTTAGTTTTGTTCTGGAAGGACTCTAGTGTCGACACTACTTGGACTAGTGTCGCACACTGTCCCAAAGCACCCCAGAGAGTGTTCTGGGAGCCCTCTAGTGTCGACACTACTTGGACTAGTGTCGACACCCTGTCCCAAACAGCCCAGAAGTGTTCTGGGAAGGCCATCTAGTGTCGACACTGCCTCATCTAGTGTCGACACACTGTCCAATTTTTACCCAGGAGTTCTGGAAACTGATCTAGTGTCGACACTACCCTATCTAGTGTCGACACACTGTCCCATGTTTTCCAGATGAGTTCTAGAATCTGTCTCTAGTGTCGACACTACCTGAACTAGTGTCGACACTACCTGACCAGTTTTGCCTGATTTTGTCTTGGGTTTGAGAGCATGGTGTCGACACCACCTGATCTAGTGTCGACACTACCCTTACAAGATTTTTTTATAATTTGGGACTAATCATTTCATGATGTCTTCAAGCATGTACATGATGTTATATAGTATGCATGGACTTAAAATAAATCAAACCATTAAAGAAAATGGTAATGATATGAATATGATTCTAATGTGAAATTTTGATTGTTCTTATAATCATTGGATTATCTTGTGATCTTGCTTATTGTCATTGATAGATTAGAATATGTTATGAATGTGGGGATGAATACATGATTAGTATGGACATGTTAGTGGTGATTTGCATATGATTTCATGGTTCATGTTTTCCCCAGTGTCAATTGATTATTTGTCATATGCATACCTGTTAGGAAAGTACATGTTCTACATATGATCTGTCTTTAGAAACACCCTCATGTCAAGACATTAATGATTATGAAATATAAGATACGACGTTATCCTGCCTTGTTCTTTTGAGCTGTTTGTCATTCCTTGACTCTATGAGTGATCATGTTCTTTTTACTATGAGCTTGTCATTGAAACTCTGTGGCCATAATTTGAATATGTTTTTTCGGCACATCGTGGGACTCCGGTCCAAAACTTGATACAATGCCTGTGCAATAGGGCCCTGTCCGGGCCTGGGGAGAGCGCCCCAACGTACTTGTTAACCGAGGGAGTATGGACTCTTGGTGCTTGGCATAGCACACCTGACATGCAAGATTGTAAATAAGTGCCTCCTGTTTGACTTGATAAGTTTGACTTGACATGATATGATAAGTTTGTTCTTGTGAACATATGAACTCTGCTTGAATATGGTCATCTCTTCTGACATGATTTTATTCTTGAAATATCTGTCCATTGTATATGGAACTCGACAATTGATCTGATATGATATCCGTTCTACTTTGTTATTCACTTGTTAGAAAAGCATGCATTGTCAGCATACTCATCAGCATATCTGCCTATATAAAATGTTAATCATGTATACTAGTGCCCGCACGTGATTGAGATATAATCCTACTGAGCTAGTTTGCTCACCCCTATCATCCTGCCCTTTTTCAGGTAGTATGAAGAACCCGTGGAGTCGGATGGGACTGGGCAAGAGTGACGAGCACCCGTCCTAGAATAGATGACAGTTTAGAAATAGAAATTTGAGTAGTCTATGTAATAGTGAAACTTTGTGGAAGTTTATTTGAATGATGGACCCTTTGTTAATTCTTCTTATGTGAGTTGTATCTAGTTGAATGAAATGATTAAAGTATACTAATGATGACCATATAAGTCTTGAATGTGTTATTATATTCGACCTGTGACTCTGCACTATTCAACTGTGTACGCCGTTTGTATCGTTCACGTCCCCCGTATTTATTTCGCTGCTAATATTCGGGTGTGACATTCCTTTTACTTTTATTTCCTGTCCTCAAGGCTCAGTAATTCATTAGTATTGTTTTGTTAATCATCAAAATTAATATATACATAAATAATTAATTTATATGGGGAAAGTTTGGTCATCAATCTCCCCATTTTTGATGATGACAAAATACTAAATAGCATAAATAAACAGTCATGTTTTTCAGAGTTGCTTTAGTCTTCTCCCCCTTTTTGTCAATAAGCAAAAAGATAGTCTATAGACAAAGAAGAGAAAAGCTTTGAATTAATTAGGAGTAAGATAATACAACGGAGACAAGAGAGAGGCATGCTGGGAAATGACAGCCCATGCCTTGATCTCCATATCTTCAAAAGTCTGGTGGAAAACACCAGGAGCAACTGAAAAGGATGAACCCATGGCTGGAGTGATCCTCTGAATATATAGCTTCGCTGCTCTTCCAGGATTTCTTATACTGATCTCTGTCCAGAATGAATCTGAAGTAGGTGCTTTTTTTCCAAAACTGGCACGATGGAGAAATCTGTCAGAGAGATTGGATAGAAATCTTCTGATCAAGAAGATCCTTCTTTAAGGCATAGAAGGCAGTATATTGGCTGCCCCTGAACATATATCTCTTGAACGGATTTATGGAGTTGAGATCCATGAAACTTCGCTGATAGAATAGGCTTAGCTTGACGGATCAAGGAACTGTTGATGGCTTGCAACTGAGATGGGGTTCCTTGTAGAGCGTTTCCCATACGGTGGGAGAAAGCCTCTCACACTCAGAATGAGTGGAGCCAAAACTTGGGAGGAAATGCGGCCAGAGTGGTATTCTCTGAAAATAAACCGCAAAAAGGAAGGCATTCTACCCTGCTTGGCTGACATTCTGCCCATCTGCTTAGCAAACATATCAAAGGCATGGGAGCCTGCATCTGAGTCAAACACTAAGGAGTGTAGCTTCGGCAGAAGAACTGGAGAGTCAACTTGGAGGTTTGCAAAATCCACTGTGAGGGGAAGATTGATTGGATGTTCTGATCTCAGCATTACTATAGCTGAATGAAATTGGTAGAACTGTACTTCAGGCAGCTTGTTTAGGTAGCAGAAATCACTGTACAACTGGAAGTTCTTGGCAATCCTGATCTCTTTCAGAATGAATGGTCCCCCAAGAGGTCTTATGCTGAAGAATGAACCACTCAGAAAGAGTGAGTGGGTGATCTCTATGGGTAAGGGTTTCTGTACGGGCAGCCAAGTATTTGGAGTACATAGACTTGTTGCCCTTGACGTTGGCCCACTGCTCTTCAGTCTTGAACTCAGTGCCCTCATAGATTTGGATTTTTGAAATGGGTCAACTGGGAAGAGGAAGAACAATGTTAGATGATGCTCAGAGAGGGTGAGGAAAGGAATACCATAGATAGTGGAAAGGATGCATTTTTGAAGGTATTCCCTATAGATGGATCTTCTGGAGGTTCGAGGGTAAGAGAGTACCAAAGGGAGGAAATAATGGTGAGGAGGAGAGGCTGACAGAGGATGAATGTTTCCTCTTTTTCTTGGCAGGACTGGGAGGATCAGTCCTGTGGACATGAGAGGCAATGGATAGAATGGAGATGAGGTATTTCTCTCAAAGTCATCCGGAAGATTAGTGTCAAACACTGTGAATTTGAGGTTTTTCCAGAATGAAGGTGACAGAAGAAGGAGAGTAGAGGATGGAAGAGATGTTTGGGATTGAAAGATGTAGATGAGTGAACTGGAGTAGTTTCAGTGAGAGGTGAAGAAGGTGAGGTGATGATGGAGCTGAGTGTGAGAGGGAGTGGGAGAGAAGGAAGGTTGAGATGGAATGATAGAGGATGAGTTTGGGTGCGAGGCATAGGGTGTTTGAAGGTTGGTGGAGCTGGAGGGGCTGTAGAAGAGATGAAGGTGAGGAGGGGATTGGAGTTGCAAGAGTAGAAGTTTCAGGGGCCTTGGTAGCTGCTACTGGCTCTTTCCCTTTTTCTTGACCTTGGCTGACAACTGCAGACGCCCAGATGGCCTAAATTCTTGATGAGATGGTCCTGATGACCCTGAAGCTTGAACTGATGGCCCAGATGGCCCTGACTCTTGTGCTGGTGGCCCTGGTGGCCGAGGAACAGCTGCTGGTCTGCTCTGAGTAGCAGAAGGAGAAAGTCCACCTGTCCTGGAAATTGCTGATAGCATGGTCTTCATGTCTGCCAATTCCTTGTTGAACCATCTCATAGCATTTCGGACTGAAGACAGTTCAGAAGTGGCTGTAGCTTGACTGGCAAGAATGCCTTGGACACTGGACTGAACTGATGATAATATATCTCCTTGAGCCTTTAGTATTTCCATAACAGGCTTCAAATTTACTTTCGTGGCTCTTTCCTTGCCTTCTGTGAACCACTCTCTTTATTTTTCTCTGAGGTACAGGTTCTTCAAATCACCATGACCTGTACTAGGTCCTTCATTTACAGGGCATTTTCAATGGGCTCCCCCTGTGATGGTGCTTCTTCATTACCAAGCTCTTGCTCCCCTGAATAGGAGCAGATTTAACACATTTTCTTTCTCCCCCAGAGTGGGAGCTTCTTCCAAAACAACGTCCTCACTGTGGCCTTCTGCCACTGATTCTGACATTTGAGGCTCACTTCCAATTGGCTCCACTTGGCTAGGAGCTTCCTCCATTTCAATGTGACCCTTGGCCACAGAAGTAGATACTTGAGACACACTTGCAATTTGCTCCCCCTCAGTAGGAGCTTCATCCATCACTACTTCCCCTTGCGCACTGTTGGCTCTCTCAGAAATACTATTTTCTGCATTGGATCTTTCAATATGGCCTGGTGCCATAGCTTCTGTCTCTGTAAGTCCACCACCTTCTGAAGTAACTGAGGTGGAAGGGACGGAGTCCAATACTTCTCTTAGAACAGAGGCAACTCTGGAGGTGGGCAAAGATCTGCCACACCTGCTACTACTTCTCCCATTGGAGTTTCTGGAGGACGAGAGTCAACCTCCATAACAGGTGCCTGAAGTCTCTGCTTGTTCTTCCACTGCAGGTTCTGCTGCTGCTTGTTCTACTGCTACTGATTCTGCTTCTCTAATTCTGCTGGTGGATCTGCTGCTTCTTCTGGAATCTCTGGATATCTCCAATGATGGCCTCTCCCTCTGCCACAGAGGTCTTGGTCCATATCCCATTCTGCACTGAGAATCCACTTTTCTTTAGGTTCCTGGACCTTATAGACTGGCCCATCTTTTTCCAACTGCCCCAGATAGATTTACTCCAAAATGATTGAATATCCTGGTAAGTAGATGAGCATAGGGCAATGAAACTTCAACTTGCTCTTTGTATCCCAGATTTGATCATGGGCAAACTTCATTCTCTCCATCATGACCTCGGCCATGTTAATCTCCTTTTGCTGAATTACCCAGAACATCATATCCGAATCTGCCCTAGTACAAGTTGAGAAAGTGGCACTGCGCGGAACTATGATTTGGCAGATAATAAAATGAAGTAGACGGTTGAATGCAGTCATCTGATTGATATCCAATTTCCGTCTCTCAGCTGAAACCTGGACCTATAATGCCAAGACCCTTTGCTTGATCGTTCACTGTGTGAACTCCACTGTGTCCAGAAGTCTTCACCCCAAACAACAGTGCAAAAGCTCATGATCTACTTTAATTTGGATACCCTTTACAGAGAGACAAGGGACCCATCCGCCTCTGACTTAGACAACATAAAAGCTTTCACCAGGTCGGATAGCTTACCTCGGTGAAGGTGGCAATATCCATCCACTGCATCCTTCTCAAAGTTTCTGCTATACTGCTCATGCCATTCTTCTCTAGATCTGGTACATCCACTGCTTTATTTCCGCAAATTTTCGTCTTGACGAATGTGAACCTTTCCTGCTGCTCAGGGGACAAATACTCAGCACTGTAGCCCCCTACACTTCCGGAGATCACTGGAGCGGCCATGGGTAGAGTGGAGAAAAGTTCTGAGAGAGGAGATGATGGAAGGGATGGAAGCCCTCAGGGATTCTTCGCGGAAAAAGAAAGGCTTCAAATCTTGCGGAGAGTCGATGCCGGAATCGTTAGGGCATCGGCTTTGGGCGAACAGATAAAGGAGAAAGAAGGGTAAAGGTGGGAGAGAGAGTCGTTCCCACAACAATTTGACCAATTAATAATACTTTATCGAAAGGAGGCACCAAAGGGTAACGGCAGAAAGCGACAAAAGGGTTTGACGGTCAAACTGCTTTTAACACATTAGCGGTCAGTACAGTAAATAAGCTGAGTTTTGCTTAATGCCAGAGGGAGAGAGAAGATTTCATTATAATCTGAAAAATTTATATGCCAATTTAAATACAAATCTTTTCACAAATTGCACATCCCTAATTCCCTTCTAAGAGATGTAAATCTCTCTTCAGGTAGGGCTTTTGTGAATATCTGCCAATTGACCATTTGTATCTATAAAAGAATTTCTAAATTACCACTAGCTACATGATCTCGAATAAATGATATCTAACCTCAATGTGTTTAGTCCTTGAGTGTTGCACTGGGTTTTTGGTGAGGTTGATGGCACTTGTATTATCACACAGTAGTGGAATTGACTTGATATGAATGCCGAAATCCTCAAGTTGTTGCTTTATCCATAGGAGTTGTGTACAGCAACTTCCAGCAGCAACATATTCAGCTTCAGCTGTTGATAGAGCTACTGAGTTTTGTTTCTTGGAAGACCAAGATATCAGACATCCTGCAAGAAATTGACAACAACCACTGGTGCTTTTTCTATCTACTTTGCATCCAGCATAGTCAGCATCAGAATATCCTACTAAATTTATTTCACAAGATTTTGGATACCAAAGACCTAAATCATGAGTTCTAGCTAAATATCTAAATATTCTTTTCACAGAAATTAAATGAGACTCTCTAGGGTCTGCTTGATATCTAGCACATGCATACACTAAATAAAATGTCTGGTCTACTTGCTGTTAAGTAAAGTAATGACCCTATCATACCTCTATAGTTCTTTTGATCTACCTTTTTACCATTTTGATCACTGTCCATTCTGGTTGATGTGCTCATTGGCGTTGACAGTGGCTTCGCACCTTCAAATCCAAATTTCTTTAACAGCTCTTTGGTGTACTTGGCTTGACAGATGTGGGTGCCTTCCTTCCCTTGCTTGATTTGCAATCCAAGGAAGTAGTTTAGCTCTCCCATCATACTCATTTCAAATTCTCCCTGCATAAGCTTTTCAAAGTACTTGCAAAGAGATTCATCAGTAGATCCAAAATAATATCATCTACATATATTTGCACAAGTAGTATATGTTTGACTTTTGATTTTATAAATAATGTGCTATCTACTTGACCTCTAGTGAAACCATGATCTAATAAGAAAGTACTGAGCCTTTCATACCAGGCTCTAGGTGCTTGCTTTAAACCATATAAAGCCTTATGGAGTTTAAATACATGATTTGGAAATTCGGTGTCATCAAAACCTGGAGGTTGTTCAACATACACTTCCTCCTTGATAAAACCATTTAAGAAGGCAGATTTGACATCCATTTGAAACAATTTTAAGTCTAATGCAGATGCATAAGCAAGTAAAATTCTAATAGCCTCAAGTCTAGCCACAGGTGCATAGGTTTCATCGAAATCTATGCCTTCCTCTTGAGAATAGCCTTGAGCTACCAGTCTGGCCTTGTTTCTTAAGATTACTCCAGACTCATCCAGTTTATTTCTGAACACCCACTTGGTGCCAATAACTGAATGATTGGATGGTCTAGGAACAAGTGACCATACTTGGTTTCTCTTGAACTGATTTAGTTCATCTTGCATGGCTATTATCCAAGATTCATCAGTTAAAGCTTCATTGACTGTCTTAGGCTCTATTTGAGAAACAAAAGCTAAATAATCACAAGGAATTACATTACCTCTTGTTCTTACCCCTACAGATGGATCACCAATAATGTTCTCAAGAGGGTGATCTTTCTTATGTCTCCATTCTTTTGGAAGATTTGCATGTTGAATTTCAGTTTGCTGCAGTTCTTCCAGAGGTGGATCTTCCTTGTCCTCAATTGAGGTATTCTTTAATTTTCGGACAAGTCATCTGCATCATCAATGTCACTAATTTCTTCCTTTTTCAAGGAAGGGTTAGATTCATCAAAAATAACATGCACAGTTTGTTCAATTAATAATGAGCGTTTATTGAAAACTCTATAACTTTGGGTTTAGAAGTGTACCCCATAAAGATGCCTTCATCTGATTTGGCATCTAACTTACCAATGTCCCTTTTCCATTGTTGTGGATGAAGCAAGGACATCCAAATTTTTAAGTGACTGATCTTGGGTTTCTTTCCCTTGTAGAGTTCATAAGCAGTCTTCTTCAGAATTGGCCTGATCATTACCCTATTAATGATGTAGCTTGCAGTGTTGATGGCTTCGGCCCAAAATATCTTGGCAAGTCATATTCTGATAACATTGTTCTTGCCATATCCAAAAGAGTTCTATTTTTCCTCTCAGCAATTCCATTCTGTTGAGGTGTCCTTGGTGCTGAGAAGTTGTGCTCAATTCCTTGGTCATCACAGAACCTAGCAAACTTTTCATTTTGAAATTCACCACCATGATCTGATCGGATAGAGATAATGGTGAACTTCTGATCTTTCTGAACTTTCTTGCTGAAGCTGACAAAATTATCAAAGGTGTCATCTTTGTGCTCTAGAAAGGATACCCAAGTAAATCTTGAGTAATCATCAACTATGACAAATCCAAAATTCTTTCCTCCAAGACTGGTAGTCCTCATTGGCCCAAATAGATCCATGTGAAGTAGTTCTAACGGCTTTGAGGTGGTCACTACTGTCTTTGATTTGAAAGAGTTCTTGGTGTGCTTTCCTTTTGCACAAGGTCTGCAGATACTATCCATTTTTGTGTTGACCTTTGGCAGTCCTTCCACTAGATTTCTTTTTCTGAGCTTGTTCAATCCATCCAAACTGCAGTGGCCCAGTCTTCTGTGCCACAGCTCAGTTGATTGATCTTTGCTGGCTGCCAAACAGACATCTTGATCCCTGAGTTCCTCAAGATAGAGTACATACAAATTTCTTTCTCTATATGCTTCAAAGATGACTGCTCCATCCTTTATATGCTGCATTTTGATTCTTGGAACTGAATCTGATGGCCTTTGTCACACAACTGGCTGATGCTAATGAGATTGTGCTTTAATCCTTTGACCAGCACATCTTCAATAACTGATTTTCCTTTGTTGTTCACGGACCCACTTCCTATCACTGTGCCTTTTCCATTATCTCCATAGGTAACTGTTCCCTCTTCAGCTTGGAGATTGACAAAGAGCTTCTGGTTTCCTGACATGTGTCTTGAGCATCCACTATCCAAGTACCATTTGGATGCTCTTGAGTTTCCCTGAAATTTAAACATTAAGTTTTAGGTACCCAAGTTCTTTTGGGTCCTGATGGGTTAGTATCATTAATTTTACCTTTTATTATCCATTTTTTATGTTTTGTTGGGCATGTTATTGCGATATGTCCTAATTTGTTGCAGTGATCACAGCAGGATAATTTTGTTACCTTTTCTATATACTTGAACTCAGCTTTATATGCTATATCTTGTTCAGGTGTAAACTTTGGTGTTGGATATGTTTAGGGTAGACTATGGTTTCTTCATTATCTGGGGTGTATATCCTAACCCATTTTTCTTCTTACCTGCTCTTCTAGCACCTTTTAATATTAGAGAGTTTTTACCATTAGTAAATTTCTCTAGTGTGCTTGATAGTTTATCATTTTCTTCATTTAAGCTTTTAATTTTTTCTTTTCTTAGTTCATCTGTGCTTTCCTGTTTTTCCAATTTTGTTATTTGTTCATTCTTAGCTTTTAGGTCTTCACATAACAATTATTTCTTCTTTTAAGTTCAGTTATTTGTTTTTCTAATTCTTCATTTCTGTTTTTTTATCAAATTTGTTCTCTAGACAGATATTTTTCTTACTGACTTTTATAATTTGCATACTTCTTTATATTTATCATAAAGTTCATTAAATGCACTTTCTAGATTATCCGAATCTGAATCATTGCATGAATCAAAAGAAGAGTCAGAAGTTACCTTGTCTTCGGTGTTGGCCATGAGAGCCAGGTTGGCTTCTTCTTCATCACTGCTTGAGCTTGACTCACTGTCTGAGTCACTGCTATTCTCCCAAGCAGCTGCCATTGCCTTCTTTTTGTACTTCTTGAATTTTCTGAAATTATCCTTCTTCTTGTGATCATTCTTCTTAAGAATTGGACAATCTGCCTTGATGTGTCCAGGCTTCTTGCATTCATAGCATATCACTTCTCCTTTCTTCGAATCCTTTATTCTGGTTTTCTGAAATCTTTATTTTTCTTAAAAATCTTCTCCCAGACTGGAACTTCTTCTTCTTTGCTAGAATTCTTTGAAGTCTTCGAGACAGCATTGCTTCTTCATCATCACTTGTCCTTACTGCTTTCACTGTTGTCCAGTGATTCTTCTGATATGTCTTCATGGGCCTTGAGAGCATTTGATTGCTTCTTTCTGCTGGAGGATTCTCCTAATCTCTCCATATTTATCTCATGAGCCATGAGGGATCCTATTAACTTCTCCAATGACATTTGTTTTAGATCATTGGCTTCCTCAATGGCTGTTACCTTTGGAATCCATGAGGATGGCAGAGATCTGAGGATCTTTCTAACCATATCTGGTACAGCATAGATTTTTCCTAATCCAGCTAACCCATTTGTGATATCTGTGAATCTACTAAACATTTGGGTTATGGATTCACCTGCATCTGGAATCTTTCATATTGGGTCACAAGAATGTCGATTCTTGTCTCCTTTACCTTATCTGTCCCTTCATAGGTAATCCTGAGCTTTTCCCACATTTCCATTGCGGATTTGCAGGCTGAAACTCTGTTGAATTCTTTCTTGCTGAGGGCACAGCACAGGATGCTCTTGGCTTTGCAGTTTAAGGAGATTTTTCTTCTGTCTTCATCTGTCCACTGAGCCTTTGCATTGGTGACTAGAAGATCGCCTTCTTCTACAATGGACCATATCATGTAATCGTGGCCTTGTAGAAAGTACTCCATTCTTGTCTTCCAATAGGTATAATCTTCTCCATCAAACAAAGGAGGTCTGTTGACTGACTGACCTTCGAAGTTACCTTGGGCTGCCATGGATCTTTACTCTTCAGATCGTTGGATCTTCTTCTTTGTCGAAGAGACTCGCTCTGATACCACTTGTTGCCCAGCTAGCTAGCCCAGAGGGGGGTGAATGGGTTATTAAAAATTAGATCTTGGATTGATACCTGTTCACTAAAGATTACACAACAACTTAAATGAAGGTTAGAGTTAGAGGGAATGAAACATCAAACGCACAAAACATAGCCACAAGACACAAGATTTTATCCTGGTTCGGAACTCCTTTCCACAGGAGACCTACGTCCAGTCCCTGAGCAATACCTCAGGATATCACTATCAAGGGTACTATCCCCCTCACGGATCCTTACACCCAGCCTCAACTGGTCTTCCTTCAACCTGAAGGGAATACAACCACCCTGGATACCACCAGGTCTTCCTTCACACAGAAGGGAATAAACCCGCCCTGGATACCACCAGGTCTTCCTTCACACAGAAGGGAATAAAACACATAGAGTAAGCACAAGAACAGCTTCAGGAACTAGCTCAACAGCTACGATCTGAAGCAAACAAGCTTGAGAGAGAAAGGATTTTGACACTGGTTTCTCTCAAAGACTTCACGGCTCTCACAGGAATTTCTCTTTCAACACAGAGAGCTAAAGAGCTGAGATCTATTGGAATGGAGTGCTTCGCTCTTGTTTCAACTACTGAAGACTTGAAGGATTGGCTATTCTCTATCACAGAATGTTTACTTCTCTCCAAGTTTCCTCTCATCTTGTAGTCTTGTATTTAAGCTTCTACTTGAAATTTGAACGTTAAAGATCCGTTGTCTCTCATTCTGGTGTACGTTAGACTGGTCTGAAGGAAGCTTCTGATCTTCAGTCTTTTATCCTTTAGTACACGCCAAAGAAATGTTTTGATATCTTGTATCTTTTGAGTCCAACGTTGTACAGATAAATCTTGTCAGGTATCTGCAAGCATGTCAACAATAAATAGAGACAGCTAGGGCTGTCGTTGATCGTTAGTAAAGATATTGCTAGTTTTAGCAAAGCTCCTTTCTGTCAAAATAAAGATGTAGACAGAATAGCACAATGGTGGAAGATATCGTCTGCATGCATGAGAGATACGTTCAGAGCATTGAATGCATAGCAGTCAAACAACGAGATACGACTTTGACTATTCAACGCATATGAAAGAGTATTGATATACAGTGAAATCGATATGAACAAAGCCGATGCCTTTATGACTTATGAAATCGTTATAAGTTGATAGGCAAATCGTTATGACAGAGAATCATTAAATTATAATAATGAAATCGTTATAAGCACTTATGAAATCGTTGTGCAGACAAATCGTTATAAGCACTTATGAAATCGTTGTGCAAGACAAATCGTTATAAGCACTTAACAAATCGTTGTGCAAGATAAATCGTTATAAGCACTTATGAAATCGTTATGCAAGACAAATCGTTATGAGATGCAAATCGTTGTGTTTCTGAAGAAATCGATATGAACACTTAAAAAATCGTTATGAGATGTAAATCATTATTTTCTGAAGAAATCGATATGAAACACTTAACAAATCGTTATGAATGCAAATCGTTGTGTTCTGAAGAAATCGTATGAACACTTAACAAATCGTTATGAGATGCAAATCGTTGTGTTTCTGAAGAAATCGATATGAAACACTTATGAAATCGTTGCGATAGACAAATCGTTAAACAATACAGAAATCGTTGTAAGTTCTAAAGAAATCGTTACGACAACTTATGGAGTCGTTGTGACGAGCAAGTCGTTATGAGCTCCAAGGAATCGTTATGATAACTATAGAGTCGTTAGGACTAGCAAGTCGTTACGGGCTCTAAAGGAATCGTTACGGTCACTTATAGAGTCGTGTGACGAGCAAGTCGTTATGAGCTCCTGAGAAGTCGTTATGATAACTTACAGAATCGTTACGGTGAGCAGTCGTTGCGAGTTCTAAAGAAGTCGTTATGACAACTTAAGAAATCGTTACGGTGTATGAGAAGTCGATGTAATGCTTGAGAAAAAATATGAAGTGAGAGTTTTACCTGATTGTCTTGAACTTCCTTTACTTTTATTTCCTGTCCTCAAGGCTCAAGTAATTCATTAGTATTGTTTTGTTAATCATCAAAATTAATATAAATAAGTAATTAATTTATATGGGGAAAGTTTGGTCATCAAATTGGACCTTTAGAAGCAAAGGACATTCAGAAGATCCTATCTCTTTGCGTCACAAATGGATAAAGGACTGTTGACTGGAAGCTTCCAAGTGCCACTCAGTCTAACATCCACAAAAGCTAGAGGCAACGGATACTTCAACGTTTAGATTTCAAATTGAAGATATATATATTGAAGAAGTAGCTCCTGAGAAAAAATACATAGACAGAGAACGACAGTCATAAAAATACTCTAATCATCAAGTCTTCTGCGAGTTCTCAAGAAAGAGCCAAGCCTCATTCCATTAGATTAGCTCTTTGCTCTCTGCATTGTTTGTAGATTTTCGAGAGAGCTTGTTTGGTTCTGAGAGTGAGCTTTTGTTTGTAGATCTCATTGCTCTCAGTCCTAGCTCCAGATCTTGGCTTGTCAAAGCTTGATCTAGGGTTAATCTCCTACTTACTTGTTTCTGTGCTTGTACCCTTCGTGTGTGAAGGAAGACCTGGTGGAATCCAGGGTGTGTGTTCCTTCTGTTGTGAAGGAAGACCTGGTGGGCATCCAGGGTGTTTATATTTCCCTTCGTGTGAAGGAAGACCAGCTGCGCTGGGTGTAAGGGTCCTTAAGGGGGACAGTACCCTGGTAGTAAAATCCTGAGATATTGCTTAGGGACTGGACGCAGGACTCCTAAGGAGAGGAGATCTGAACCAGATAATTCTTGTGTTGTGTGATTGCTCTCTGTGTGATTGTTGATTATTCTAACTATAACTAACATCCATTGAAGTGTATTTCTCTGTGAACGTTTTTAGTGAACAGGTATTAGCTGATAAATATTTAAAGACCCATTCACCCCCCCTCTGGGCTACCTAACTAGGCAACACCAGGACCAGACCAGGCCCCTTATAATATTTCTGGACATTGTTCACGTTTTCATCTTTAGACAATCAGTCGAAGGCTAATAGAGTATCAAAAATAGATAAAATACGAAGAACAGAGGATAGTACAATAAGAACTTGAATAGATGGAATTCTAGAGGGATTGGGATGAGAACTATAGGTTTATCTGTAAAACAACGAGTAACCCAACGATAGTATCTACTGCACAACACACAGTTGATTCTAGCAGAAAGTTTGGATTCTTTACCTTTTGTTTGGTGTGTTCATGAAGAAAAATCAAAGGACAATGATATAAGATTGTGCACATCATTCATGGATAGAGAAAAAACATACTTTAACCTTGATATTACTTGATATTGTTGCAGTCCTTACAGGAACTTAACGATAGACTCAACACGATATTCTAGCAGAATAGTTTAGAAATATGGTTTTAGGTCTAGAGGAAACACCTAGGTCTCGATGTAAAATCATAAAAAAGTTTATGGAACCAATTTAAAACAAAGCTAGCACGATTCCTAGCAAGATATACTCAAAGAAAAACAAGGATTTGACAAGAACTCGTGGAGAACAAGAGTAACAAGTGGTCACGAGTACATGAAATAATGGAACTTTGAACATGAAATCTCGAAACTGATAGATGTAATCTGGGACAAACATGGGCTTTGGCTACTGGTTTCCTTTACTGTCTATGAATGAGTTTATTTAGATTTGTGCTTGAGAGATTGCCTACCTTCGAACATTCCTAAGAAAAGTCTTCTGGACAATGCAAGCAGAACGGGTTAGGGATAAAGCTCCAGTTGGGCGATCTCCTCTTCCTCTGGTGCTCTAGGTATTCTTCCGTAAGTCCTTTAGCAAGTTGGTAACTCGCCACCAAGGGCTCTTGATGATTATTTATAGATTTAGGTTGTCAGGAGTCCTATTGTAATTGGAAAGTGGTATTGTAGTTTTTTTTTTGCTTGATCCCTTCCGTGTCTGAAGGATTCTCGTCCCAATTGGAGTGGGAAACCTTTAGAAAATCTCTCTCGATCGAGCACGAATTGGGTTATTATGAAAGTCTAATGATGGTTAAATCTTCGGGTTTGTAGTTGCCTAACTCTTGGTAGGAGTCCTATTGTGTTCCAGAACCTCTATAGAAGCCTTTTTTTGTAACAAGTCTGTTCCGATCTGGTTTATTTCTAGGGAGCCGATTCAGAATCCCCTATTGGATTCGGTCACGTTTCTATGGTCCATACTTTTCCATTTTTATTATTGGATATATGTAATTAACACGTGTTTTATAGTTTGAAAGATAACTGGTAACTTCATCATATACAAGTCATACACAATTTAGTCATGGTCAATCGAAGCTAACATATCGATTGCCTTTTTAACATCGATTACTAAAGAAAACATCAATTGTGGGCTAACATTGATTACTTAACTTAAACATCGATTACTGAAGAAAATATCGATTACGGACCCCATCGATTGTCCTTAAACATCAATTGCAGACCAATATCGATTACTGAAGAAAAACATCGATTGCGGGCTAACGTCGATTGTCATCGTTTGTGGAAAAGCATTGATTACTTAACTTAAACATTGATTACTAAAGAAAACATCGATTACAAACCCACATCGATTGTCCTTAAACATCAATTGTGGACCAATATCGATTATTGAAGAAAAACATCGATTACAAACCCACATCGATTACTTAAACATCGATTGTTGTTTTGAACATCTATTACTATCTAACATGATTGCTCTTTTGAACATTGATTACTACTTAACATCGATTGCTCTTTTGAACATCGATTACTATCTAACATTGATTGCTCTTTTGAACATCGATTACTAACGGTTTTATTCATTGCTCTGTCATTTAATGTGCATTAATCAAACCTCTTCACAAATTATTATTAAGGGAAAAAATCCAGGTTGTTACAACACCACTAATGAGAATGAAGATGAGATTGAATAGATGAGTACATTAGATATGGAGATCTGTATTTTAGAGTATAGTCATGATTAAAGACATGTAATTTCTAGAGTTTCGTTATCACAAAATTACATAATCATGGAGATAAAAGAGTCAACAGTATTTGCTCAACATCAACTACATTCTATATTGAGTTGATATCAAGCCATCAAGATCAAGATCCTTGCTCTATCTCTATTGATGTCCACTTTGGCTATTGCACTTTTATCTGTTGCCATATTTGTCTTGTTATGAAGACATCTATTTGGCAGTATTTCTTTGGAAGTGTTGGGCTTGTGTGCCCATATGCTCTCTATTTAGAGAAAGACTTGGGCAGTGTTGCGGCATTCGATGGCTATTTTCCTCTGTTGAGAGGTGGACTCGCTCGGCCGAGTGTGGGGCCTTTCATTAGAGGAAGACTTGATAGCGGACTATATACCAACTGGTTGCCCGATGGGGCTATTTATTGAAGCTTAAGGATGAATTTCCTCTGGAGACTAGACATAGGAGTCTGACGCTAATTAAATCTGGATAAGGATAAAAATTCATGTGTCTTGTGTGCTTGCTTTACTTATGCCTTTCATTCCGCTATGCTTACTTGTGAGATTTTTTAAATAAAAAATTCTAATATTGCGATAAAGATCCATTCACCCCCCTTTGGATGACCACATCATTGCCAACAAAGGTCCACTCACAAGGCCCACCACGATAGGAAAATGGAGGCTATGCGTAGCCATCGCCCTGCTTCTCAGTGGCAACCCGAGCACAAGGAATGGAGAATAGGTGACATATGCTTAAAAGAAGATGAATCATAGAGAAGGAAGGTATGGAATAAGGTTTGAACTTTCACAATGACATACTTGCATCCCAACTCTCTCCCTCCCTTCATCCTTGTTTTGGTATATTTCTTAACTTGATCGTTGGAGGATTCTCTTCTGAGGTCACTCTTAGAGTCCCCTGATCTTTATCGTTAGCTATAAGTATGAACAACATTATTTTTGAATCAAAAAAATTCAAAACTTGTGGAGATCAGATAGTGGGAGTTTGTTAGCCACTTTTCGACCTCTATAGATTCTTATCAGCTATATATGATAAAATTTTCTGGTCAAAGGTAAGCACAAGTTTTCTATTTTTATGCGAGTATTTTTGAGATGAACACTCAGCAAATTGGATTAGGGCTGTCAACGGGCTAAGCTGACCCGATAGGTCTGCGGGCTTGGCCCGATTTTGGGCCGGGCCGCAAGACTTTTTTCGGCCCATGGATTTTTAGTAGGGCCTAAAAGTCTAGCCCGACTAGGCCCATGGGTCGGACTCGGGCTTGAAGTTCGATCCGATGGGCTGGCCTGACCCGTTCTCTTTTCTTTTTTTCTTTTCAAATCTTAAATTTTACTTAGTTAATTTTACTTATTTAAAAGTTGAAAACTCTCTTTCAAATAAATTAAATAAGTAACATCAAAACACTACTTAATTGAGTGAGATTATAAGTTTTATATTAGTAAATATATTATTGTTATTATTAATTTAATTTTTATTTAAGTATTTAGGCTGGGCTGGACCTTAGTCAGACTTTATAATTTTGTAAAAATATTGGGCTCAGCCCAACCCGACCCGACATTACTCAGGCTTGGGCTAGATTTAGATTTACATATTGATGAGTCGGACTTAGGTCGGACTCATATGAGCCCAGCCCGGGCCCGGCCCATTGACATCCTTACTTTGGATGCTACTAAAAGTAACCCCTTTCCATGTGCTATCTGTTTAAAACTAACATTTGTTGATGAAATTGGAATAGATTTACGTGTCAAATAGTGAGTTGTATATCCAAAACTCAGAGAAATATTAGATGGTGAATATATGTATGTATGTATAATATCGCGCGCGCGCGCACACACACCACCGCTCGTTTTACAATAGATAGAACACTCTCACATGCACGTGAATGTTAGAGAGTCGATTAGATAGATCAAGAGCTGTGTCTAATTAACATGAGGTTTTGTTCTTTTAAAACACTACAGATAGAGCATCATCTCCAATTAATCAGATGAATAAAATAGAGTGAACAAAAAGTATTGTGAGCTTCTCAGTTCCACCAAAAAGGCACTATATTAAGAAAATTCCAATCGTTGATTTGTCCAAAGCCAGACACAAATTCAAGCAACTAGACAATTCTCCACTAGTTAAGAAGGCTGTTGCACGCCTCAAGTCTTCTTTTCGCTTTCACTTTCCTCTACTGCCGAGTGGGGCGAGAGTATGCATGTGGTCACCCTCCACAAGGCCCACAGTCAGATTGGACAACGCTTTTCGAACTGAACTAAACAATGCATTTCGAACTGGACTGTGAGGGTAGCACACCTTGAACGAGAAGTAACTTGTAAGAGGCAAAGCCGTGAAGCTTACGGCCCTCTTAATGTTGCAACAACTTTTCTATGCTTAAATAACAATGTGGTGATAGATTACTCGTGTAAGAGTGACGCAATTCCTACCCATCACCGCTATCCGATGAGTGGTCTAAGATTGTTATTGAAAATGTTTTAAATTAAGGTGTATCCTTAAAGGAGAACATGTAATTAACATATTGCCCTTGTACGAAGACTCAATTCCCAGCCTACAAATTTCTTTCACAACGAATCCTGATCTCTCTTTCTCTCTCTCTACACCACATCAACTGACTTTTGTGGGCTCGGAGAAGTTTTCTCGGCGACGGGTTTCGTCTTAAGCGCCGCAAAGTCCAGCTCGACATCCTTCGCCCTCCCCTCCGATGCGTAGTCTCCAGTCTTCCCCCACATGAGCAGGTACAAACCGACGACGATGATGGCTGCCCCGATGACCCTGCAAAAATCGATGGTGATGCATCAAGATTATATAATAAGTGGAAGTAACAGCACACTCCCGTTTCGGTATATTGTGTGGTCCAACGATATGTGGCATCGCTCGATCACAGATATAAAAGTACGTACAGACCTTCCAATGGTGATCTCCTCGGCCAGAATGAGCGATCCCAAGACAGCAACTATGATCATGCAGAGGGGGTTGAAGGCTGCCACGAAGACAGGTCCCCTTTCCTTCATCACCACCCCTTGCACGTAGTAAGCGATCCCCGAGCACATGATCCCCTGAACCAGGCATTCACGTAGGGTAAGACAACTTAATATATATATATATATATATATATGTTGGTTCAGTAAGTTAATAATCCTTGTTCTAGCATGACGAAGATGCCATCAAATCAGGAAGGTGCCATCTTTTACTAATTACCGAGTAGACGGCAGTCAGAAGCCGCATGTCAAAACCAATCGCCAAGGGCCACCCCCAGGAGCCATCCCCATGGTGACCGCCGCGCTCAGCACGGTACCCATCGAACATATCCAAGCGGTGAGAGACAGCTCTGCTGGGTATGACAGCAAGGTGTTCGACTGCGTTCCCACCGAAAAAGTTAGGCATTCGGAAACAAATTTGTGGAATATCAAGGTGCTATAGTTTTGTGTCACATTTATTTTGTTATCCATGAAAGACAAATATTACATCAATTTTTTTCAAAGATTATTTGATATTAAGATAGATCAAGAATAAATTGAATATGTTTTAAAAAAAAAATTTAAAAAAAATAATCTATTCTCAATCTATCTCCATATCAAACATGATTTTAGAGTCATCACAGGTTCGTGGTTTCTTAAAAAATTGTGCTCTATGGTAAGTTGAAGGAGAAATATATATTGTTGAAGAAGTTAGTTGTTACTTGCAGTATGAAGAAGGCGGACCAGCAGCAGCAGCTCCCCATCAGCAAGAAGGTGCCCTTGAGCCAGGCGCCGGCTTCATGGCTGGCGGCGGCGGCAGCGTGGTGAGCTCGCCCTTTTGTCCAGGGGAACCCGATGGCAGGGCCTACGTACAGTATCATGACCAGGGCTCCGGCGACGGTGACCAGAGTTCCGACCACCTTGGCCTGGCTCTGCAATCTTTTTATCTGTACTTTCTCCATCCTGGCAAGTGGGCAGACCAGATTGTCAGTTAGAGAAAAGGAATAATAAGAAAGAAGAAAAGACAAAAAAGTTGCATATATGAACATATGTACGTAGAGTGGCAAGAAATAACGTCCAAGTAAGAAAGAATTGCATCCGGCTTTAAACCATGTGGACCTCTACAAATTAACCTGTTGATCGAGGATAATAATTAGAGCTGACCTCGTCAACAGCTCCGTGAGAATTCTAGGAATATATGTGGTGACGGCGATATATTTTGCAGGTATTGAAACATATATAGTGGGTTATTGAAAGCAATATGAAAATAAGAAAGTAAGTTCTTATATATATATATATATGTATATACAGGTGTACGTGATTTCGACGAGTCAGACTGACTCAGTTAAGCGTAAAACATCCCTTTCCTGACAAGTGCAAAGACCAAATCTCATAGTCATATATTACTTACACTACTTTGTAAAACAAATTGCTTACCTTTTCATAAACTACATAATTACGGTGAAATTAAGAATGATATATAGATGCAATCCATGAGAAACCCGCCAGCTAGCTGGTGCCCCCTCTATGGGGATATATACTGAACTGATTGACATAGACAGCTGACTCTGATATTAGTGTTCCACGTTGAGGATCTAGACTGATCCAATGAGATGCATATAAAGTTCCTAGCTTGTAATTGCCAGATTACGCTGCGCCTTTGAAGGAGGATGATGGAGGAATAACATATACCTGAGTATGAGAGCGAATACAAAGGTTATGGCGGGGAGCATGTTGGTCAGTGCCGCCGCGAAGCTCGCCGATGTGTACTTTACTCCGGCGTAGTATAAGTTCTGATCGAGAACAATCCTGAATATATACAAATTAACAGAAACAGCAAGAATTAGTAAAGTACTGTACTCCAATTAATTAACTTGTGTTAAAGAAGCAAGTTAATATATAGATATAAATACACATATATGAGAAGATGAGCCAGGTTAATGAAGGATCAATATTATAACAGATCATGAGTTATAATTACTCGAACAGGGCGAGCGCCATTATCTTCAGGAAGCAGTTGCGCGTCATCGGAGGCCTCGCCTTCCTGTATATATGTTAACAAGGGGACATGAGCACGAAGAGAGTTAATGAAATTAACCATCCATCCTCATTCCTCACACACCTGAAAGAGATGTCTGACTGAACGATATATATATAGAGAGAGCAATCCATTGGTTCGAAATTAATTATTATTGCAGAGAGATATGTAATATATGTCTCAGAGCCACACAGGCAGTCCAGACTCGAGCGGGCGATCGGAACGGAGTACCAGTACGTACTATACCGTCCAAGTGGATTCCAGTTGTTACGGCCGGGAGCCTGCGTGGAAGAGCTAGGTCCACATGGAGCCCTGAGCTGGGCACTTAATTCAAATCAGGCATGCACCAACGGCACCCATCACTTTCAGAAAGGTGATGCGCTCCAACAAGTAGAATCAGGTTTTGCTTAATCTTATAATCTAGCTTCTAAACTTCAGCGCGTCACAACGCTTACGACCATGCACCCGTTTGTTTCTACTGTATATACACTTGTGCGCGCTCATGCATAACGTCACTTGCATGTACTTGAAAATTATTATTGCTGCTTAATTCGCTTAAAGAAAATTTTAATATTGTATTTGAAAATTGTACTTGCTCTTGTTCTTCTTCATTTTCAATAGATGGGCAGAATATACCCTTACTGTATCGGCAATAGAAAGATCAAAATATATGTAAAAGTACAATTTTCAGATGCAGTAAATCTTTCTGATCATATATATACACACTGAGGATTAATGTTTAAATATAAACTGGCCCTCTCTGCCAGGTGAGAGGATTATGTACTCCAAATTTTCTAATGCATTTACTAAAAGTAACTATTTCTTAGAAACAAATTTCAAGATTAGAGAGGTTAGGATTTAAATAGGATAAATTCTAAAGGTTCGTTTTAGCAAAAACTTTTTCCTACTCTCAGCTTGTCGATTTCAGTACCTTTTCTTAAGGATTGATTTTTTTTTCCCCAACGCATGCAGGATGGAGCTTTAATTCTAGAATTTCGAGCAATATATGGCCATGGAATAGCCTATGAATTTGACGAATAAAACTTTTCAAATCATTATGCAAACAGGGTTTGGAATGCGTATTCTCAGAAGAAACCGTTCAAAGGGATTGAAATGTGACCAGACCAAAATGGGGCTGGGGAACGCGATATGATCTGGACATGCATACACATGATGAGAGGAACGACGAGGAAGCTAGAGGGAAGGGAAAAGGGATGGTGATGAGGAGGAGGAGGAAGAGGAGGAAGGGAGACCTCTCAAGCCAGAAAGCGAAGGGCGTCACAACGGCTGCTGCGACAGCGTTGCGGTAGACGACGAGCACGTAATGGTTCATGCCGCGCTTCAGCGATGCAACGGCGGCGATGTACATGCCGGCAAAGCCCAACTGCAGGAAGACCATGAGCAAGTATGGTTTCGCAGCAGCAAGGGCCTCTCCGCAGGCCATCTTACAAGTATATATACCTATATATCTAGATGTATATGTCTAAGCCTTGCTAATTGGTTTCCTCTCGATCCTTAATTTATCCCTACACAAAAACCTAGCTCTCAGCGATCCCTCTGCCAACTTTGAGAGCTAGCACAGAATGCTTGTGAGAGTTTCAGATAGCCAATCTCATACACCTATATATAGCCAGGGAGAGGAGCGTCGTGACCCGTCACTCTCCTTCCTTACTTCTTCTTCTTCTTCTTCTTCTTCTCTTTTTTTTTTTTGTCTTTTTGCAGCTTCCACATCATTCCCAGTTACATAATTAATAAAAATGATGTCCAAGGCACTAGGGCCCGGAACCCCAATAATGGAACAATCCCATAATTATATTGTGCTCTCGTGTTGGGAGCCTATAGCTTGCTTACTTGCAAGGGATGCATATGGTAGATTGGTTGGTAGATGGCAAGCCCAAATGCAACACTTCCTTTTTTTCCTTTGTCATTTATCTTCGATCTCTTAAATATGTTTTATGATAAGGCTAACACGTCTCTTCCGTATTTTACGATAATGATAACTAAAAGTGGAGCAAGCTTTCCAGATCATGAGAGTGCACGTAAAGCACACCTAGCTAGCTAGCTCCCACGTTCCATTTGGCCATGCAGTGAAACGGGAGGTAAGATTAATATTGAACAATGTTTGTAGGGGTACGTGTTCATTTATCGATTCAAAGAAATACTAAAATTCGGGTTAATAACCCAATTAAACTAGATTAATTTTAAATAGTTCTGTTCACTTTTTAAATCGAATCAAACCTTGCCAACTAATTAAACAGAATGAAATTTTAGTGATTTTTTTCTTACTTTTTTTTTCTTGGTTTTTTTTCAATGATTTTTGCAGGGATTTTTATTTTCACTATTTTTCTCACTAATTTTATTTTCACTGTTTTTCTCACTAATTTATTTTCACATGCTTTAGAGTACTTCCTTGAAGGCATTTTATATTTTTCGGGCTTGTTCTTACAGTTTACGTATCTATATTGCTATTCAAATTAATTGTTCTTTGATCAAATTATATCTTTGTTTTAAGTGAAGTCCTACTTCTTCTATTATCTTTTTCCTCACATTGGCTGTATTGAGATGTACTTACTTTTATGAACTAATGATCACTTCCTTTTTGGCAGTGGCTCATATTTTGATGGTGTAATTGATGCAAATGATTGTGGTTCTACCTTTTGGTATTTTATAGTGCTTGTGTTCTTAAAACTATGGGTATTATACTATCATGAAATGTTACATTTTCAAATCGGTTCTATATAGTGCTTTGTGCTTAGCACTCTGGACTTGAATCCAGCGACCTGAACCAACCCAAATTTCTTATTACATTTTATAAGATTCTATCAATAAATCCTTTAGATAAAAAAAATACTTTAGAGAAAATTCACTTTGGACAACTCCTATTGCATATATATGAACTATCCAAAAAGAAGCCAGGCCAAACCAATGTTCAGTTCGGTTTGTAATAAATTTTGATTCGATTGGGGTTGAACCGTAAATAGTTTTAAATGACCAAACCATGAGTCCTGATTGTTTATACAGTGCCAAAAATGAGAATGTTGTAAACTATAACCACACCTTCGGCTTATGCATATATTTCCGTCTTGTCATCCCCACATAACGTCTTCTCTACTTGCCACATAAGTTTTTCCAATGGGTCAGTCTTGATGCACACACCGATTGACACACCCCATCGAGGTGTGCCAGAGGGGCCTGGGAGGTGGAGGAGGTATTAAATGTCTCATCTCCCTCCTCCACCCGGTACATCTACATTGGGTGTGCCAGGTCTCACCGCATAGTAAGATGTGTGGTGAGACATTTGCTTTTCTAATAGACATCCTTATGCACAAGTCAAGTTAGCGTATCTGGAGGCAATGAGTAGTAGAAATTGTGGTCAAAAGATCTGACTATATATAGATTTTGATGTCGCCTTTGACACTATAAAACTATGTCAAAATGTGAGGACAACTGAGTAAAGACTACATTCATCTAAGGGCGTAAATGATCCTTGTGGAGTCAAGTATTGTTCAAACTCGACTGGTTCAATTAAAATCGAGCTTGAATGCGGCTCGATAATCATCGAGTATTTATATTTCCACCCGTACTTATTTTAGTTCATTTTTAAAGTACTCGAACTAGGCTAGATGAACTATTCATTTCCACAAACGAGCTTGAGCTCGAAACCGAACTTGATTCGAACATTTAAACAAGCTCGAGCTTACACTCAACTTTACTAAAATTATTTATATTTTGTACTAAATGTGCTCAAATTTGAGCTCGAATTAAGAGTCGAAAAGCTGAGAAATGTGTGCTTTGAAAATGAAATGTAGAGGCCATTTTTATAAATGCTAACTCCACCAATTTTCTTTTCACTTCCATAGGATTATGAGAACGTGAGGTGGGGGGCTGGTGCAAGGAGTGACGTCGCGGGTGCAAGGGGTGGGGTTGGGATGATGGAGGGTGTAAGAGGTGGGGCATCCAGAGAATATGGGGGCCCCATACAACGGCTGGCATTACTGGAACCACACCGCACAGGCGTCTGCACTGCTACAACTATCGTCTAGCCCCACCACTATGGCATTGCATCTCCTCCACCGCTGCTGTTGTGCTAGGAGCTCTGTCCGACACTAGCGGGGCTCCGTGATGGTTGCCGGAGAGTCCAACGACTAAATGTAGTGCTCCTTAGCCACACCAGGCTCGAGTCGGCCAGGCCGATGCACCTACACATCGTGAGGAAGAAGATGATGTTGTGTGGTGAGGTGAAATGTGTGCAATGCACAATCGAGATAGAAGGGATGATGTTGAGTAGGTTGCAATAGAGGGGGGGGGGAGTGAATGGATTGTTTAAAATATATCTTAAAATTTTTCTGTTAAAAACAAATTCAAACAAAAACACTAATCACAGATGATAGAGTTTGTGAGTAGTAGAATAAGATAAAAATAATCACACAAAATAATGCACAAAAGTTTTATCCTAGTTCGGATCTCCTATCACCAGGAGTCCTACGTTCAATTGCCAAGAAACTACTTGGGATTCCACTAACCAATGGTACAGTCCCCTTTAAGGACACTTACACATGCATCACCCGCTAGCCTTCTCTTCAACCCAAGAAGAGGCAGAAAATCCACCTGTAACAACAGGTCTTCCCTTCAACAAGGGGAACAAACCACCTACCCATAGCAGGTCTTCTCTTCTAATAGGAAGAGAAATACTCAGAAAGAGAGTTGAAGGGATGGCCCCTAAATCAAGCTTATACAATAAGCCTTGTTTGATCTGAGGCACAAACTGAGAGGGAAAAGAATGGAGCTATAATGCTATCCTCTTAGAAACATTAGGCTCTAAAAGTAAAAGAGAAGTGAAGCTTCATGAGAGCTCGAAGTAGATCAGGTTGGAGTAAGAGCGTACTACTCTTCTAATCTCAAGGGTGGTGAAGATATTTGTATGTACACTTATGTATGTGTGCCTGTTTATCTTTTGTTCTTCACAAACATTGTCTTATTAAAGGCATTTCTACTAGCCTTTGAGATATTCGTTGAAGCAGCCATTGTTTCTCATTTCTTGATGCTTATTCCAATGTAGTTGTAGCAGGGTTTACGTTGTAGAAACATGTGACTACTAAAATTTGCAGGCATAAATGCTAAGAGAGATGTCCTCAGTATCAATCAATGTGAAAAAGGATGCTATACATAAATAGATATGTCCATTTTGTCACCAGATAATGTATAAGAACACTTGTAATAAGATAACAAACCATAAAGCACTTTTTATAATGGAGTAGTGTCACGTGATTAATCAAACCTTTTTGAATACTTAACATGAGAAGATGTGTTTCAAGAAAGATATGTTCTTTTCTATTCATATGAAAAGTGTTAGAAGACTTATCATAAAAAAGGCAATCAGTCAAAAAGTCATACTGTAAGATAACTATATCCAACAATAGACTATGTATGTGAAGATAATTATAAATGCTTATGTATAAGAGATATTCAACAGACAACAGAAGATTTGAAATTCACACATTCAAATCAGTAAGGATATTAAAAGGCCTGCTTTTGCTAAGATTGGCACCATTCCTTCTATCGAAGAGCATCCCTTTTCTCTTGGAAAATTTTGAACCGGGCGGTTCCTGTTGATGGCCGAATTCTGAGACCGGTATTTCCATGGCATCTTGCTGCTCCTGCTGTTCTTAGCCTAGTACTGAGGACCTTGACCATCTCTTTATCCATAGTGACATTGCCTCCTATCTTTGGCACTGGCTTGGTCCTTTGATTCCCCCAAGGGTCACCCTGCATACTCACATTACTAGCCGCCTCTGGAGCTTTATGAAGCACTCCAACATCCGGTCTCCTATGGGGTTCATATCTCTCTATTCTCTTCTTCTTATGCTTTGGAATATCTGGAAGGAAAGATGCATTAGAAGATTTGAGAACACTTTCAACTCTACTGGAGCTATCATCAATAACATTAAAGCTACCATCGCCCATTCTCTTTCAACTCTAAGCTTCAAGGTAGATCTGAACCTTTCTGATCTGCAAGTCCTCTAACAATATGGTTATACTCCTCAATGCTCTGGCAAGATGCTAAAATTGGTTAGCTGGATCCCCCATTATGTCATTATAGCCTCAATGTTGATGGTGCATGCAAAGGTAATCCTGGGGACTGTGGAGGTGGTGGATGCATACGGGACTCCAAAGGCAATATCCAGATGGCATTTTCTTACTTCTATGGTGATGGAACCAATATGCTCGCTGAAATCAGGGCCCTCTGCGATGGTCTCAAGCTTGCTGCCTCAACCGGCTACCAATTATCTGCAGTCTATTCTGATTCTCAGTCTTTGGTTAACTCTTTGAATGATGGGAAGATGATCTCTTGGCGCTCTTATAGATGGTGGCGTGAAGCTCATATGTTACTTACTCAGCAGCACATTCATTTCTCTCATGTTTTCAGGGAAGCTAATCAGCTAGCTGACTCCCTTGCCAATTTTGCGGTTAAGGCTAGAAGCAATAATATATACTTGGGACCGAATTCTATACCTCACTCTTGTAAAGGGCCTATAGTTATTGATAAGTCTAGCCTTATGCATGTTAGATTGGCTTAATGGGGTATGCCCATGGACGCTTGTAATCATTTCTCTATTATGAAAAACTAGGCCCAAGTTGCTATCACGGTTGGAGTGAGAACATTCTCCCCCTCTGGGCCTAGAGTGGAGGGTGCACTCTCACTGTTGAGGCCCTAAGGACCATTTTACCCTAAAAAAATAATAATAATCATATTATCAAAGATGTTTTCAAAAGTTCCTTAATCAGAAGATATGCAATATGATCAATATGATTTCATCAAGGAAAAAGACTTGATATAGATAATATATTTTTTATTTGAAATAGCATTTGATATGATAAAGTCAAACGATGTTCATATAGACAATCGATATCTAAGCAATCGATATTTAAGTAAAAGACAATCGATGTTTATGGAAGACAATCATTATTTTATAAGGAAATCGATATGACAATGATATGAGATGGCAATTGATGTTTCAGTGCAAGGCAACTGATGTTTAAGACAGTCGATGTCTAAAGGTAAGGAACTCGATATCTTAAGTAATCAGTATGTGAAGCAATCAATTGGTGAAGGCAATCGATATATATAAAGACAATCGATGTTTACAAGGCAAGCGGTATGTGAAGCAATCGATTGGTGAAGCCAGTTGATATTTATAAAGATAATCGATGTTTACAAAGGCAATTGGTATGTGAAGCAATCAATTGGGAAACTTCGACTTAAGAGAAGTCGGAGTAGGTATCACACTTCGACTTTTTAGGAGTTGGAGTGGGTCTACGGTTGTCCAACTATCAGTATCTGACTTCGACTTCTTGGGAGTCAGAGTGGGTCTCCGATTGTTAAACAATCGGTATCTAACTTCAACTTCTTGGGAGTCGGAGTGGGATTTAGAAATTCATATGAAAAATGAGTTTGGATATGACGAAGTTAGCTTTGATTGATGAAGAAGCAAAACATGCATGACTTCAGATGAAAATATTTTAAAGCTATAGAAGATTAAACTTGACTTCAATTGAAACAGTGAAAAGATTATCAGTGATAAAAAGTATGAACTTATGAATGAATTTTGAATGATAACAAGCAACTAAACACCATCTAATGGACTTATAAATACTTGGAACACTTACAATGGTGATCCTTGAAGTATTATTTTTTTTCTTTGAGTCTCCTGTTGACAGACTTAACCAAAATGATATTAAGGTAAGAATAAATAATTTAGATAAATATAAAAATATTCTGATTAGTTTTGTTATCACCAAAATATATAGTCATAGAAATAAAGGAGTTAAAAGATGAATCAGTTGATAAGTAGTTAAAACTTTAACTTAGCGCATCCTCATGATTGAGATACAAGAAAACATAGCACAATGGAACAGAAAGCATATCAATATGATCTCTAATCATAGCATGCACAGAGGATGGGGGTAGGACTGTTCATGGTTCAGTTCGGTTGGGTTTTTTTCTATTTTTTTCAAAACCGAATTACACTATAAACCGACCCCATCCAAACTGATTCCCAGTATGAACTGTTTTGAACTGAACTGGAACAATTTGATTCAGTTCGGGTTGGGCCTAATGGGCCTTATGCTGACCTGCAGGGTTCACAGTAAGAATATTGGCCTTTATCTTGATTTTGGGCTTTATCTTATTGTCAGTTTTGGGCTTTAAATTTTGGGACAATTCAAGTGTTAAAGGTAGACAGTTCTCCATTCTCATATGTTAGTTTTTGCTTCTTCTTTTGGGCTTGAGAATCTAAACTTTCCTCACAAAGAAAGACATCCTGGCAGAGGAACATGTTCTTAACTATGCCTGGTTGCTCATCATCCAAACATCATCACTAGAAACCACCTTTCAGTTCACCGAAAAAGATGAACCAATGTAGTTGGGTTTACCATGGTGCCTAAGCAGAAAGAATCAAACACTACATCCAGCCAAGCAGTTGCACATCCACCTTTCTATGAGCATTTCAGATGCAAGGGTTCTATATTGTTCGCTCAAAAAGGAAAAAAAGGAATGTAAAGAAACAAAAGGAAAATAAAAACAAAGAATCTGCACACTACGTGTCAGTAGGTACTGTAAAAATCTTTTCTTGTGTGGTAAATTACTCTAAGTCCAAAAAACCCATTGGCTGCCAAGCTATTGATCTGTGGAAATCAAGGAGGTGTCCTATCCGAAGTACCTGAACTCGGCCATGGGAGGGGCATGCAGCATGCTACAGAGCTCAGCCCCCTCCCTGTATCTGAAGGTGTAGACACTGTGTGATGTCTCCCAGGTACTTGAAAACATATGTTGGCATTAAGCTCGACAAAGATTCAAAATTAATCATAACATTAACCTGTCTAAGATTACTTCCTATAATAGAAAATGTAGGAAAATAATGCAGAAAAAAGACATGCAACATTAAGAAAAGGACTCTAGAAGAAGTGGGTTGATACATCATTTGAAGAAAAAAAATTGTCAAAACATCACAAACAACTTTTCCATTCAAATTAGTCAGAGTCATATTACTGCTACGAAGGTGGTACAATGGATCTCATAACACAAGACAAATCCCCTCCACGGGAAGAGGTCCTATCTCTTGTTTTTGCATAGTTTCCACCATTAAAGGCACTGTTTGACCATGGGTGGTGATCCCCTTCAATAAGAAGAATGCATTAGAAATAAGAAAAAGAAATGTCTAGCTCCATGTCAAGAACCTTCATTCATGTTTGATGCTCTTTCCTTCCCCATTCTGAAAAAATGACGCAAAAGATTAAAAAATGAGAAAAAAAAAATGTAAATGAATTCAAATAATTCAAACACCTAAATGAAGTCTAAACAACTTACCACCAATACTTATGCAATGTCAATGATATTTGGTGCCAATGTAACACTTGACAATTCTGAAAAGACAAAAAAAATTGTTACCTTCATTAATAAACAAAAGATGACACTCATACATACATACATTCATTAATAACATTGCATACCTTCATCTAGTTGATTAATTTCTTCCAATTTTTCTTCAATGTTGATCCTCTCTTTTGATGCTCGAATCCAATCTTTAGTGCAAATAAGAGCTTCCACTATTTTAGGAGATAGAGAGCTCCTAAATGCATCAAGAACAAGACCACCAGTGCTAAATGCAGACTCAGAAGCCACAGTAGAAATAGGAATAGCCAAGATATCACATGCCATTGATGAAAGAATTAGAAATCTTACATTATTGACTTTCCACCAACATAGAATATCAAATGTCCTTGTGTCTTCTTCTGTATATTCTTCCAAATATTTAACAAGTTCAAATTGCACATCACCAGAAACTTTTTCAGCTTTGTGCTGCTTGTACTTGTATGCAATTGTGGTTTACTCCATTGTGATGGATGCATATCACTTAATGTGGTTGCACTTGAAGTTGAAGTTGGCACTTGATCCTCATTTCTTTGTTGGACGGGTGGTGTTCCATACACATTATTGTACTCATCATACAAAGCAAAAAGAGATATCTTCACTCTTTATTCAATGTCATAGCTTTCTCAACATCAAACATTTGACTGATTAAAAACTCAATATATTCTAATTTGTATCGTGGATCAAGAATAATGGCAAAAAACATCATGAGATTCAAGTTTTCAGGATTTCCCCAATATTTATCACACTTTTGCTTCATCTTAAATGCCATATCTCCAAAGGCATGATCATGACTTTCACACCATTCTTCTAAAAGATATTCAACATTGCTAATCTCATGAAAATAGGCATTGGAAGTGACATACAAAGTCCCTAAAAAATTCAAAGTAGTATCATAAAATGTCTCCAATAACTTGGTTAAATTTCTAACCATTATCCAATCCTCTTCTTGAGGTTTCCCTAAACCATTTCCTTCATTAAGATCACTACTGAAAAATGGATCTTGCTCTTCATATCTGTCAAATACCTTCTGAAACTTTTGTGATGTGTCTGACATCAAAAATGTTGAATTCGATCTTGTAGGGATCCAGGCATAAGAGGCTCTTGCTTGGGATCTTTTCTTCTTCAACACAAATCTTAAAATTTTGTAATCTTGATGGAGATTGTCTTATGTACCTCACAACATTTCTAACACGAACTACTAAATCATTTGCCAATTTTAGGCCATCATTAACAATCAAATTCATTATGTGAGCAAGCTAGGCATCTCATGTGCAAAAAGTCTCCCTTCAAGACACTTCCATGCCAATTGTTAACTCTCTTTTAAGACACGAAATAGCAACATCATTTGAACTAGCATTGTCAACTGTCACGGTCATAACATTTTCAATGCCCCAAATATTCAAACATTTTTCAATTGCCTTACCAATGGCATCACCTTTATGTCTGGAAATTGGACAAAAATTTAAAATTTTCTTGTTCAACTTCCAATTATTATCAATAAAATGTGCAATCAAACACATTTAGTTAATTCTCTGCAAGAATGTCCATGTGTCTGTTGTAAGGCAAACCCTTCTACAATTAAATTTCATGAAAGTTTTTAGCTTTAGCATCTCCACCACATATATTTCATAACTGTCTCTGGCCATTGTAATTCTTGAAGGAATGTGAAATTTGGGCTGTGCAATATTGCAAAAATATTTAAACCCATGCCCTTCAACAAATCTGAAAGGAAGTTCATCAATAATGATCATATATGCCAATACTTTTCTAATTGTTGCTGATCAAATTTCCAACTTGTTAATACGATTTTGCTCTCTCCATCCATCCCTTCATTAACCACTGATGTCTGAATGGCAATTTGTGTTTGTCTATTGTCACAAGTATTAGCTCTACTGAAGGGATATTTCTTACATCTCAAATTCAAGTATATTCTTGAAGTGCTTGTGCCACATGAAACTGAGTCACAAGTGTATATATGATCACAATAGTTACACTTACACTTGTTCTCTCCCTCAATTTTTGTAAAGTGCTCCCACACGTCTGATCTTGGTTGTACAATTTTTCTCTTTCCTCTTGAAGGACTTAGACCTCCAACGACATTACTTATTTGTGTGGCGGCATTGTGACTAGAACTTGCACCCTCAGTTGTTGGAGTATCACCAATATCATTAAGTGACATCTAAATAAACATATACACATAATTCATTATTTTATTTAAGTTGCACATGGTGAATAATAAATAAGTAAAAAACCTGTAAGAATTAAAACATACATTGCAAGATCCACTTCCAGATGCCAAGTTTATAAATAATACCACACACCACAATGTTCACTGAATAAGGTGCAAAATAGTAAGAGAATTATCAGTCTCAACTCTCAAGTAAACCCATACAAACATATAGTACATAATTCCTAGGATTTTATACTTGCATCAAAAATATTCAAAGAAAACAGTAAAATAAAATAAAGTCATGGGAATCTCAACAATAATCCGAATATCTGATCATGGAGTCGATCCAGAAAATGCCTCCAAAAGCCCCTGCAACTATTCACCAATCCCTCATCCCCACAAGATAACCACCTGTAGAGGCCAAAGGGGGGGACAGAGCGAGGCTTAGCAACTAGCAAGAGAGAGATGAGCTGGGCCACCACTCGGTCTCTACTGGGATGACTGACTCCCACCAGGCCACCACCGCCACCGGGTCGTCTCCGTCACCACTCACCAGTCCACCACTCACAGACACAGTAGGTTCCTTAGCAAAAAAAATTAAAAAAAAAACCTACCTTATCCCTGGCTCCCGTAGGCGGAAGGAAGAGCCGAATAGGCGAGAGTGTCGGTGTGCTGCCTCTCTCCGTGAAAGGAAGGGAAGGAAGTCGCATCCTGTCATGTGCTCTCCGTCGAAGGAAGGGAAAGAAGAAGAATGACGACTGAAGCCGCCGCCCCCACAGGCCATCGGCCGGTGAGCTTGACCCCCAGAGCCTGGAGATCACTGCCGCCTGTGCAACCACACATTGCTAGGCCCGTCACGCGCCACCCTCTCTTCAGAGAAGGAGGATCTCTGCCTCCCTGGATGGCTGGAGTGATGGACCCTCGCAGACGTTGAGTCGCCTGCTCTCCTCAAAACCCTGGACCTGGAGAGAGGCCGCCGGAGTGCGGGTTTGAGGGAGGGTTCACAAATCACAAGATTCATAACTTCGGAGTTCGGATTAGGGCAAGGGAAGGATGCAAGGAGTAATGTGGCATTAAACCGGGTCTAACGGTTTTATTCGGTTTCTATAAGAAGAAAACCGAACCGGACCAATATCAGTCAAACGGTTTGGTTTGGTCCATTGACCCTATTTTTTCATTTGTGAACCAAACCGAACTGACTTTTTCGGTTCGGTTCGGTTCGGTTCTGTTCATCGAGTTGAACCGATAAATGAACAGTCCTAGATGGGGGTAGAAGAGATGGATCAAGCCACATAAGTACACATGATTTTTAGGTGGTTTGGTTTCATGAAATGTGCACCTACGTTCACCCCTCACGTAATGAGGATGCACACTATCTTGATTTACATGAGTACAAGACAGAGACATAGCACACACACACATAGACACACACACACATGGAAAACACTTCCATGCAGTGGTGCACGATGACACAGCTAGAAACACATGCACAAATTTCAAAAGCTCAGTTCAATGACATTGAAGCTCATGATAGAGGATATATGACTCAAAAAACACATATCAAAGAAGTCCCCCTGTCTAATATGTATAATCGTTGCCCGATGAAGTCAATGTTGGACTTGCCGATGTAGAAACTCAATGTGATCTCTACGTGAAGTGACTCCTAGATGTAGCTCTGATGTAGGCACATTCTCCAAGAAATCCAACATGTTCTAGAAGTAGCAAAATCATCTTCGTACCCTTGGGTTGCTCTAGAATGTTCCTGGGTCATAGAACTCTAGGTTTCGATCTTCCAATAGCAAGAACATCACCTCTCATTGCACAGGAGTCAAAAAACTTATACCTCAGGCCCTTCGGATTGCATCATGGCCCTCGACCTAGACAAGATATGGAAGGAAATAAAAAATAGGGAAACTTTTTTTTTTAATGTGATGCCGTGATCGGTCGACTGTCTAGATTGTATCGGTTGATCAGTTATGCACTCTACAACAATCCAGTTGCTCAGGAAATATCGATCGATCGGATCTAGGTCTTTCAGTCGACCAGTCTAATCTTCTATTTCTAGCCTACTGCCCTGTGAATTTCGATCGACCGACCCATCTGCTGTTGGTCGATTGATGCCTTTAAGACTTCAATCCTGCTGATCCTACGAAATTCGGTCAACCCCTTCTTCTAAGGTAGTCAACCTTTTGCTCCTGCACAACCACAGTAAGATCAAAATCAGTACAAGTCTAGAGAAGAAGTAAGAGAGCCATACCTTCAATATTTTCTCATGAAATTGACCTTAATCACCTTGTAACCTTCAATAAAATATAGTTAGCCAATGTAGACATGTATAAATGTATCAAGGTATTTAACACATGAATTAGGAAAAGCATTCATTCAACACTTACGCTTCACATGTAATATTATTATCATCAAAACACATCAAAGCACATGGAGACAACAATCTCTCTCTCTTTTTATGATGACAATACTTTTGATGATGATGACAATACTTCTAGTAAGTATGGATGTGTGAAGCAAGATATAAATAGAGAGTCTTTTCAGTTGTTTTTTTAACAAATTCTCCCTTTATTTGTTTTCAACATATTCATCTTTTTAGAGAATTTTTGTAGCAACCTGAATTTTTGCAAAAAAATAAAAATTTAAATAAAGAATTAAAACCTAGCTAATGGATATTTAAATGAAAAGAGCATTAAACAAAACCCATTAAATGGAAAAGAGTAATGGGCTTTACTTAATGGATCCTCTAGAATTTATTGGGTCAAAAATATGAATTTGCAAGGGGAGAATAATAAGAAATACCCTACATTCGGAGTTTAATTATATCATAATTGGAAAGGGGTTATTAAAGCAATAAAAGTGGCAATTAGAGTAGGAATTGGATTCCTAAACCTACCCCATATGGTCTAGCACGAATTTAGATACTATCCTAACCCAATTAGAGATTGGAAAGCAAGAGGGGAAAGGTGGAGTTAGGAAATCTCAGAATTAAGAGGAATTTGAGTAGTAGTAGGAATAAAAACTTGTATTTATATAAATACACCTCTTAAAC
The DNA here is from genome assembly GCA_014218235.1 of Colocasia esculenta. Lineage (NCBI taxonomy): Eukaryota > Viridiplantae > Streptophyta > Magnoliopsida > Alismatales > Araceae > Colocasia > Colocasia esculenta. Next base: position 94,443,144 of record CM024758.1, on the reverse strand, counting down.
CCTCTTGGCCAACCTAGCTCGTTGCCAAAGGTTGTTGGACTTGGAGAAGAGGCCAAGGAGGAGAGGATCTCGTGGGGAGTTCTTGAAGCTTCTTCCTCGTTCTTGGAGTTCTAAGCCATAGAAGACAAATCGAGTCAAAGGTAGGCATTCTCACAAGCATAAAAGATGAAACTTTTTCTGTAGGATGTCTCGTCTATCAGGAACGAAACTCTCAAGTTTCATAATTTTCCATCGAGCATATCTTTAGTTCTTGATTTTTTCATGTTCTACAACTTACATGACCCCGAACCCTCTTCTAACTCTTGATCTCCTTGTATACCCAATTCCATGCTACGAAATTTTTATTGTAGGAACTGATGCATGTTAGGCATCTTTTGCCCCTAAAAGCCCTAATTCTTGTTGAGCATGTTGCTCGAATTAAATCAATCTTGCTCTCTGTACCATGTTCTGTGTTACTCGTTATTGTTCATGCTCAAACCCAATTCAAACCCTGCTCTCTCTCTAATTCCTATTTATTGGAAGTACTCTCGTATGTCTAGTTTCATTTGCCACTGGTTTCATGATTTTTCATCGTGTATACATTTAGTTATGATTTTCTGAACGACCCTGTATCAAAATCTGATATTTCTGGTCCGCAATCCAATGTCTGGTTTGACTCCTGTCAGAGTCAGGCGCAGACCACCAGAAAGCGACGGCCCGATATGTCGCCTTCTGAGGTCTATATGCTACAGCCTACCCGTCGCATTCAGAAAGCGACAGGTGAGCCGTCGCTATCCCTGTGCCTATCCTGTCGCGACCCTTTCCCGCCTCTGTCGCGTTCACAAGGCCGTCGCAACAGTACCCATGTCGTGATCTGCCTACCCTGTCGCAATCCTCATTTGCCTATGTCGCCTTCACAGGTTTTTGATGAAAATCCATAAAAACTTGTTTTAAAAAAAAATGGAGCTACATTGAATGATTTAAAATACATATTCACGACTTAATTCTAGCTATGATTTCTCTTACACATGCACACACATGAACCATCCATATGTGGCTGAAATTTGGCAGAAAATATCTCATAATGTATCTGGTAAATTATTGCAATAAAAGTATGTTAATTGCCTTATTTTAAAAGACTTGTATTTGTTTCTTGCGTTGTTTATATACCGTTATCGACGCTCCACTGTTCTAGAATTCCTCTAGAACGTCGAGCACCTGTTTTATATACACACTTTACTTGGCTTGTGGTGAACTCTCCGTCGAATATTCCTTTCGCCGGACTAGTGAACTCTTGCACAAGGCCTCCGTAAGTCTCCTCTGATCATGGATTCCCACATGGTCGACGAGCCGGTTGTACCCTAACACCCATTACACCTTTAGGGATCGATATGATCCAAACGGCTATTAGAAGTTCGCTCTTACCTTGAATCACGTCGGACCTCTGGACTTGTGCATAACATGGCCAGCGGGAAGATCGTGAATTCCACCTGACTGCCAATACGACGTGCGCGTGTTGTGCAACTGTTACTATCGCCTGTTTACTCGTCGCTTTACGTACAATGACCACTAGCTCTTATCTGTACTCTACTCTCTCCTCTGTTCACATTCACTCTACTCTCTCGTCTATTCATCTAGTGCTCTCATCTACTTCTTGGTACTCTATATTGGCCATTGACTGATTGTCTAAAGATAAACAATATAACCAATGCCTGGCAATATATAAAGGGCCCGATCTGGTCCTGGGATGTGCACCAAAAGTGCTAGTGCCCATGGGAGTTAAATGATCAGAGTGTTTGGCATTACACTCAAGTGCTATCTATATCGACTATCTATATGACAATCAAAACACAAAACGTGCTATACTCTCTCGATGTCTAGAATGACAAACAAGTGCTATACTCGTCGTGCTATTACCATACTTGTGCTAGTTGTGCTATGGCCATCCTGCTATATTCGATACTTGTGCTATTTTTGGAAACTATGCTCAATCTCGTGCTATCGTGCTATCCTGTTACCTGTTGTGCTATCTCTTGCTATATTTTGACTCTCTTGTACTGCTATCTTTAGATACTCTGCCATTAAATGCGTTAACTATTTAAAGCCTGCTTGAGCCTGAGATTTAAGTCCAACTGGGCGTTATCGCTCACCCTACGTTATTTGATGTTGTGTTCTCAGGTGAGACCGAGGATGACACATACACTCACGAAGAAGGGAATGACCAAGAGTGAAGCCAGGAGTACCCTCGAGTCATTATGTTATCTTAGAGTTGTAGTTAGTCGTTTCCTTTTATTGCAATGTAATTGGGCCCTATAGAATGGCTCTGATATTAGTGGTTGTAACTAGACATTTGAAAAGTATTAATGAGATGGATGTGCTTTAGTATTATTCAAAGTGCAATGGTTGATGTCTAGTATACGCTCTATACCTTTTCCTTGCAACTGCCTTCGCGCTCCGATATTCCGCGTCGGGGCGTGACAATTTTCATGAGGCACAGGGATGCAAACAAGACTGAGTGCTCACTCAATGTAACATGCAAGCACACATTCATGCATCCAGACATAAGTTATATAAGTTCAAATATCTCTCCCCCTTTGTCATAGCAAAAAGACGGGAGGAAGGGCTAGCAAAATAAGACTCAAGATGATATGATCCAATGGTAGAGCATGAGGTACAATAGGGAGATGCACAAAACAATAAGCATGGAATCTTGTAGCTAATGCACTTAGTCAATTCACAGAATATAGTCAAAAGTGATTATCTCCTTGTGCAGACATAAGAACATAATCAAGGGTCATCAAGACACGAAGAGGCATGAACCTTCAAAGCAATATTAGAGGATGATCATGAACTTACATGAAACGTCTTCAGATCTTGACTATTGGTAGCATGTGCTCCATCTTTTCTTCATTCTTTCACACTTTAGACCGTCCCTTGCCATTTGAAGTGAAACTCCTCACTTGTTCAGTGGGGAGGTCTGGTTACTAAGCTTGAGTATTCTTCACATTGGATATCCCTTACTATTTGATGTGAAACTCCTCACTTAATTACGTAGTGGGGAGGCCTGGTTACTAAGCTTAGGTATTGTACACTTTGATGTTTTTTTTTAATGCAAACAAGATGTGGAGCCTTTTCCTCATGAGGTGTCATCAATGCACATGATCTCTCAAAAAATCTCCCTTACCCACATGATCTCTCAGAAAATGGTGCCAGATTTCCATGTGTTTGGTTCTAGAATGTTGAACTAGTTCTTGTAAATGTTTATGTCATTGATATTATCACACAAAATAGGAACACAATTTAGTTAAACATTCAAGTCCTCTAATTGGTGCTTGATCTAGAGCACTTCGATTAACCACAACTACTGGTGGCCACATACTCAGCCTCAGCGAGGGAGAGTGCCATGTAGAACGTTGCTTTTTAGATGCCAATGAAACCAAGCAACCTCCTAGGAATTGAGACATCTCACTACTACTCTTTTGATCAAGTATCATGTTCCTGGAGCATTCACTATCAAGATACCATCTCTCGCTTGTTGCTTCCAAGAACACCTATAAGAAGAAAACATTCTTATGCAATTATATTTAGTATCCAAATACACTTGGGCCCAGGAATGTTAGTCCATGTAGAAAATAGATCCTTTCTCACCCAAACACACTTTAATTTATGCATATTTCTTCTCAAAGCACAACAAGAACTCACATACCCATGACCACCACAGTCGTAGCAAACAATATTTGAGATATTGATTTTTGGTCCATGTGTGTATGGGCATTTGACAAGCATTCTTGTTCTTCCTTTAGTGAACTCGTAGCTTGTGGGTATTAACAATTTTGATAGTTCAAACATGCTTCTTGATGTGAGTGTGTGAAGAGCTTGATGCATTTTCAGCAAAAACATACGAGGTTTTAGTTTGTGTGCTGAAGGTTTTCTTATTTTAGAGAGTATATCCCAAGCCTTCTCTCTTAAAGTTCATTGGTATGCTGAGAACCTCATCTAAATTTTATTTTCCTTTCATTAATCTAGACGCTGCATTTTTGTAATCCCTTATGGCTGCATTAAGCTAAGCTACGGTGACATTAGAATCTTTTAAACCCTTCTCAAGCATTCTTACATTTTCTTCAAGATTAGCACACTCTCCTTTCAACACAAAATTCTCTCTCTCGTAGGTTTTAAGCCTCTCATTATTGTTCATCTCATAGTTTATGCTATCAATTTCACACTCATACAAGGCCACTTTTACCATGAGACTTTCATTAGAATCTGTTAATTTCTCACATTCAATTTTAAGAAATTGACATTCAAAACACGGTGACTCATCACGAACAAGATTTTCAATTTTATTCTTCAAAATTTTATTCTCACTTTTTTGTTTCTTAAACTTTTCAAACAGAGAAGCATATATCAATTCCCATTGTTCAATAGAGAAGCTTTCGGTTTCATTACTTACCTCTTCTGTTCTTTGTTGTGAGCCATGAGATAGAGATTATCAAAGAGTTCTTCTAGCTTATCTGATGGCTCATCCTGGTCGCTATCACTCCATGTAGCGACCATGGATTTAGGCTTCTTCATTTTGTCCTTCTTGACCTTTTACATCACTTTTGGACACTCACCCCTCATATGTCTAGGCTTCTTGCATTCATAGTAGATAATCTTCCCCTCTTTGTCTTTAGGTACCCTTGATCATCAATTGCCTTTTCATGGTTGTCTTCATGTCACTGATAAGAATCTTCTTCATTTGGATAAATTCCTCTTTCTTCTCATCAAATAGCAAGTTCCTTATCATCATCATCGTCATCGCTACTTTCTTTCATTGCAAAGGCTGCCTTGAGAGCTACAGATTTTTACTTTCTTGTCTCATGCTCACACCTCTTTAGATTTAGCTCATACATCATCAATGAGCCTACCAGTTCTTCCAGTATGAGCATGGATAGGTTCTGTAAGTCCTCGAAGACAATTGTCTTGGTGTTCCACGCCAGGGGAAGTGAGCACAAAACCTTTCTTACCAACTCAGATGTGGTATATGTCTCCCCAAGACTCTATAGCCCATTTGTGATCTCGGTAAAGCGAGCAAACATTTTTGATATTGTTTCTTTGAGCTTTATTTAGAACATTTCATTGTCGTGAACAAGCAAATTTGCCTTAGTTTCTTTTACTTCCATTGTTCCTTCATATATCAGCTAAAGCTTGTCCCTTGTTTCTTTTATGGAACTGCAATTTAAAATACAAGAGTGTTCATTAGGATGGATTGCACACTGCATAATATACATTAACTTTAGGTTTTTTTTCTTCTTCTATCCACTTCCCTTTGTCTTCGAGCAACTTGTTTGGACTATTTTTTACGATTTTCTAGATCTCATAGTCTTGAGTGCTCAGAAAGATGTGCATATGGTTCTTCTAATGAGCAAAATAGTGCGCAAAAAATAGAGGAAGATCAATGGAGTGCCTTTTGGAAATAATACTGTGCCTAGCCATTGCACACTAGGATCACTCTTGAGCAAGAGAACTTGCTCGGACACCAATTGGGGTGAAACATATGCAACGTATAATCAAGAGGGGACGGGGAGGGGTGAATCGATTAAAGACTAGTTAAAATTTTAAATTAATGCACCACAATGATTGAGATGCTATAAAACATAGCACAACAAAATAAAAAGCGGATCAATATGAACCCTAATTCTAGTATGCACAGATAATGACGGTGGAAGAGATGAATAGAACCACAAATGCACGCATGAGTTTTAGGTGGTTTGGTCTCACGGAATGTGCACCTACGCCCACCCCTCATATAGTGAGGACACACACTATCTTGATTTGCACGAATACAAGATAGAGACCCACCATACACACACACATAAGAAAACCACTTTCACATGGTGATGTACGACAACACAGTAAAAAACAAACACATGGATCTCAAAAGATCAGTTCAATCATAATGAAGCTTGTGACAAAAGATATATGACTTAAAAAAACATAGATCAAATAAGTTCCCTTGTCCAATATGTAGTCACAACCTAATGAAGTCGATGTCAGACTTGCCAATGTAGAAATGTAGCACGATGTCTATGTAAAGAGACTCTTGGATGTAGCTTTGATGTACAGAGAATGTCATCCAAGAACTCCAACATGTTATGGAACTAGCAAAATCGTATGCTTAGGCTTTTGCAGAACATTCCTGGGTCGCAGAACTCAAGGGTTCAATCTTCCAATAGCAAGAAATATCTCCTCTTTGCACAAGAGTTGTATAGAAAACCTCCTTGAATGAAGTACATATGCCTCAACCCCTTTGGATCGCATCTTGGCCCTTGACCTACCTAAGATATGGAAGGAAACCCAAAATAGGGAAACTTTCCTTTTCGATACAATGTTGTGATCGGTCGACTAGCCCAATCACATCAGTCGACCAACATTGCACTTTAAAACCACCTAGTTGCCCTAAAAATATCAGTTGACTGGACTTGGGTCTTTTGGTCAACTGGTCTAGTCTGTTGTTTCCAATTTGCTGCCTTGTGAATTTTAGTCGATCGGTCCATCTGCTGTCAGTTGACCAGTGCCTTCAAGACTTCAATCTTGCTAATCTTAGAAAATTCGATCACTTCTTATAGGTCAATCGGTCGTTGGCTCCTACACAACCACATTAAGATAAAAATCAGTACAAATCCACATAAAAAATAAGAAAGCCATCTTGAACATTTTCCCATGCACTTCTTGACCTTAAGCACCTTGTAACCTTCTAGCAAATACAGTTAGCCAATGCAGACATGTATAAATGTATCAAGGCACTCAACATGTGGATTAGGCCAAGGATTCATTCTACACTTTCTTGAACCACTCCTATATTTTATCCTTTATTTTGGTGATAACAAAACTCATGATTAACTTAAATATCATGAATATATTTAATATCATGTTTTCCTCATAAATACAACATACTATGGCACTATCATTTCATGATTTGCACTGGAAAGCTAAATCGATTGTTGTTCAATGCATATCGATTACTGACTAAGTGCCACATCAATTACTATACAAACACATCGATTACAGTTTACTTAAACATCGATTACATGAACATCGACTATACTTTCACATCGATTGTGCTCACATCAATTACTATTTAAGTCAACATCGATTATGCTTTCACATCGATTATGGTTCACTTAAACATCAATTACCTTAAAACATCGATTGTCTAAAACATCGATTGCGCTTCACTTAAACTTCAATTACCTTAAAACATCAATTGCGCTTCACTTAAACTTGATTACCTTAAAATATCGATTGTCTTAAACATTGATTACATTTCACTTGAACATCGATTTTCCTAAACATCGATTATGTTCAAACATTGATTATATACACTGTCATCATCGATTACATACATTAGAACATCGGTTGCATCACTCAAACATTGATTTCTCTTCATTTAAACATCGACTACCTTTATGAAACATTGATTGCAACTATATTTCAAACATTTCAAAATATTTGTGGCGGCAACTGAAATATTTCATATGTACCTCACATGTTATGTTATTATTTCTCTAATTGAAGATCTTTTTGCTGTTTATCCTTCAAGGTAGGTGATATGTTGTCAGTAGAAAATAAGGACTCTTTCCTTCCTGCTAGACAAAAAGGGCCGTACCTAACATGTCTGGATGTCAGCAGAATACATGGAAGTAAGGCAAGGTATGGGCCTTCTATCAGAAGACCTTTTAGTCTAACTCTGTCTTCTGTGCCTACAGATATCTGGACTTCCCTCTACACCAAGTGTCTGTTAGACAGAAGAAGAAGGGAGGCATATGAAGAAGAAGATGAGCAAAGGATCCAAGAACTCCAATGGCTATAGCTCAACGTATCTATCTTTCTACCCTATAAAGGATGAAGTGTTTGAAGTAGAAGAAATAGAGCGTTCCTGAAAATCATTCAAAGAGTGTACATCTAGTGAGAAACCTCAACGCATACACACTCAAAGCAAGAGAGAAAGAGCTCGAGCCCAAGAAGAAGTGTGCGCACAAGCAATCATCTGAAGTCTTGAAGCTCCAAGCATTCAAGCTTCTTTTCTCTCTTCACTCTCTCTGTGCATCATTGTAAATCTGGGGGAGAGTCTGTGAGTTGAGAGTTTGAGTTCCTTAGTGTTCATCTTGTATAGCTCTCAGTCTGTTTTTTCTTTTCTAAGAAAGACTTGTGTCTAGCTGTAGGACTGTATATAGTGTTCCTCTTCTAGGGTGAAGAGAAGACCAGCCGAAGGGCTGGGTGTCTATTCGGCTATTGGACTGTACACAGTGTTCCCCTAGGGTTAAGGGAAGAACCTAGCTGGGGTTGGTGTCAGCAGAACCTAGCTAGGGGTTTAAGTCTAGCAGAACCGCACCGGGGTTTGTTCCAGGAGGGTGGCTTCTTGACCTGTAACAGAAGTGAGTTTCCTTCCTACTCGGAAAGGAAGAGGACCAGTGGGGAGATGGGGGTTTGTATATCCTTGGGGGATTGTACCCTGGTTAGTGAAATCCCAAGATTTACTTGGGGACTGGACGTAGGACTTCCATTTGGAAGGGCTGAACCAAGAAAAAAATTCTCTGTGTTCTTTTGTGTGATTGTTTCTTTGAACTGCTTCCGTATAGCTACTCTATCTACTGCACACAACTATATTCACCAACCAAAGTTTTTCAAGTGGTGATTTTTTATTTTAGTTTTCAGAAAATCTATTCACCCCCCCTATGTTTTTCATTGCTGCCAACCGTAAGTGGGCCAACAAGTGGTATCAGAGTGCTAGTCTTTGAACTTCAAGAATATCTAATGATCTTAAAGCAAAGATCAAATGGCAGCTCAAGGATTTGCTGAAGGTCAATCTGTCAATAGACCACCCTTGTTCGATGGTGAAGATTACAACTACTGGAAGACAAGGATGGAGTTCTTCCTCCAAGGTTATGACTATCAACTATGGACTACCATTGAAGAAGGAGATCTGATAGTCCTCAACCCAAGAGAGGAGTGGATAGACAATGACAGAAATTTGCTCCCAAAGAATAGTAATGCCAAGAATCTCATTTGATGTGCCCTGACAAGGAGCGAATTCAACAGGATCTTAGCATGCAAATCAGCAAAAGAAATGTGGGACAAGTTGAAGCTCACATACGAAGGGACTGACAAAGTCAAAGAAACCAGGATTGACATCTTAGTCACACAATATGAGAAATTCAAAATGCTAACAGTTGAGACCATTACCCAAATGTATACCAGATTTACTGACATAAATAATGGTCTTGCAGGGCTTGGAAAGACATAGAACACTCGAGATATGGTAAGAAAAATTCTCAGATCCCTACCAAGCCAATGGTCTCGAAAAGTCATAGCCATAGAAGAAGCTAATAATCTTACAACTATGTCATTAGAAAAGATTATAGGATCCTTGATGGCACGTGAGATCAACATGGAGTGACTATCTGAAAGCTCATCTAAAAAGAAATTTACTAATGCTTTCAAACTTATAGCTTCTCCTACCACTTCTTCCTCTTCTAGTTCAAAAAATGTAGGCAGTGAAGACAGTGATGTAGATGATGTACTATCCAAGCTTCAGAGAATTCTTAAGAAGAAGAAGAATAGATCAAGAAGGATCCAAAAGAAGGAGAAAGAACGAGTCTACTATGAATGCAAAAAACCTGGACATCTGAGACCAAATTGTCCAAGACTCAAGAAGACTGGTCTACTAGAAAAATCCAAGGAGAAGCACAAGAAATTCAAAAGAAAAACCATGGTAGCTGCTTGGGACAATGAAGAAGTCTCCACTTCAGATTCATCAAGCTCAGATTCAGAAAAAGAGCAGGTAAGTCTAGCCCTCATGGCAGAACTAGATGAGGTACATTCTGACACATCTTTTAATTCTTGCAGTGATTCAGGGTCAAAGTCTTAAGATTTAGAAGATGTCTTTAATGAACTTTATAAAAAACATAAAGGTGTTGTAAAAGAATTAAAGAATATGAAAAATAACCTTACTTACTTAGAAAGCACTAATTTTGATCTTAAATCATAAATGGAACAATTGGAAACACAATTAAAGGAAAGTAAAAATAATAATTATCTTTTCAATGAAGATTTAAAGAGCAAGAACAATGAAAAATTAGAGTTAGAAGAAAAACTGAAAACTCTAATTGAAGAAAATATTTATTTAAAAGAATCAGTTAGAAAATTAACAAAAGGTAAAATATCTCTAGCTCTATGTTTAAAAGGATCAAAATCTGACAATAATAAACAAGGTCTTGGATACGAATCTCCTGAAAAAGAAAAACAAATTAAGTATCGTGAAAAATATCTATTACCATAATTTGTGAAATAAACCAAGATGCTTCAGAAAAGGGCCCCTGTAATGAACAAATGCTCTCAAAAGAAAAAGGTGTCTAAAAATCATTTTCTAAACAAACATCACAAAGATAATAAGGCGGGCAAAATAAATTATACTCATTGTTCTTCTCATTGCAATAAATTAGGCCACACAGTAAACACCTGCACTACTAACCACTTATTATGGATTCTGAAAGGATATTCTTATGCATCTAACCATCAAGGACCAAAAAGATTTGGGGACCTACTTCTGAGTAGTTTATTTGTAGGATATCCCTGGAGCATCAGGATCAAAGGATGCTCAAGGCATTGTTGACTGCTAGCTCTTCATCCAACTCAAATATGAGGAGGGAATGGTCACAAATTTGTACTTAATTTACAAGTACTACTAATAAGGTTTTGCAAGTCTCTTTTTATAAGATCAATGCAGGTAAAACTCTTGAAGACTTGAAAAACAACAAGTGGATATGTCAAGAAACAACAAGATCAAACCCAACAAGAGCCTCACATCAAGGGGGAGCCATGAACTGAGGGGGAGCCTCACATCTAGGGGGAGAAAGTAATAAGTGGAGATGTAAATTCATGACAAGTATTGTTGAACCCCTCTCCTTCAAACTCACATGTAGTATTGGTAAGAAGTCTTTACAAGGGGGTAAATGCAAATGGTAAGATCCTTCTTTTTTGGGTATTGACAAAAATGGGAGAGTATTTTATTCATGAATTTTCTGTTTAATGCTTGACTTTATGTTTATGTCAGAAAATTCAAATGACTTTTGTCATCATCAAAAAGGAGGAGATTGTTAAACCACTCTTATATTTTATCCTTTATTTTGGTGATAACAAGACTCACGATTAACTAATATCATGAATATATTTAATATCATGTTTTCCTCATAAATACAACATACTATGGCTCTATCATTTCATGATTTGCACTGGAAAGTTAAATCGATTGTTGTTCAATGCATATCGATTACTGATTAAGTGCCACATTGATTACTATATAAACACATCGATTACAGTTTACTAAATATCGATTACATGAACAATGACTATACTTTCACATCGATTGCCCTCACATCGATTATTGTTTAAGTCAACATCGATTATGCTTTCACATCAATTACGGTTCACTTAAACATCAATACCTTAAAACATCGATTGTCTGAAACATCGATTGCGCTTCACTTAAACATCAATTATCTTAAAACATCAATTATCTTAAAACATCGATTGTGCTTCACTTAAACATCGATTACCTTAAAACATCGATTGTCTTAAACATCGATTACGTTTCACTTGAACATCGATTGTCCTAAACATTGATTATATTCAAACATCGATTACATACACTGTCATCATCGATTACATACATTAGAACATCCACTGCTTCACTCAAACATTGACTGCTCTTCATTTAAACAACGACTACCTTTATGAAACATCGATTGCCTCTATATTTCAAACGTTTCAAAATATTTGTGGCGGCAACTGAAAAATTCATATGTACCTCACATGTTATCTTATTATTTCTCTAACTGAAGATCTTTTTGTTGGTTATCCTTCAAGGTAGGTGAGATGCTGTCAGCGGAAAATAAGGACTCCTTCCTTCCTGCTAGACAAAAAGGGTCGTACCTAACATGTCTGGATGTCAGCAGAATACATGGATGTAAGACAAGGTATGGGCCTTCTATCAAAAGACCTTTTAGTCTAACTCTATCTTCTGTGCCTACAGATATCTGGACTTCCCTCTACACCAAGTGTCTGTTAGATAGAAGAAGAAGGGAAGCATATGAAGAAGAAGATGAGCAAAGGATCCAAGAACTCCAACGGCTATAGCTCAACGGATCTATCTTTCTACCCTATAAAGGATGAAGTGTTTAAAGTAGAAGAAATAGAGCCTTCCTGAAAATCAATCAAAGAGTATACATCTATTGTGAAGCCTCAACGCCATACACGCTCAAAGCAAGAGAGAAAGAGCTCGAGCCCAAGAAGAAGTGTGCGCAAAAGCAATCATCTGATGTCTTCAAGCTCCAAGCATTCAAGCTTCTTTTCTCTCTTCACTCTCTCTGTGCATCATTGTAAATCTGGGGGAGAGTCTGTGAGCTGAGAGTTTGAGTTTCTTAGTGTTCGTATAGCTCTCAATATGTTCTTTCTTTTCTAAGAAAGACTTGTGTCTAGCTGTAGGACTGTATACAATGTTCCTCTTCTAGGGTGAAGATCAGAAGACCAGCCGAAGTGCTGGGTGTCTGTCCGGCTGTGGGACTGTACACAGTGTTCCCCTTGGGTTAAGAGAAGAACCTAGCTGTGGTTGGTGTCAGTAGAACCTAGCTAGGGGTTTAAGTCTAGCAGAACCGCACTGAGGTTTGTTCCAGGAGGGTGACTTCTTGACCTGTAACAAAAGTGAGTTTCCTTCCTGCTCAGAAAGGAAGATGATCAGCGGGGAGCAGGGTGTTTGTATATCCTTGGGGGGATTATACCCTGGTTAGTGAAATCCTATGATTTGTTTGGGGACTGGACATAGGACTTCCATTTGGAAGGGCCGAACTAAGATAAAATTCTCCGTGTTCTTTTATGTGACTGTTTGTTTGAACTACTTCAGCATAGCTACTCTATCTACTGCACACAACTACATTCACTAACCAAAGATTTTCAAGTGGTGATTTTTTATTTCAGTTTTTCAGAAAACACCCCCCCCCCCCCTCTAGGTTTATCCTTGCTGCCAACCGTAAGTGGGCCAACACAGTTATGCTTTACACAAAAGAAGTATTGTTATCATCAAAACACATCAAGGCATATGGAGACAACATGTGGTGCCTAGGGGCCCTGCCAAATCAGATGTTGTCTATATATCCCTATTATTTGATTTGGTTAAAATTAGATTTTATATGTATATCCTTATTTAGATGATTTCCATATATATATATCCTAAAATTAATCTTTTACATTTAAGTTCTTATAAATATTTTATTCTATAGTAATAACTCTACAAAAATAGATAAATATATTTATATCCTCATATTTATTATAAGAAATTTAAGTATTTTAACAAATATAATTTATCGAGTATGTTGTCGAGTATCTTAACAAATTGTTTGTAAACATAATCAAGTCGAACATATCTTTTTTCAAGCTTTTCTCATTTACAAAATATTGGCATGTTTACACCCCTACCCCTATATATGTTCATCAATTTTGGGTTGTTATATTACAACAATGAATTTTGAAATCAATATATACTTCCGAGACTAAAAGTTTAGCATGCAGTGAAATATTGCAATTAATCTTACCTTTCTGAAAATCTTTGGATTTTGGTCTGTGTGTGAATAACTCTAGACTGAACGTGAAAACAAGAGAAAAAAGATTCGCGGGGTTATTTAAATAAAACCCAGCAATACACCGCACACCAAGTACGTAAAACATGTCGAGGAATAAGATTTTGTGATCTATGCGTTACATTGTTTCAGACGATCGACGCAAGTATCTACTAGAATACAGTCATAGATCCCGATATCATGTGAACATTAGACTTCTCTCAAACAAATCTTTTTGTGTACAAGTAATCTAAGGCTGCATACAACAAAACGGGTGAATGAGTCAAGAAAGTGTGTATGTGGACGAAAATGATCTCAAGAAGTCGCCTATAAGCCCACGTCTCTCTGATCCCTTTCTCTCAGTTACACACGCACAAACACATTCACACACAAGAAAGGAGGGGTATATATGTGCACACTCGATCACAAGCCTGAGCGCAATCTTTCATGAAGGGGACAGATTATATAAAAATTTATCTAATTTCATGTAACTAATCATATATACGACTGCTTTCTTGTAGACCCTCTCGCATAATTGATTCGCCAACTCTGCAGATGGTCTAATTAACAAGCATTTCCCGCTTGTAAATTCACCCTTGGTCTTTTGTTTTTCTGGTCTACTTATAGTCTCCAAACTTCTCATAGAAGTTAAAGATTACGATCTATGGGCAGAATTCTCACAATCGCAATATTCTATATTGTTTAGAAGTTTTAAATACCTAATTTACAAAGAGATGGGAAAAAAGTCGATGGATTTCTATGGGCATCTATCTTCTAGCTTGTTTCAACAAATTAAGCTGGCTGGCTGGCTAGCTCTCTTATGTATGCCTCTAAAGAGCAAAGTAACATGTTATTTGCAATATATTCCTGTTTAGAGTAATATCTGTCTCTCTCCTTGAAGGCTTCCTTGATTTAGTTTCCTTCTCGCTTTCGGTCGTTTGTTGCCTCCATTTTTGCTTTTGGGATATCTTTACATGTTATATGTAAGATCCTTAATTGCTCTCCTCAATAAATACGGAGTTGTTCTTCTCCTTCACACTCCATCTGACCAACCATACGGTGTCCATGACGTTAAGCTTCATCTTATAGCGGTCATGGAGCACTCAAGTACGCGGTAATGACGTGTGGAATATGTGAAGAATGTATCTTAATTTTCATAGTAGGATTAATATATATGTGCGCTAAGAAAGAAAATAAAAAGAACTAAAGGCCTCCCATATTCTTTTTTTTTCTTTTTAACGTCTTAATTATAACGAGTGATAACATATAGGAATTACATTAATATTGTTTGCCAAGAATTAATTAACCAACATCGAAGTGATGTTGAGAGATTAAAATAATCGGATTCTTTCGAGCTATACCTATACAATTAAAAGCGAGCGTTGCTTTCTACAACTGTATTGACGGGGAAACGAGGAGATGGCGAAGGGAAACGCCGCTGCATTCGGGCCCTTAAAAATTGAATGATTTCTCCTTTTGATGGAACTCTTCTAATTAACCATGCATCGCCGTCACACGGAATGATTAAATTAGATGGCCTCACAAGAAACGTAGCGACATAGACAAGTGCACCTCCTCAAATAATGCATCCTCGCCATTAATGGCTGGCGATCGAACAGGTCACTTGAACATGCACACGCCCACATTAATCTATTTGGCTTCGAGCACCTCTGCGATATTGGCAATGCCCACCATGCATGCATCCCTTCTAATTAGATCGAGGAAGTAATAGATAGATAGCTTAAATACAAGTAGAAATTAGATAGGGAGAGGGGCAAGTGGCACCACCAATGAGACCGGTAGGTGATCGCTTGGCATTGGAA
Source organism: Colocasia esculenta (assembly GCA_014218235.1). Classification (NCBI taxonomy): domain Eukaryota; kingdom Viridiplantae; phylum Streptophyta; class Magnoliopsida; order Alismatales; family Araceae; genus Colocasia; species Colocasia esculenta. The sequence continues at coordinate 94,427,690 of CM024758.1, read as the reverse complement.
TGAAGCAACCATATGCAGCAACAGGGGTGGCGTGCTAATTAATCTCCCACAAATTTAACAAACCGATCAAGCTGGATCCGAGAGGCCTCTAAGTTTGTCGAAACTTGGGTGATGTGGCCGTGTGTTTATATATATATATATATTATATATATATATATATTATATATATATATACTGACGTACGTGTCCCTCAATAATAAGCCCATATGTAATGATATAAGTGCGGAATATGATAATGATCGCCATGCATGCGTGATCATAATCAGGAGAAAAGTGCAGGATGGCGACCTCCACGGCGATCAATCTCGACGTTGTTTTCTTCCTCCTGTCTTCAGTGTCAGCAAGTCTATCCTTGCGGAGGGATCAGGGCCATATATATGTTTCATGAGGGCACGATGCCTCCATTTCGTGAGCAGCTTTATTCTAGATAATTGATACGTTATAGAATTAATCATTCTTTCTTTCTTTTTTTTGCCACCTACAAAGAATAAAAACTACCATTCCCTCTACATGCATGGATGTTGTTAATTAGTAACTTTATTTTATATTTATCTTTGGTGATCAGTGGCAAACAAATAAGTGAAAAAAGTGCAGTATTTTACGCAGATCAATTTATTTAAATAAGTGTCACAAAAGAAAAAAATGACATCCGAAAAAGATTTTGTACTTATGGCGACAATATGTATTGAAAATAGTTTAGTAACATCATTTGGTAACACATTAAAATAACACACCATCAAAATACATCACAATCTCATCATTTATGAAGTGTTTTTAACTTTTTTATTTCAGTTGTTATGTAGCACAATTTTAATTGGTGATGTTATCAAATGATGTTACCAAATAGTGTTACAAACTATTCGGATCCAAGTGTACAGGATATCATCCACCTCCATACACGTGTATGAATGTTCGTGCATGTTACCAAGTAACCGGAACACCACATCTTTCTAGACCACTGGATCAATATTATCCACATTAAATGCCCTAAACTCTAAATCTAAACCTCCAAAACGTTGCCCATTATTGCGTAGACCAGGTGTTGGCGACGCCCATGATGATCCAATGGCCGACATGGGTTTTCATTTTTAGAAGAAAAAAAGGATGTGGCCCAACTCTTTCTCTCAAAATTAATATCATTCCATGAATTATGGCGCTTGTTACAGATCATTCGTTATTTATCGACTTGATTTGTTATTAGCCAATTAATCATATTAGAGTCTATATATAAAGATGGTCACAAAAGGTTCTCTGTAACAGAGAATCCCATCGCATACAAAAACTTTGAAGAACTCAATTTATATATGCTTCTTTAATTTGGAGAAAGGATTACAATATTTTTAATCATAACAGTAACATGGTTGCTGATAGATGTGTATATTTGCGCTGTACCGTTTCAGCTTTCCTCTCAATTACCATGCACTTCTTATTCAACAGTAAACAAATAAAACTTAAAAAAAAAAAATCAACACTTCCGCTCACGAGCCACGTCAATTCACAAGGATGCTGGACTCAGGATGGCGATTATTTGATTTGATTGATTAATCACTTAGTACTTATAGTTGCCTAATTATTTGGTGGCAACCATATTTTTTTAAATAATATTCATCTTCCTAAGATATCTCACATTTACTCATGCATGTCTGATCATTTTAGATAGATTAGAGATGCTTATTACAAGAATGTTCTTGCTATAAAAGTGTCGTGGATTGCAAGACCACTCATATTATTGACTAATAGAGAAAGAGAGAAGGGTGTTATAGACACCCTCCCAACCAATAGCAAGAGTGATCTTGTAATTCACATCACTCTTATTATAAAGCTGCTATTGTAATAAGTATTTCTCAACCATATAAAAGTGTAGTTTATCATCTACCCTTTTGGTCATTTGATAAGATATATCTAGGGGTGAACACGGTCCGGTTCAGTTCGGTTCACCCCATTTTTTGAGTGAACCGAAACCGAATCGAAATACTGTTCAAACTGAACCGAACCGGTTCGGTTCGTTTTAAACCGAAGTTTAATTCTAGAATACACACAACCGCTTGTCTGGTGTGGCCGTCAAGGTGTTGGCCTCTATACCCATTGGTTAGGGGTTTGTATCTCATTTTGGACAAAATAGGTTCACTTTTAAACATGTTTTTCCTATAAAAAAACTATTGGCGGAAGAGAGGAATCGAACTCGCCTCACCGCGCTGACAAGCGGCCCCGCTTACCAACCGGCCTATTTAACATTTGAGTAAATAACATACATATTATATATATAATCGATTTATTTCGGTTCCACAATGTGAACCGAATTGAACCAATTAGATGCTCAACCCGAACCGATACCGATCGATTCGGTTCGATTTTTCGGATTGGACCAAATTATGAACACCCTAGATATATCCCTCCAAAGACCAACACACAACACCCTGCCTGAGATCGATGTGCATTTGTGCAGTGTTGAAAATAGAAGAGTTTTTTAGTTTTAAGATGCTTATTCTTATGGTCAGTTTTGTATCGTTCCTTTTGTCTCATATTGTAAACTGAAAAGTTTCATCATAGTTTATACGGAGTTTTGTGTGTTGGCTCCTAGGTGAGTTATTTTGATTTTGGACAAAAACCCACGTGCGTCTGCCTCATCGCCGCTATTGCAGCTGCATAGGCAGGCCATATTTTTGTCTTTTAACCTTTTATGTTTGTTTTCTAGAGATATCGGTGTTTTCGCTTGTGGGCACAGAAACCCAACAAGTGCTTCTTGGATGACACTTTTAGGAGCCCAAGGGTGTCTGGTTTAGTCCATTATGTGTTGTTTGATATTTGGATAAGTTGGGAGGAGAATAGGTTTAACTCATTGTAATTTTAGATATCTTTATTCTTCATTCTAACGGCATTTGGTATGCACGAGAATATCTTCATTTTAATTGTTATACTCCGTTCGATGAAAATAGAGATATTAATGGAAATAAAACCTATTTTCTGAGGGTATATGTTAACTCTTGTTTGATTGGAGAATGATGAAGAATAAAGACAATAATCTTATTAACTAAGAACAATTATTATTGGAGAGGAGAAATCACAAGTCCAAAAGCCTAGATTTGACCCATATGGTGATAGCCCAATAGGTGCACGTTGAACGCCCAAGTAGGCAATGCTATGAAAAGTGCTACCATGTCCTAAATTGCCGCCCACGTGGAAGAATCTCCAAGCTCAGGAGAAAGACTCCACAAGAAGGGAATTGTAATATCTGATGAACAATTCATCATCATGTATTCATTTTGGTGATAAAAAAATAATGAAATATGTTTAATAATTATTTCTTTATGAAGTCTATCAATAGGACTCAATTCAAATTTCCTCTATTAAGGGACTCTCTGGTAAGTCATAAATAAAATCCTATAAGTCAAGGTTGATTTATTTGAATAGTCCTCAGTACATATCGATTACTATTTTAACTTCAAACGATTGATAAGTATATACATATCGATTACTATTTTAACTTCAAACGAATGATAAGTATATACACATCGATTGCTGATATAATAACATAACGATTGTTGAACACTACATATCAATTATCTTTACAGATCAATTGCCAATACATATTGATTGTCATTACTGATTGATTGTCGCTACTGATCGATTGCCTTTAGAGATCAATTGTCTTTACATATCGATTGCCTTTACAGATCGATTGTCTTTACATATCGATTGTCTTTATAGATCGATTGCCAATACATATCGATTATCGTTACTGATCGATTGCCTCTACAGATTGATTGTCTTTACATATTGATTGCCTTTACAAATCGATTGCCTTTAAATATCGATTGCTTTACAGATCGGTTGCCTTTACATATCTATTGCCTTTACAATCGATTGTCTTTACTAATCGAATGTCTTTACATATCGATTGCCTTTATTCATTGATTACAATTAAAGTACACATCAATTGTCTTCAAATATCGATTGCAATAAAAAATTAAACATCAATTATCTTTAATACTTTGATTATCTTTCACACAACGATTGTCCATGAAGAAGTCATATCTATTACTCTTGAGAATACACAACAATTGCCATCTTATCATTTATATTAAAAAAAAACTCACATCAATTATATTTATACTTATGTTCGTATTGACTACACCTTTGTACGATTGTTTGATCACGAAAAATTATGAATAAACTTTGGGACTGTAGCTTACAACATTACTTGTATTCAAGCATTATCATTGTTATTGTGTAAATGTATATATTTCAAATCTTCCGCCATCTAGTGCATATCTTCTGCACGAAAGCATTCAAGGATATCCTTCTGTAGTATAATCAATTACTAAATACAGTTCCCATGCTGACCGTCCTTTATTGTTTACCATTTTCGTGACTTGTCTTCTAATGTTTTAAATTGTGACAGAATGAACTTATCCTTTCCAACATAATGTCTTTCATCAATTATCATTGGACGTTGATTGACACTAACGATATCTCTATCATCCTTCTCTCTCTATATCCTAGCATTTATTGCATGCAGATTTTCGTTAGTCACACACTCTTACAACATTGGACCTACTACGACTACATGGAAACAAGTTTCAAGAAATAAGACACAACGAATATCTCAACAGATACTTCTCCAAAGAGAAGATAAATAAGAGCATGATGGGGTAGTGAAGGTTGATCCAGACAAGGAGATAGAGCACAAAATTAACCATCTATCAAGAAAAGAAGAGCTTCGTTCCTGCACTCCAACAACTGTCTTACTTGTTGCTCTCTCTCACTGAAGCTTCAACTTTCACTTTTCTTTGAGAGAGCTTGTAAGGGTCTAAGAGTGTTGCTTCATAGTGTGTAACACTACAAGAAATGGTGTCAATAGAGACTGAATCTGAGACTGAACTATTCAGTCACTATTTGGTCTCAGATCTGAGACCGAATAGTGACTGAAAAATATCGGTCACTAAGTTTAGTTTTAGTGACCGAAAAAATTTCTGTCACTATTCAGTCTCAGATTTGAGACCAAATAGTAACTGGAAAAAGTTCGATCACTAGAACTATCCGTTGGCAGGCTTACGGGTGAAACTTTGTGATCGAAATATTGCAGTCACATTTCGGTCTCAAATCTGAGACCGAATTGTAACCAAAATATTTCAGTCACAATGGGTATGCGGGTTTAGCGACCGAATAACGACCGAAATGTTTCGGTTGCTATTCGATCGCTATATCTCGTTTAACTCCCCCCCCCCCCCCCCCCCCCCGACCGTCGGTATCCTCTCTTCTCTCTCCTCTCTCTCACCGACACCTCTCCTCTCTTCTCTGACGCCGAGCTCGCGCCACCACACTGTCGCCGCTGCTCCCTTGCCTCTCCTCTTTTCTCCCTCTCTCTTGTCGCCCCAACCGGAGGTCGCCGTCGTTGCCCCCGCCACCAGATAGCACCGCCATCCGCGCTGTTGGATCTCTTGTTTTGATGATGTTCAAATATGATTCATACATATGTGGATATCATGCTTCATTTATGTTTAACAATATTTTCCATGTGTAGGAATGCTCAAGTAATGGCAGTGGTGTCGACACAACTTCAGTGGTGTCGACACAATCCATGCATCCAGTAATTTGTAAAGGAAAAAGCATCTAGTGGTGTCGACATAGAAGGCTTGTGTGTCGACACCCTGTCCCTCCCAGTAGCATGTTTTTTGAAGAAGCATCCAATGGTGTCGACACAGGACCCCTGTGTGTCGACACTCACCCACTGTCCCAGAAGCCCAGTTTCAAGTTAGTGCATTGTGTGTCGACACATGCTTGTGTGGTGTGGACACACTTCGGATAATTTTCCAAATATAAATGCAGGAACATGTGGATGGTTTTGATTGAGGAATTTTGAGCAGGAATCTTTGTGTCCCCAAATCCCAAGAGATCTTGTGGACCCATGGGACTATATAAATATCCCTATCCACTTCACTTGGGCGCGCAACACACATCAGTTCTTCCAACTCCAAAAATTTCCAGGCGATTTCAGAAGAGGGCTTCATCCTGGAGAATTGCTTCCAGATATGAAGGAATTGAAGCTTCGAGCATCTTGGATGATCCATCTCAAGAAGGTTTCCAGTCTTTAGAGCCTTCTTCTTGGAGCTAAAGCCGAAGAGCTGATCTCCCATCTTGAAGTAGAAACAGGGAGATTCGAACCAGACATCTCCAACTAGGAATTCAATTGTTTAGTCTGGTTCTTTACTTCAAACTCACTATATTGTGTGTGTTTTATGAGGGTGGTGCAATCTTTGTGCTCAATCTCTTGTGTGTGTGGTTAGATCTGAGATCTCTGCATCTCAGAGTGTGTGTGGTGTTTTGTGCCTTTTCTAAACTGACAAGATAAGCCACAATTGTGTGTGTGTGTGGATGGTGGATGTAGGATACACGATTGTGTAATCCGAACCACCCTAAATCTTCTTGTCTCTGTGGTTTGATTGTCTTTTACGCTAGATGCTTGATAGGCTCGTTAGTATTTCACCATCTAACCTGTCTGAATTGTTCAGAATTGTGAGTGAGCTTTAGATTTAAGTCTTAATTCAATCTCTCAAAGAGTTTAATCGAGTGATTTTTAAAATCCAGAGAAATCTATTCACCCCCCCCCCCTTCTAGATTTCATCATAGCATTTTTTCCGCAATATTTCACCAACCACCGGACAGTGCCACGGACGCCCCCGCGACTGGATAGCACTGATGTCGCCCACACTGCGGCCCAGTCCCCGCCGTCGTCATCGAACCCCGTCGCCGCCGCCACCGCTGTCGATAAGTTGTCTTCTTTCTCTCTCTGTCTCTATGGCCTCTCTCTCTCTCTCTATGTGTGGGAGGGGGGAGGAAGGCCAGCTGTGGGTGGGGAGGGAAGGGGTGGGTGTTGCCAACTGTGGGAGGGGGGAGGGAGGCTGGCTGTGGGTGGGGAGGGGAGGGGGTGGGTGTTGCCGGCTATGGGAGTGGGGGACTGGCAGTGTGGGGGAGGGGGGGTGCAGTGTGGGGGTGGGAGGGGGGGACTGCGGTGTGGGGGAGGGGGGGCATAGTGTGGGGGTGGGAGCTCCCTATCTGACACCGTCTCCCAACCTCTCTCCCTCCGTCTATCTCTCTCACACACGCACACACACACACACACAAACACACACACACACACACTCTCACAGTCCCAGGCACCCCCTGCTCTCTCTCTCTCTCTCTCTCTCTGTTTATCTCTCTCTCTCTCACACACATGCACACACTGTCACAGACACATTGTCCTGCCCCCTGCCTCCCCTCTCCTCTCTATCTCACACACAATCATCTCTCCCTCTCTCACACACACTCTGTCACAGTCCCACCCCCTCCTCTCTCTCTCTCACAGTCATGCCCCTCTCTCTCTCTCTGTCTATCTCTCTCTCACACACGCACACACAGACAGACACATACACGCTGTCACAGTCCCGCCCCCCTCTCACATGCGCACACACATACACACTTTCATATGTTCAATTTTGGTGCATATTTGTGTGTTTATAATGGCAATTTTTTTCACATTGTGCTTATAATGTCATATTTGTGTGTTTTTGCATCATTGTATAATTGTAATGTCTTTTTTTATTTATATTATGAATTCTTTTTAGATTTAACATAAGAATATATTATGAACTAGTTCTATGCCCGTGTGATGCATGAAAAGTTGTTAAATATAAATATTTAATGTATATTTATATATCTTAATATATATATAATGATATATTTTTTATATAGTAGGTATACCATGCGTGGTACATAGAATTAGTTGGGGGGGGGACCTAACTAATGATGCATATGTGCTCCATATCAACTTCTCCTTTGGTAATTCGATTTCTTGTTTGTATTAGGACCATCTATAAGCCCCAAATAGTGTTGGGGGGGGGGGCTGATGTTATCTGCCATGAAATGGATGAGCTCACCTTACGCAAACCATGAAATGAATTCAATTTACTGGCTAGGGTCTTGGCTTCTTTTATATATGAGATAGGTTAGAGTATGATTAGATAGAAAATTTTAAGTTCTTTTTTCACTTTAATAGGAAGTTCTTATAATTTGATTCAGATAGTTACACCCATTGAAATAACAAACTAAGTAAACAAAATTTTATCTCCTATAGAGTGGGTTTTTGTTAGAAGACACACCCCTAATATGAATGAATTAATGGCATGTAGGAAGAGGACACAACCCTGGTTCAAGGTTATTGTGAATTTTTAATGTGCAGGAAGTCACAATCCTCTCCCCTCCCCAACTTGTTTATATGTAATATTTCTTACAAGGTGTTGAACACTTCAAAGGAAAAAAGAAGGTGCACTGGCCCTGTGTTCCTGAATTTCACCTACTTACACAGCAACCAGTAGCTGATAGGAAAAGATTTGGGGGAGTCATGTTCAAAGAAATGGAGAGGGAATGCCTACTTGCCCATGGGGCCACTACGAACCTTCACAAATGCCTATTCACATTCGCGACTCTAGTGCATGTTTGGAAAACATGCATCTGTGAGGAGTCACTGAGTGTGAATAAGTATTTATGAAGGTTCGCAGCGGCCCCATGGGCAAGTAGGCAGTCCCTCTCCATTTCTCCGAACCTGACTCTTTTCCTGCAGCTACTGGTTGCTGTGTAAGTAGGTGAAATTCAAGAACACAAGGCCAGTGCACCCTTTTTTTTTGTTCCTTTGAAGTTGTTCAACACCTTGCAAGAAATTTTTTTACTACGAAATTTTTTATCTTGTTTAGTATTGCAGTTCTTACTTTAATGTAATTCATTTACACCACTTATTAGCCATGGGATATAAGGCATTTGTAAAGAAGCCAAATACAAACACCAATAAGGTATATATCCCAATTTAGGAAAAAAGAATTAGTACAAACTCTTCATTCTAGACATTAGTTTAGTTTACGTTTAATTGTTCACTTTCAGTTTAATGATTAGTATTACACTTTTTATTTTAATGTATTTGTTTAGTATTGCACTTGTTTATATGCAATATTTCTTGCAAGGTGTTGAACAACTTCAAAGGAAAAAAAAAGGGTGCACTGGCCCTATGTTCTTGAATTTCACCTACTTACACGGCAACCAGTAGCTGATAGGAAAAGATTTGGGGGAGTCAGGTTCGGAGAAATTGAGCGGGACTGCCTACTTGCCCATGGGGCCGCTGCGAACCTTCAAGAACCCCTATTCACATTTGCGACTCTGGTGCATGTTTGGTAAACATGCATCTATGAGGAGTCACTGAGTGTGAATAGGCATTCGTGAAGGTTCGTAGTGGCCCCATGGGCAAGTAGGCAGTCCTCTCCATCTCTTCGAACCTGACTCCCCCAAATCTTTTCCTGTTAACTACTGATTGCCGTGTAAGTAGGTGAAATTCAAGAACACAGGGCCAGTGCACCCATTTTTTTCTTTGATTGTTCAATGCCTTGCAAGAAATTTTTTTACTACGAACTTTTTTTTCTTGATTAGTATTGCAGTTCTTATTTTAATGTAATTCATTAACATGTATGTGTGAATTTGTTTAATATTGCACTTGTTCAAATGTAATATTTTGTTTTCATTTTCCTTTCACATTTTTGTGGTTTTAAATTTGATCTATGCATGTATAGCAATTTATCACTGCACACTCCTCACGAGAGCGTGTTAAGTCCGTGTCAATGAACCTTCCCATTCAAGACTTTGTGATTGATGTGCATGAGTCTTATTTTCAATGATGAGAACATGTATATCTAACTCAAAGTCTTGAATTTTCCCATTTTGGACAGTCTGTGAATGTTTGATCGTAGTTAGGTGGTCATTTACTATGTGTTTGTATTATTTGTTGAAAATTTCAAGTGCGTTTACTCCCTCCTCTCTGATATAATTTAGAATATTTTCTTAACCACTTATTAGTAAGTGTTTAAGAAAAATATTTTAATCAATAAATATTTTTGGTATATTGAAGAGGTGTGGGAAGATGCTGCCAAAATTTTCAACAAATTATACAAAACATAGTAAATGGCCATCTGAGTGCGATCAAATATTCACAGATGGGTAAAAAGTGATAATCTAAATAATATATCCTTCCTATTCATTTTGGTTGCGTCGAAGGATGTGTGAGTTGAATTTTATAGTAATTTGTCTATTAATATTGGTTGGGCGTAGGAAAAAAATGGTTTCAGACCGATCATGGATGTATCGTACAATAATTGATCATGTGGTGTCTGTGGAGTTTAGTGTTGGTGTAAGGCCCTCGAATTTCCGTCGCATTATTTGTATTTATGTGTGTATGTTTGTGCTTGTATATGTATGTACATATTTACGTACGTATTAATTAGTACGAGTACGTGTGCATGTGTTTATATTAAATATAAATAATGTACGTATTGCATGGTGATAGTATGGATATGATACCATATACATATTGCATGTATATATGCATGGTATGCATGTTTTCTGCATATTTTAGAGTTCTGGCCGAAGGCCACCTTGGCGTTAAGCCCAGGCCGTTTAAGTGGTGTCAGCGTCCAGACATGGACCCCAACACTAACCTTGGCGTCCAGCGATATGGACGCCAATCTCTCTGGCCTGCATGCGCAGCAGAGCTGCAAACTTCTGAAACAAGGTAAGCCAACCATTGGGGGATGTCCCCAACGGCCTTGAAGGCTGTCAAATCAGTATGGTGAGTGGGAGAGAGACCCTCCTTATGTCTGAACCCGAAATGGCCTCTCCCCACTCCTCCCTTCACCTTGCAAGAGGAGAAAAGTGAGAAGAAAACCCTAGAGAGAAAACTGAGAGAAAACCCACTTTGGAACCCAGAATCCATCAACCTGAGGATCTGCTCCGGAGATCTACTGCTTCAAGAAGGTAGCTGGATCAAAGGGGGAGGCTTCCCCGACATCCCCTTGGCGTGGAGATCATCCAGGAGCCCGGAGGAGAGATCATTTGGAGGGAGTTCTGCACTTCTTGGGATAGCCCAAGGAGGGCTTCACCAACACCCTAAACCCTTTGGAAGAATTTTTAAAAGGCAAGTGACCTATCCATGATGTCCCTGTATGAGTCTAGGTTGGTTTTGCAATTTTTGTACATTTTTCCTCGAGTCCTAGACCCTCCCATTCACCCAAGTTTGAGAGGTCGGGTCTGTGTTTCTGCACAGACCTGATTCGACGGCAAGGTCCCTGGACGCCCAGATCATGCTTGGCGTCCATCGGCCATGCCGCTGACTCGGAGTCAGCGGCCAAAGACTGCCGCCAAGTTCCTCTGGATAGAACAGTAATCTGTTCTGCCCTTCCTTTACATTAATTTCGGTATGGTTTCCGTGATGAGGATATATGGTAATCTTATACTCTATGTATATAGTCAATTGTGGTGTGTGGATGAATATGGTGTGTGATGGTGAATGTAGGAAATTGTATTCCTTAAACTTTTAAGCATGACTTGATAATATTCTTGCAATCCATGTTCCATGAGTAGGATTAAACTGAATGCCTTGGTTTTTGTCAGTTTATGAAGATTAGTAGATCAGTAGATGTATGCCCAATCTTGGTAAATTGATCCATGCTTGCATGAGTTGCAAATGAATTCGGTTCGATAAATAGAAAGACATGCAAAAATGGTTGTGGTGATTGATCTATAGATGTATGATTTAGGGAAATTTTGTATTCTCAAATCATGCATATATTTGTAGCCTCTGTTTAAAACAGTAAGTGGCAATTTGCAAGATGTGTTAAACCCCATGTTAGCTTAAGTTGTGAATAGTATGCTAATTAGGTGTTTTATTTTCTGCAAATTTTATTTAGCTCAGAAAAATCTGAAAATTTGAGTGTATGATCTTGAACCCGAAAACAGCATGTGGTTAAAATTTCAGGTTATTTGGATCAGTAAATAAAAGTTATGTATTTTCATGTGAAATGAGATAATCTACGTATATTACCGAAATGTGATTAGTTATGGTCTAAAACCAACTTGATTGGTGAAATTACTGTGTGCTAAGCTCTGAAATTCTGTAGTACCATGTTAGGAAAACAGAGATATTCATGTGAGTGAGAAAGTGAATGTGATGAAAAGTGTGAAGTGTAAAACCATGTGTAAAACGGTAAATGTGTAAATGTGTAACTGTGCCAATGTGACACTGCTTCCGTAGAGGGCAGTGGAGCTGTATCAGGGAAAAGTCCCCCTGAGAAAGTTCATTGTGTAAGTGACCCTAAAGGCATTAGGGGAAATCTTGGAGGTGGACAAGTACCACTGGTTAGGGTGGAGACTTGTTCTCCCGGTCTGCGCAGTCCAAGAGTCGCCATTGGAATGCCTAGATGGCATCTATGTGTAATGTGATGTGTATATGTCCTTCTTTGGTGGTTTGGACTATGTGTCACAGCACCTAAAATGTGTAATGTGAAATGTGTAATGTGTATGTGTCCATGTGTAAATGTGTAAGTGACAATGTGAACGTGTATGTGTAAAGTGAACCATGTGAAATAAGAAATTTGTGTAAAGAAAATGTGAAACTAAAGATGTGAAAATGTGTTATTGAAAACCATGTGAGACAAATCTGAAATCATGTGAAATCAGTGAATTTATGTTATTATCATCATGTTATTATGTGCAAAGATGTTTAGAATCCATGTTAGGGATAATTGGTGAAAACGGGCAAAAGATAGCATGATTGTTTGAACACATGATATGTCTTATGCAATATTGTAGCTTTCATGTATAGGTTTACAGCCGTTAAACCATGTGAAATCAGCAACCTAAAGCATGTGAAAATGTTATGTATGCACTTAAGGACATGTGAAATCCATGCTAGTTGTGTTCCCCTTTCATGTATGTAAAATTGTTCATGTTGGTAGCTCTCATGTCTTAGTTCTTTAAAGATTAAAGTTTCATGAGTAAATTGAATAGAGAGCATGTGATAGGTGAATTTTATTCTTAGAAATCTGAAAGTATGATCCATGTATAAAATTGTAAAACGTTCATGATAGGTTGAAACTTTGAATTGACTAGCATGCCATGTGTTGCAAATTTGTAAATGTGCATGTAGAAACCACTAGGACTTGTACGTGTATATCATGAGTGGTGTTGCTTGCTGAGTCCTTGACTCACTCCTTGCTTCGGCGTACAGGTGTAGTTGGTGACGTGGCACCTTCGGAGGAGGTAGCAGAGACGGACTCCGAGCGCGGAGATTAGCTAGCTTTGGAGTTTCTTTGAGATTGTGTATTTCATAAGTATGAAATTTGAACATTGTACTAGAGTATTATGAAAAGGATGTATAAATGTGGACAATTTGTAGTTCTATTTCAGCAATTTAAATTATGTGGACCTTTAGTTCTTTTATGTTAATTGCGATTGCATGTATGTTTAATGTGGATGATGAATGAATGGAGACAGTTGTCTTTTACTTCCGCTACTCTGTTGTATATTCGCGTGTATCTCAGATGTATGTATCGTTTGGTAAATGTCCCACTGTGGCAGCGCTCGCTATACCAACGTGGGTTGGTATAACCGTACCGGTATAATGAGGGCCGTCACAGTTGGAGTTGAGACTTTCATTCAGTTTGCATTGGAGAATCCAAATGCAGCAGTAGACAGCGAAGGTTGCATCCAATGTCCCTGTATGATTTGTAAAAATTTGAAGTGGAATTCACCATGGGAGGTTCAACGCCATTTATACAGAAAATTATATGATTTGGACATGTCATGGTGAGGAGCTCTGGTCGCACGAGCCTAATATGTAGAAGCACAAGTACGTACGTGGATATGGTTGTAGATGATGTTGGTCCCACATTCAATGTACATGAGGATACTGTATACGCTGAAGGCGTGTCGAACAAGGGAGCCTAAAGATTCTATCAGTTACTTAAGGATGCTGATGAGCCATTGTGGGATGGTTGTCAAAAATACACTCGGTTGTCAGTGGTGTCATAGTTGCTGAACTTGAAATCTGAATTTCATATAAGTGAGAATTGCTTTGATCGTCTCCTCCTCACCATCAAGTGCATGTTGTAATCACGGTGATTATGCCCCCCCTCAACACAAACATGTACTAAAACTAGTAGTATAGAAAGTAGGAATGTGATCGCCACCTAGTAATTTTCCTAACGAGTAGAAAATGACACAGGCTAACTTAACTAGGAAATAGAAAGAGAAAGGAGGTGGACCTGGTGTCGCGGTAGTCTTACCTGCCGTGACGATGCTGGTAACGCGTCGCTGCAGCCTGACGCGTCTCTTGTCGCGTCGTCCTACGCTGTCGCATTCTCTGTGTGCGGGAGATGTCATTTGTGGACCTTCTTCCCATCCTCCAGCCAGCTGGAGAACAAGAGCTCCTTGTGAAAAAGCTTGGGTGCCTGCCAAAATAAAGAAGAAACAAGAAAAAGCCCTATTTGAACATATTAAGCGTAGTATCTATTCTAAAAATGAGAGGAAATGGAGAATCATGGTAGGAACGCACCTGGGGTGGTTTTAAACCCCTTGGGTGTGTGAAAAAATGTGGGTATGTGGTGAGTGTGATCTAACTAGAAACAACATAAAAATGTATAGAAATGAAGGAGGAGAGAGGGGGAAAGATGAGTCCCATTAGGACGACTCCCTGGCGTGAATGCAGTCCCAATGAGTGTGCAAAAGCTTCAGGAGGTAGCAGGAGTCATCCTTCTCACGTTCCATGCTCCATAAATGGTGAAATGAGGGTGTTTTAGTGGAGGGGAATGTGAAGGAAATGGTGAAAATAGGTGGCTGCGAGGCTAAGTGTTTGTGAGAAGGGATTTCGACAGCCCTCGGGGTGAAAAATGGGAGCTCCCTCGTCCATGAGGGAGATACCTTGCTTATATAGACCCTTGAGAGAGAATATCCCATTATGGTGAAAAATAAATCAAATGAGAGATAAATCCCATTAAAAATTCATATGGGAGAGTCCTTGGGGTCCTCAAGAGAGTCCCTAGGGCCCAAATCTCGCCCAAGGGGTTGAGATATTCCCTAGGGATAAAGATAAACCCATGGGAGGATAAATAGGAGGTGGTTGCGGAGGCCTGCATGCGCAGCTACTGTCACGGCATATCGTAGGGCCGCGACCTTGGAGACGCGACGGGGCGGGGCGTCGCGATAGTAAGCCCACGTGCATGAGTATGCATGGACTGTCGCGGCGGCTTGCAGGGACGCGACACTGAGACGCGGCGCTACGATGCGTCGCGACTATAAAATCGAATAATTGTGAATTATCAACCAACCACATGAAAGGATAAGAGTTATTAATGGCCAAGGACTCTCTCAAATTGATAATGGGCGGGATTTCAAGGCAATTTAAATTGTTAATGGGCTCAAAACAAGGCTAATGATGGGCTCAAGGTGAGTGACCAACTAGGGGCCTACTAAGGTGACAAGAAATATGGTTCAACTCATTAGCTAGAGATGGGTGTCTACAGATTGCCCCTCCTTGGCTTCCACTTTGCAAGGAGACGAAGCGGAAGTGGAGTAGAGGTGTCACGAAGTGACGGCAGAACAGAAATGATGCGGATGGACCGAAAAGTGGGAGCCAAGGTAAAGAGACACCTGATGTAACCAACAAGCAATTGGAATCTTTTTGAAAGCCCCAAGTTAGCTTCTCGAGCAGAATGCAAAGAAAAGCACAAGTCTAGACGAGAAGGAGAAAAAGAAGAGGATGATCAACCCCTCGATTGAGAGGTACCCTAGTCGATTGGCCTGTAGGTTTCGTTTTGGAGGGACATGTGCGTGCCAGGCAGGTAACTCATGACTCTGTCCTGGGAGCGATTCGCAACCAAAATGGATCAAAGGAATAGGACGAAAATTGGATAGAGAATCCAGACAGGGAAAGTCTTGTCAAACTGACGGAACAACTCCCTCGGAGGCAAACCTTCCGATTTGGAGTAGAATTGGATTTCTTGTTTGGAATATGAAGGATGATTGGGCACTCAACAAGGCTCATCAATAGTCAGGAATGACTCAGGAAGCTCAAAGTCCTACATGATGTATGCTGGGCTAAACTAAAAGAAACCATCAAAACAAATGTAAAGAAAAGGAAAAATAAAATATATCAAGATAATATTGTTAAGCCAAATAAGAACGGGTCAAGAGACTACCCACAACTGCAGTGCAGGCCTGAATCCATCGTCCCCGAACTTACTACCTAACGACCTATCCGACGATTAATAATGTGCACCTAGATTATCACTATTTTGGTAAAGGGGAACTCAAATCTCGGAGCACATTGAGAACCAGCTAGTCCTTGACATGATATAATAGCTAGAATACCATATAATAATGCAGGGGAGTAAGGGAAGAATACTTACCTGACTTACCTGTGACGACCTCTTTTCCTTTTTCTGGTTTTCTGATTTTTGTGTGTGTGTGTTTTTTTTTTTTTTGCTTTTTTGTTTTTGTTTTTTTTGTTTTTGACAAGAGACAGACATAATAAGCACAAAATAACAATATATACACAAACATAATCAAACAAAGTAAGTAACAAAGCACAGACATGGGAATAACACAACAGTTAGAGAGGCGACGGCCTAGGTGACCGCAACATAGTCGCGGCGCCCCGCCATGTCGCAACCTGGTCACGTCATATCGCGGCGTCGCGACTCGGCCTGAGCCCTGAAAACGCAGAAGACTCAAATTTATCTCTATCCTAGGACTTCTAGATTACCACTAGGACTCCTAAACCTCTTCTAATCCTATCCTAACACCTAGATATGGGATTAGATTGGGTTTGCATCTACCTAACCTCTATAAAATGAGGGTTTGGGGGGCTAATCCCGCAGCTAAACCCTGCTTCACCTGCTCTTCAAATACCTCCTTTTGCAATCATGAAGAGAAGCTTTTCTGCTTCCAGGTGGACATCTCGCCATATGACGGACCGAAGGCGGCCCGTGAATCGCACGCGGATCTCCAGTGACTCTCCGCCATCCCGGGGCACATATGCACGTGCCCGGAGCTTCAAGTAAGTGCTCTTTTTTCTTCTCAATTCTGAATTTCTGCTCTGTTTTCCCCTGTTTTCTTCTTCTCTCTTTTCTTGTTCTCAAACTCTTCTTCTCCAATCACTTCAAATCATACCGGGGTAGAGGAGGTTCTCTAAAGTGCCCTGGTTAGCCCCCATGCTTGAATTACTGCCACCCGCGTCAATCCGGCAATTGACGGAGTGGGGACTATCCACGGTGTTCGTCCTTGCTAAGAAATATGACAAAATCGTGCACATGTGGGATAGTGTCACGGCGCTCGCAGAACTGTGGCATCCGCAGACGCATACATTTTTCTTCCCCACGTTTGAGGCCACCATCTTACTGGAGAAGCTGGAGATAATGCTCGGCCTCCCACGGTACTAGAGGGGCGAGGAGCTTGCGATCTCATACACTGTGGCGCCGATCAATTCGTGGAGCATCCTTGCGGAGATTACTACGAGGAAGACTGATTTGCATTCCATGACCAGCGGGATGCATGTTCACCTTCTCCCTATTGCACAGTAGATCATCTCTCAATGTAAGCACAAAATTGGGAATCATATCGCCATGGCTAAGGCGGCCGCAATCTGCATTTGCGGGGTTATTCTCTTTCCAGCGACGGACAACGCGATCTCCTTTGACAACCTCAGCATCATTGATTCCATCTCGGAAGGTATGAGTATGTCCAAGCAGTTTTGGGATATCTCTATGGTGGACTTACTTCTGCAGCTACCGGGGGGCCCTTCTATGGCTCGGTCATCGCCCTCGAGCTTGGATGGGCACGCACATTCAGTTTCGAGCGATGGAGAATTTGGCTACGGAGTGCAAGACAATGCTCCACCATCCGCTAGCTTTCGTGGGCGGACCTCTCCATATGTCTACTCAAGCCTGGTGCAAGACTGCTCAAATAAAAGGGCTGAAGGCATGGCGCGATTACTTCAAAAGATGACTGTGGCTGAATTTGACATGCGCCCGTGTTCTTGCAAAACTGGGTGATCCATCTCCTCAGTGCACCGGACTGGCCTTGCGACTACTGGGCAATGAAGCGCTGGTTCTCTACAACCCAATCGCTGCTACCTCCAATGCGATGCGGCTCCCACGGTTGTTCCTCTCTTATCGCATTACCCGCCCGTTCAAGAGAGGAAGAGGGGCGACGAGCAGGACGAGTGCGACGTGCGTACCGCCATTGTCCATTGGAAGGATGTGCATTGGGTCTCCTTCAGCCGAGGTAGTGGAAGATGAGGACGTGACCAAGGAATACCTTGAAGCACTGAAGAGGATTTAGCCAGCAACGGCGAACATTTGAAAATTGATTGGATTGACTGTAGGGAGGACATCAAATGGTAGTAGGGTAGAAATTTGGCATTTAATTGATTGTAGAAAGAATTAGTGTATGTATTTACTTGATTTGAATGAATAAAATAGAATTTCCTACATGCGCAATGTGCTCTGTTTATGTCGCGACAACCCTTAGGACCACCTTAAGAATGCGTCAAGGCGGGCGGTCACGATCATGTCGTGGCCATCTAAGACGCCGCGACTGTAAGGCCCTCGAATTTCCATCGCATTATTTGTATTTATGTGTGTGTGTTTGTGCGCTTGTGTATGTATGTACATATTTACGTACGTATTAATTAGTACGAGTACGTTGCATGTGTTTATATTAAATATAAATAATGTACGTATTGCATGGTGATATATGGATATAATACCATATACATATTGCATGTATATATGCATGGTATGCATGTTTTCGGCATATTTTAGAGTTTTGGCCGAAGGCCACCTTGGCGTCAAGCCCAGGCCGTTTAGGTGGTGTCAGCGTCCAGACATGGACGCCAACACTAATCCTGGCGTCCAGCGATATGGACGCCAATCTCTCTGGCCTGCATGCGCAGCAGAGCTGCAAGCTTCTGAAACAAGGTAAGCCAACCATTGGGGGATGTCCCCAGCGGCTCTGAAGGCTGTCAAATCATATGGTGAGTGGGAGAGAGACCCTCCTTATGTCTGAACCCGAAATGGCCTCTCCCCACTCCTCCCTTCACCTTGCAAGAGGAGAAAAGTGAGAAGAAAAACCCTAGAGAGAAAACTGAGAGGAAAACCCCCCTTGCCACCCAAAACCCACACTTCTGAAGCTTGATCCGAAATCTACTGCTTCAAGGAGGTTGCTGGATCAAAGGAGGAGGCTTCCCCGACATCCCTTGGCGTGGAGATCATCCAGGAGCCCGGAGGAAGAGATCATTGGAGGGAGTTCTGCACTTCTTGGGACAGCCCAAGGAGAGCTTCACTGAGCCCTAGATCCTTGGAAGAATTTTTGAAAGGCAAGTGACCTATCCATGATGTCCCCGTATGAGTCTAGGTCGGTTTTACCATTTTTAGGATTTTTCCTCGAGTCCTAGACCCTCCCATTCACCAAATCTTGAGAGGTTGAGTCTGTGTTTCTGCACAGACCTGCATTGACGGCAAGGTCCCTGGACGCCGATATCATGCTTGGCGTCCATCGACCATGCCGCTGACCCTGAGTCAGCGGCCAGAGACTGCCGCCAAGTTCTTCTGGACAGAACAGTGAACTGTTTGCCCTTCCTTTACACTAATTTCGGTATGGTTTTCGTGATGAGGATATATGATAACCTTATACTCTATGTAAATTGTCAATTGTGGTGTGTGGACGAATGTGGTGTGTGATGGTGAATGTAGGAAATATTGTATCCCATGAATTGTAAGCATGACTTGTTAATGATCTTGTTAAATTATGTTTCATGAGTAGGATTAGATGAATGCCTTGGTTTTGTCAGTTCATGAAGATTAGTAGATCAGTATTTAGCCCAATTTTGGTAAATTGATCCATGCTTGCATGAGTTGCAAATGAATTCGGTTCGGTAAATAGAAAGACATGCAAAAATGGTTTGGTGATTGATCTATAGATGTATGATTTAGGGAATTTTTTACTCTCAAATCATGCACATATTAGTAGCCACTGTTTAAAACAGTAAGTGGCAAATTGCAAGATGTGTTTAACCCCATGTTAACTTAAGTTGTGAATAGTATGCTAAATAGGTGTTTTATTTTCTGTAAATTCTATTTACCTCAGAAAAATCTGAAAATTTGAGTGTATGATCTTGAACCCGAAAACAACATGTGGTTAAAATTTCAGGTTATTTGAATCAGTAAATAAGAAGTTATGTATTTTCATGTGAAATGAGATAATCTACGTATATTATCGAAATGTGATTAGTTATTGTCTAAAACCAACTTGATTGGTGAAATTACTATGTGCTAAGCTCTTGAAATTCTGTAGTACCATGTTAGGAAAAACAGAAATATTCATGTGAGTGAGAAAGTGAATGTGATGAAAAGTGTGAAATGTAAAACCATGTGTAAAATGGTAAATGTGTAAATGTGTAACTGTGCCAATGTGACACTGCTTCCGTAGAGGGCAGTGGAGCTGTATCAGGGAAAAGTCCCCCTGAGAAAGTTCATTGTGTAAGTGACCCTAAGGGCATTAGGGGGAAATCCTGGAGGTGGACAAGTACCACTG
>CM024758.1:94303737-94407142 GCA_014218235.1 Colocasia esculenta | reverse complement strand
AGAGAGATAAAATCTTATAAAATAACGAAGCGTCAAGGATATTAAAAACCAGACAATATTTGTGGAATTTTTCTTAAATCAGAGAGAAAAAGTAATTGATTATGAAAATTAATATTTCAGTTTTCATACAGATAAGTCTTTCACAATTTGCATATGCCTAGTTCCCTTCTAAGAGATGTAAATCTCTCTTCAGGTAAGCCTTTGTGAAGATATCTGCTAACTGATTACTAGTATCAATGAAAGAAATATCTATGTTAACATTTGCTACATGATCAGAAAATGATATCTAACCTCAATGTGTTTAGTTCTTGAGTGGTGTACTGGATTTTTGGTTAGATTTATTGCACTTGTGTGTCACACACAATAGTGGAATTGTCTTGATCTGGAGTCCATAATCCTCGAGTTGTTGCTTAATCCATAGAAGTTGTATACAGCAACTTCCAGCAGCCACGTACTCAGCTTCAGCTGTAGACAATGCTACTGAATTTTGCTTCTTTGGGACCACGAGATCAGACATCCTTGCAAGAATTGACAACATCCACTGGTACTTTTTCTATCTACCTTGCATGCAGTGTAGTCAGCATCAGAAAAACCTACTAAGTTGATTTCACATGACTTTGGATACTACAGACCTAAGTCATAAGTTCTAGTCAAATATCTAAAAATTCTCTTGACAGAAATTAAATGAGACTCTCTAGGGTCTGCCTGATACCTAGCACACATGCAAACACTAAATAATATATCAGGTCTACTTGCTGTTAAATAAAGCAAAGAGCCTATCATACCTCTATAAAGTTTCTGATCTACTTTCTTAACATCTTTATCACTGTCTAATCTTGTTGATGTACTCATTGGTGTTGACAGCGCTTGGCATTTTCAAAACTGAATTTCTTTAGTAGCTCTTTTGTGTATTTGGCTTGACAAATATGTGAGCCTTCTTTTCCTTGTTTGATTTGCAATCCGAGGAAGTAGTTAAGCTCCCCATCATGCTCATTTCAAATTCTCCCTACATTAGCTTCTCAAAATACTTGCAAAGAGATTCATCAGTAGATCAATATTATATCATCAACATATATTTGAACAAGTAACACATTTTTGAGTTTAGACTTAATGAATAATGTGCTATCTACTTTTCCTCTAATAAAACCATGATCTAATAGAAATACACTTAATCGTTCATACCATGCTCTAGGTGCTTGTTTTAAACCATATAAAGCTTTATGCAATTTAAATACATGATCTGGAAAATCCATGTCATCAAAACCAGGCGGTTGTTCCACATAAACTTACTCTTTTATAAACCATTTAAAAATGATGATTTCACACCCATTTGAAAAGAGTTTTAAATTTAATGCAGATGCATAAGCAAGTAAAATTCTAATAGCCTCAAGTCTAGCTACAGGTTTCATCGAAATCTATGCCTTCCTCTTGGGAATAGCCTTGAGCTACCAGTCTGGCCTTGTTTCTTATGATCACACTAGCTTCATCCAATTTGTTCCTAACACCCATTTGGTGCCAATCACTGGATGATCTGATGGTCTAGGAGCAAGTGACCACACATGGTTTCTCTTGAACTGATTCAGTTTATCTTGCATGGCTAAAATCTAAGATTGATCAGTGAGAGCTTCATGGACTATCCTAGGCTCTATTTGTGAAACAAAAGCTAGATAATCGCAAGGGATTACATTACCTCTTGTCCTTATCCCAACAGATGGTTCACCACAATGATGTCTAAAGGGTGATCTTCTTATACCTCCATTCTTTTGGAAGATTATCATGAGATTTGTCTTTTGTTGCAGGTCTTCCAAAGGTAGATCTCCTTGTCCTTAATGGATGTATCCTTAATTTCTTAGACAATTTTCTGCAACATCAATATCACTATCTTCTTCCTCTTTCAAGGAAGGGTAGTTTCATCAAAATAATGTGCACTGATTGTTCAATTAACAAGGTACGCTTATTAAATACTCTATATCCTTTAGGTTTAGAGGCATACCCCATGAAGATACCTTCATCTGATTTAGCATCTAACTTACCGAGGTCTCTTTTGTCGTTGTTGTGGATGAAACATTGACATCCAAAAGTCCTGAAATGACTAATCTTCGACTTCTTCTCTTTGTATAGCTCATATGAAGTCTCTTCAGGATTGGCTGATCATGACTCGGTTGATGATATAACATGCTGTGTTACTACTTCGGCCCAAAAATACTTGCAGATCATATTCTGACAGCATTGTCCTTGCCATATCCAATAGAGTTCTGTTCTTCTCTCAGCAACTCCATTTTGCTGAGGCGTCCTTGGTGCTGAGAATTGTACTCTATGCCTTGATCATCACAAAACTTAGCAAATCGTCTCATTTGGAATTCTCCTCCATGGTCCGATCGAATGCTGATAATACTATACTTCTTATCCTTCTGTACCTTCTTGCTGAAGCTTACAAAACTGTCAAGGTATCATATTTGTGTTCTAGGAAAGAAGCCCATGTGAATCTGGAGTAATCATCTACTATAACAAACCCAAAATTCTTTCCTCAAGACTTGTGGTTCTCATTGGCCTAAATAAATCCATATGTACGATTTCTAAGGGTTGAGGTTGTTACCACAGTCTTCGACCGAAGGATGACTGGTGTGATTCCTTTTGCACATGGCCCACAAACACCATCCATTCTTGTGCTAACTTTGGGTAGGCCTTCCACCAAGCTTCTCTTGATCAACTTTCTCATGCCATCCAGACTGCAGTGGCCCAATCTTCTGTGCCACAGTTCAGTTGACTGCTCTTGCTTGCGGCCAGACAGCTATCCTGATCTTTTAGTTCTTCTAGGTAAAGTACGTATAGGTTCTTTTCTCTGTTGACTTCAAAGATGACTGCACCATCCTTCATATTGCTGCACTTGACTCTTGAAATCTGATTTGATGTCCTTTGTTGCACAGCTGGCTGATACTGATAAGGTTGTGCTTCAGTCCTTTGACGCATAACACATCTTCAATCATTGTTTTGCCTTGCTGCCTACTGATCCACTGCTCTCAACAATCCCTTTTCCTTATCTCCATAGGTGACTGGGCCTTCCTCAGTTTTGAGATGAGAAAATAGCTTCCTATTTCCTGACATGTGCCTTGAGCATCCACTGTCTAAATACCATTTTGATGCTCGAAGGTTTACCGTAATGAAAACACTAAGCTTTAGGTACCCAAGTTTTTGGGTCCTGGTTGGTTAGTATCATCATTTTCCTTTTGATTATCATATTTTACTTAGTTGACATGTACTTTGATATGACCTAACTTTTTGCAATGGCTACAGCAAGACATCTTAGTTACCTTTTCAGTTGGAATGTGTTTAAAATTTGAT
Organism: Colocasia esculenta; assembly: GCA_014218235.1. NCBI lineage: Eukaryota > Viridiplantae > Streptophyta > Magnoliopsida > Alismatales > Araceae > Colocasia > Colocasia esculenta. The sequence goes on along the minus strand of CM024758.1, from coordinate 94,403,800 downwards.
TTATATGATGTGTTTTGTTGTTCACCTATAAACTTTGGTGTTGGATATGTTTTAGGAGTTGTGTTTCTTCATTGTCTAGAGGTGTGTATCCTAATCCATGTTTCTTTCTACCTGATTATCTAGCTCCTTAGTATTAGTGATGGTTTTCCATTTGTGAATTTATCTAATGTACTTAAAGCTTTTCATTTTTCTTCAGTTAGTGTGTTAATCTCCTTTTTAAGTTCATCTGGAGTTCCTATTTTTCTAGTTTACTATCTGTTCATTTTATTTTTCAGATCTTCACATAACAAATCGTTTCTTCTTTTTAGTTCTGTAATTGTTTTTCAATTTGCTCATTTTAGATTTTAAATCTGAGTTAGTATTTTCTAAACATGCGTTATTTTCTTACTTGGTTTTAGTAATTTACATACTCTTTGTATTTACAATATAGTTCATTAAAGCTTCTTCCAAATTATCGAAATTGATTCATTGCATGAAGAAAAGGATGAGTCTGTTACCTTGTCTTCGATGTTGGCCATGAATGCCAGGTTTGCTTCTTCTTCTTCTTCATTGCTTGAGCTTGACTCGCTGTCTGAGTCGCTACTGTTGTCCCAAGCTACTGCCATAGCTTCTTCTATACCTTCTGAATTTCTTGGAACTATCTTCTTTCTAAATTCAGCTTTCTGAGTTTCGGACATTCTGCCTTGATATGTCCGGGCTTCTTACATTCATACAGATTGGTTCATTTTTCTTGAATTTGACTTAGACCTTTTGAGGTCTTTCCCTTTCTTGAAGTATCTTCTCCCAGACTGATACTTCTTTTTCTTAGCTAGTATTCGTTGTATCTTCTGGACAGCATTACTTCTTCATCTTCACTATTGTTCATGCTCTTGGTTGTAGACCTTCTTCTGATTTGTCTTCTTCTGCCTTGAGTGCGTTGGAATGCTTCTTTATGCTAGAAGATTCTCCCATCCTTTCCATATTATTTCATGGGCCATGAGGGACCCAATGAGCTTTTCTAATGCATTATCTTCAAGTCATTAGCCTCCTCTATCGATGTAACCTTGGAGCCACGAGGAGGTAGGGATCTGAGTATTTCCTCACCATGTCACCCATCTGATAAGTCTTACCCAGACCAGCTAACCCATTGTGATATCGGTGAATCTGCTGTACATCTGAGTAATGGATTCTCCTTGCTGCATTTGGAACCTTTCGTACTGTGTTACCAGAATGTCTTTTTGGTTTCTTTAACCTTGTCAGTACCTTCATATGTGATCCTTAGCTTCTCCCACATTCCATAGCGGATCTGCAGGCTGATATACGGTTGAACTCTTTCTTGCAAAGAGCACAACATAGGATACTCTTGGCTTTGCAGTTCAAAGAGATCTTCTTCTTGTCATCTTCCGTCCATTTATCCTTTTCATTTGTGACTAGAAGATCACCTTCTTCAACAATCGACCAGATTTGATAGTCGAGTCCTTGTAAGAAGAACTCCATTCTTGTCTTCCAGTATGTGTAGTCTTCACCATCGAACAGTGGTGGCCTGTTAACTGACTGACCTTCGAAGTGACCTTGGGCTGCCATTTGATCTTTTCTCTTCAGATCGTTGGATCTTCTTCTTTGTCGAAGAGACTCGCTCTGATACCACTTGTTGCCCAACTAGCTAGCCAGAGGGGGGGGGGGGGTGAATGGGATATTAAAATTTTGATCACTTTAAAACCTGTCCACAAAAATAGTTACAAAAAATACACTTCGATAGATGTTAGTGTTAGTGAGAGTTAACAACAAACACACAAAGCAATCACACTACACAAGGATTTATCCTGGTTCGGATCTCCTCTCCATAGGAGTCCTACGTCTAGTCCCTGAGCAATACCTCAGGATTTCACTACCAAGAGTACAGTCCCCCTCAAAGACACTTACACACCCAACCGCAGCTGGTCTTCTCTTTATAACCCGAAGAGGAATTACACCACCCTGGATCCCACCAGGTCTTCCTTCTACACGAAGGGAAACAAACACCCTGGAACCCACCAGGTCTTCCTTCAACACGAAGGGAAATAAACACCTGGAACCCACCAGGTCTTCCTTCAACATGAAGGGAAATAAACACCTGAATGTGTTCAGGAAGACAAGCCCCTGGACCAAGCTAACAGAACAATGCTTGATCCGAAGCGAATACTGAGAGGAAGAAAATGAACAGTAATGAATTCTCTCAAAACACAAAAATTCTCTCTCTCTAAGATTTACACTTGATGCAGAGAGTTAAGAGCTAGACAAGCAAAGGAGTGAAGCTTCGCTCTTTCAGATGCTCGCAGAAAACTTGTAAAAGATTGTCGTGAGAGTTATTCGTTTCTAGGGCTTCAGTCTTCTATATATGACTTTCATTTGAAAATTGAACGTTGAAGTGTCTGTTATCTCTAAGCTTTTGTTTACGTTAGACTGCATGGCACTGTAGAGCTTTCAGTCAACGGTCGTTAGCTTTCCATGCACGCAAAGAGAGAGAATCCTCTTTGATATCCTTTGGCTTCTATTGTGTCCAACGTTGTATCAAGATGTGCTGTCAGAGACCTGCACGCATTTAAAAAAAAAAAAACAGAAGGACACAGGGACGAAGAGCTAGCTAAGTGCGCTATCCCCAGCAGGGGATAACGTTCTCACTCCCCTAGCCTTGTCCTGTGCCTAAGATTTTATATATATGGATAAAAACACATACATGTACCAGTGGGGCATACCCCTGAGAAGCAGGAATCAAAGTAATCTAACAGAAGGTAGGCCAGATTTGTCTAGAACAACTGGTCCTTTACAGATGATAGGGATAGTGGATAAAGAAAAAATCGATCTCTCTGACTATCATAGGCATAGGAAGCCAAGGCGTCAGCCATCCTATTGGCCTCCCTGAAAGAGTGAGCCACGCAAATAGCAACTGTTGCAGCAAAGACCGAGCCAGCCTCCACCACCAAGAGCACTTCCAGGATGGGCTTATCATGAATAAACGACTGGACTAAAACAAGAGAATCTGAGTATACAGAAGTTATGTGGAATCCATGAAGCGCAGCCAATCTCAGTCCATCAGCAAGCGCACGAACTTCAGCAAGCAAGCTATCACCATGGCCGTAGAAAAACGCGAAGCTCAGAAGAACATCCCCAGCTGGATTGCGAAGACATCCCCCACCACCACAGGGACCCGGGTTCCCCTTGCAAGCACCGTCAACGTTTAGACAAACACCATGTTTAGGAGGAATCCACCTAACAATCTTAGGTACTTTAAGTTTAACCGTTGGTTTAAAACCAAAGGTCCGCAGAATCGCAAGGGAATTAGCAGAACACTCATGTTTAAAAATGACACCTTGAATAGCCACACTAACAGCATATCTGATGTCAGCAATGATCTTCCCCACAGACTTATAGGTGGAGTCAAACCTCTTAGCACATCTACATTTCCAGATCTCCCACAACAAAAGAAGCACAACATATGTCGCAATGAACCCCATAACACTCTGGCAATTGACTACAGATATGATATTCCATAAGGTGGAAGTGATATGAGAACCAATAACCTGACCATCAAGGAGAGGGCGGGCCCAGTCCCAGAGCGCGACAGCTAGATCCCCCTTAAGAAAAAGATGGTCCATGTCTTCAGTAGAGGGGTAAGTACAACAGGAACAAGATGATACAAGATAAACACCACAGTTAGAAATTCTATCATCAGTGGGCACCGCACGGTGTAATATTCTCCATCCAAACAAGGAGGCCTAGGATTGAACATATGATTCCAGATTTAAGTAAAGAAGGCCGGTGAATTCCATGCGGCCTAAGTTCTGAAATGCAGACTTGGTAGAAAAGTTTACATCTGCATTACTCATCCAAACACACTTATCTGGAATGTCCAGAATATCAACCTTCTCCATTATCCTCCCAATCGATGCATGACTCCTTAGAGGATGGTCTCTGTTCACCGCTACATCATAAACGCTGTAAAAGAGTATTGTGAAGGAGCTAGAATAAGAGAGATAAGTGGACAATTTCCAACCCACTTATGCCTAAGAATGTCAATGTTCTTACCATCGCCCAACACCCATCTACTATTCTGCAAAATAAGAGATGGGCAGCATTATACACTTCCTTAGAAATCCCTGCAGGAAATATCTTGACAATTTCTGTGGACTGAGGAACCATAAATCTGCTTCTAGCATAGGTGGACCATAAGGTTTAGCCATGCATGGCATTCCAGATGATCTTGGCCATGAAAGAAATCTGAACATGCCACATACTTCTAACCCCAAACCTCCTTCTTGCTTCGGTTTAGAAATTCGATCCCAAGCAATTCAGTGACGTCTTCTATACTCATCACCTCCATTCCAAAAGAAGGATGCACAGGAGCGCTCAATAACCTACACGCATTAAAAGCTTAAACGATGGACTGCTAAGCTGTCTCTCGGTGTCAGTCAATGTTAAGAAAGATTTTATACCGAAATGAAAATTCCATTCTGTTCTTCTAAAAAGATGCTTACAGTATACGCATGGAAATAGAAGATATCGGTTGCATGCAGTGTAGTGATATGATCAGTCACAATAAATGCATGGATGTGAGATAAAAGCAAGGGAAGACTTTGACTTTTCAAACTATCCGAGAATAGGTTTGAATATCAAGTCGTTATAGACCATGAAATTGATATGAGCATAACTTATGAAACCAATGTGGGGATGAGTCGTTGTTCATGTGAATCGTATACATTCATAAGCAAATCGAGTACACACAAATCGTTATGCATTAATAACCGAATCGTTGTAGAGAACAAATCGTTATGACAGTGTAAGCAAATCGTATGAGCAAATCGTTGTTTCACTTATCGAGTCGATATGTGAACGAATCGTTGTTTAATGTATCGAATCGTTACGGCGACCAAGTCGTTATGTAACTTAATGAATCGTTACAGTGACTGAGTCGATGTGTAACTTATCGAATCGTTCTGAGACTTAACGAGTCGTTGTGAAACCGAAATCGTTGTGAGAGCAAATCATTGTTCTCACTTAAGAAATCGATGCGATAACCAAATCGTTATGAGACTTAACGAGTCGTTGTGAAACCGAAATCGTTGTGAGAGCAAATCGTTGTTCTCACTTAAGAAATCGATGCGATAACCAAATCGTTATGAGCTCAGAATCGATGTGCACACTTATCAAATCGTCCTGAGAGCAAATCGTTGCGATCTCTTGGCGAATCGTTATGAGAGGCAAATCGTTGCGATCTCTTAGCGAATCGTTATGAGAGGCAAATCGTTGCGATCTCTTAGCGAATCATTATGAGAGGCAAATCGTTAGGATTCTAAGGAAATGTTATAACAGCTAGAAAGTCGATGTGTACTTAAAAAAATTTTATGCTTTGAACTGTAAATGCTACAGGGTGATAAATACTCACTGATTTGGCTTGTATTCCTTGATTTCTTCTTGTGCTTAAATCTCATAGAAATCTTGTTAGATTAACTATATTTGAGTTTTGTTAATCACCAAAATAGATATGTAATTTATTTAAATTACATGGGGATAAACTGATCATCACTTTTGAGCATAAGCCAACTGTGTGACAAGGGACACAATGTAATCTTTGACTCCTTTGGTTGTACAATTTTTGAACCAAATTCAAATTGTGTGAAGTTCTCTGGAAAGAGAATAAACAATATTTACATGGTTAACCTGGATGAACCTGAAAACACCAATTTATGTTTAACTGCCAATAAAAATGATCTTGCATGTTTATGGCATCGTAGACTAGGTCATGCTAGCTACAGCATGTTACATAAATTGGTTAAATTCAACATGGTGAAAGGTTTACCTGAAATTTCTTTTAAACAAAACTTGAAAATCTGTGAAGCATGCACACAAGGTAAGCAAACTAGAAAATCTTTTAAAAGTAGATCTGAAAGTCAATCCTCCAAACCTTTTGAGCTTTTTCATATGGATCTGTTTGGACCCACAAGAACAAACAGTCTAAATGGAAAAAGGATTGGGTATGTTCTTGTTGATGACTTTTCCAGATTTACTTGGGTTTTCTTCCTTGCTCACAAGAGTGATGCCTTTATGGAATTTCATGATTTTTACAAGAAAATTGTTCAGGAAGGAAAGTTTAAAGTAATTTCAATCATGTCTGATCATAGTGGTGAGTTTGAAAATGTTGACTTTGAAAAACTTTGCAGGGAAGAAGGGATTTCCCACAAATTTTCATCACCAAGGACTCCTGAACAGAACGGAGTTGTAGAGAGGAGGAACCGAACACTCGTGGAAATGGCAAGGACAATGCTAATTGAGAGTGGACTACCAGAATATTCTCGGCAGAGGCAGCAGTAAACACTTCATGTTACATTATAAATCGTGCAATGGTAAGGCCTCTTAGAAAAAAGAACCTCTGAACTGTTGAAAGGTAAGAAACCTTCCATTGATCATTTTAAAGTGTTTGGTGCAAAATGTTTTATCCTGAATAACAATAAAATGACTTGGGCAAATTTGAACACCCAAAAGTGATTTGGGGATCTTTCTTGGCTATTCTGATCATTTAAGAGCATATAGAGCAAACTGTTGAAGAATCCCCTCATATCACATTTGATGAACTTAATGCAATTTATGCAAGGAGAAAGAAGATGGAGAATTTCTGGAAGAAGAAGAAGTAAAAGACAAAGAAGAGAAGGAATCAGCAATAAAGAGAAATTCAGATGATTGCAATGAACAAGAGTCAGCAGATGTAAATGAAGAAAGAGATCAGCAGAACATAAGGATGTTAAGGGATCATCCTCAAGAAAGTATTATTGGTAATTTACTTGATCCTCCTAGGACTAGATCTCATTTTAAGATAATTTCTAAACTTGATCAAATGGCTTTTGTTTCTCAAATCGAACCTAAAAACAGTGAGGATGCCTTAAAAGATGTTTTCTGAATTAATGACATGCAAGAAGAACTGAACCAGTTTGAAAGAAACAATGTTTGACATTTGGTTCCAAGACCTTCTTCTCAAAGTGTCATTGGAACTAAATGGGTTTTTAGAAATAAAATAAGTGAAGATGGCAAAATAATTAGAAACAAGGCTAGGCTTGTTGCAAAAGGCTATAATCAAGAGTTTGGAATCAATTTTGAAGAGTCTTTTGCTCTGGTAGCTAGGCTAGAAGCAATTCGGATCTTGCTTTCTTTTGCATGTGCTCATGGCATTAAATTACAACAAATGGATGTAAAAAGTGCATTTTTGAATGGTTTGATTAAGGAGAAAGTCTATGTTGAACAACCTCCTGGATTTGAATGCACTGACCTTCCTAATCATGTGTTCAAATTAGACAAAGCTCTGTATGGCCTGAAGCAAGCTCCCAGGGCATGGTATAATCGGTTGAGCTCATTCCTTACAGGTAAAGGGTACTCAAGAGGTAAGGTAGATCAAACCCTCTTTACCAAAGTTCAAGGAAAGGACATCTTGCTGGTCCAAATCTATGTTGATGACATTATATTTGGATCAACAAAATCCTCATTATGTAAGGAATTTGCTGAATTGATGACCAGTGAATTTGAAATGAGCTTAATGGGAGAACTAAAATTTTTCCTTAGGTTGTAGGTCATTCAAACAAAGGAAGGAACATTCATAAATCAGTCAAAGTACATTCAAGGTTTGCTGAAGAAATACAAAATAGAGAACACAAAAGCCGTGGCAACCCCAATGAGCACCACTGTAAGTTTGGATGCTGATCTGAGAGGTAAATTAGTAGATCCAAAGATCTACAGAAGTATGATCAGATCCCTACTTTACTTGATAGCATCTAGACCAGATATTCAATTTTCAGTGTGCATGTGTGCTAGATTTCAGGCTAGTCTTAGAGAATCCCACATGAGTGCTGCAAAAAGAATTTTCAGATATCTTACAGGAACTCATGAGTTGGGACTGTGGTATCCTACATCTTGTGAATTTAATTTGTTATCATATTCAGATGCGGATTATGCTGGTTGTAAATTAGACAGAAAGAGTACTAGTATCTATTGCCAATTTTTGGGAGGGTGTTTAGTCTCTTGGGCTTCCAAGAAATAACACTCAGTTGCTCTATCTACTGCAGAGGCAGAATATGTTGCTGCAAGGAGTTGTGGCACTCAAGTGTTATGGATTAAACATCAACTTCAAGACTACCAAGTAGATCTTAGATGTGCCCCAATTATGTGTGATAACACTAGTGCAATCAGTTTGGCCAAAAATCCAATTCAGCACTCTAGGACCAAGCACATAGAAATCAGGCATCATTTTTTTAGAGATGAAGTAAGTATGAACTCTTTTGAATTGCTTTTTATTGAGACTTCAAAGCAAATTGCTAATATTTTTACAAAACCTTTATGCAATGAAAGATTTTCATGTCTAAGAAGAGAACTTGGTCTATGCTTTCTTGACTCATGATTGATTACTTGAAAAGTTGCATGTAAATGTTTGCTTGTATAATTGTTTATCATGTGATAAAAATTTGCTGCTGGTTGATAATTTTCTTGCTGATTTCTGACAAAAGTGGTGAGATGGAAGTTGGTTGAAAAATCATGCTCAGTGGATCAGTTGGTCAGTTGAGTTGGATGAAGTGAATTCAGATCATGTGCAGTCTGTGAAGGATAATTCTTTCAATTTTCTGAATGCTTGTTCAGACTTAGGTCGACTCTATTGGCAAGAGAGTTGACACTATGTTTCTTCATTATGAACTTTTGCCATTCTTTACAATTCATACTCTTCCACTTCCCTTTTGCAAATAAAATTTTCTTGTTCTTGCAAATAAATTCTTGCTTCTCACATTGCATTGGCCTTCTTAGTATATCAAATGGTGATTTGAAGAAGGGCAAGTCAGGCTTGTCTGGACTCTTTCACTATGCGTGAGTATATGTCTCCACCAAGTATCAAAGGTTTCTTTATGCAATTGTTGAGGGGGAGTCTTATTCACTTTCCTCCTTGTTTCTAAAGATTCATTTTCTGAGGGGGAGTAATTCCATTATAAGAATTGTATTTTTGGACAATTTCTCAGGGGGAGTTAAAATCAATTATACTTTTAAACTCCTTTATCTCTGAAAGTAAAAGAATATGGTTTGTAAATTATCAATTTCAAAGTTTAACCTTAAAATTCTCTAGGAAATTCAAACGGTTAAGTAACAGTTGCATAAATTAATGAATCAAGTGAGAATTGCATTTTATTGAATTCTGAAATTTTCATGAAAATTGGTTACTCTGGTTAGATTTTAAAACATCTGGGCTACATTGTTTTAAAAGTCCTCTTAATACAGAAAAATATTCAATAATTTTCAATAGATTAAGTCTTGCTTGATGATAGAACAATGACTATGCTCTGAGAAACTACAATTCTTGATAAAATCAGTTGAAAAATTGTATGTCAGATGAGCTAGTTAATTCTGTTCAGGGTTATTAAAAATTTCTGCTTGTGCATATTGAGTAACTGGGGATTCTTGTGTCTAACCAACATGTATCCTCACATGAAAAGTTGCACACAACCCTTGAAACAAGATGATTACCCTATTTGAGTAATCAGGGGCTCTGGTGTGTGAAAAGCATGGGCTCTTGCATGAAAAAGAAAGGAAAAATTTGATTGTTCATCTTTTGATAAAAATGCAGAAAATCAGTTTAATTGAAGTTCAAAAATCTAAAAATTTCAAGCTAGATTTTTTTACTCAATGTATCTTGGCTTGTTTTTTCATCTATCCAAGAGTATCATTTTACATGGTTTGAGTAAGTTTTTATAAAATTGCAAATTTTTCACCTGAAAGATTCATTTCTCTTCTTTTATTTATTTTCTTATAAGTCTTTCAGTGCTTTTAATGGTTAAACTAAAGTTTATAATTTTCAAACCATTAATTTTGCTAAAATGAGAATAAAGTGAGGAAAGAGCATAATTTCTTTTAACACTCTCAAGATTACTCAAGAATACAGTTTATCATGGTACTTTTGCTCCTTTCTCAAATGTAATCTATACAACTTTATGAATTCTACTTCATGGAGTCGACACTCTTCTTGATAGAGTCGACTCTATTCAGTCTTTCATGTCTTCAGAACACGATATTTTCGTTGTTCCGCAGGAACACTGTATGGCCTAGGGCAGGTCGACGCTTCAAGCGTCACGTCTCTTCGAAAACCTCAGCTCTAAAGCCCGTTTGGCCTCACTTTGAACACAACTGATGTCATCTTTTTCGTCTGTCCCCAAAATCCCTTCTCTGCGTCTGCAACTTTCTCTCTTCGATTCACCGACTCCTACAAATGGCTCCGAAGATGCAAGCTTGTCGAGGTGGAAAAAGGAAGGAGGTTGTGTCTGCGTCATCAGAACGGCGCACAAAGGCAAGAAATGATCCTGAAAAGGGCAAAGAGGTTCTGTAGAAGAAGCCATGAATTCCGTCTTTCTCAAGCCGCAATTTTCTCACCCTCGTATGGCTAAGGAAAAGACGTTTTCAAAGGGTAAGAAGAAACAAGAATTTGTCAATTTAAGCAGTTCTGATGAGGAAGATGAATGCCAACAAGTCTCACAGGATGTGAATCCCCAAGCATCTCTTGAAGGAAACCCTAATGTCCAGGGTTCGGAAAATGTTTCAAGTCTATAGAGATCAGAGGAGCAGGACGGCTCTCAGTCACAGAACCCTAGTGCCAGCAATACAGAGAAATTTGATGGTTTTGAAGAGGAAGAAACACCAAATGACCAAGATGAGGATGAAGTTGAGGATGAGAGTGAACCCGAAAAAGAAGTAAGTGCTGATTTGCAAGGTCAGAATACCTCAAGCATCTGAATCTGATTCTGAAGAAAATGAGTCTGAGTTTGAAGGTTCACAGGCACCAGATGTAATTCAATTGTCTACTGAAAATAAGCAAATTCTGCATCCCATGTCTATTGATGTTCATTATGAAGGTATGTCTTCTGTGTTTCCAGAACTTCTAGAGATGTTAGAGTTTCAATGGTGGACTACCTTTATCAGCATGCATAGGATTTACTATCCAGTCTTAGTTCAAGAATTTTTCAGAAATCTGGTCAGTAAGGAGAATACCTTAGAGTCTAGGGTCTGAGGAGTATCGATTGTCCTCACAAATGATGTTGTGAGTAGATGTCTGGACATTCCTAATGAGGGCCATAATCCTCAGAATTTCATTTTCTGTGCTTATGAGGCCTATACTTTGATGACTGGACTACCTCATGATAAACATAACATAGTTCAGACTAGAGTCTCTACCCTGAATGCAAATAGATTTCCTCCGGTCAACAGAGTTCTACATCATTGGTGTACCACTATCTTGACTCCTCAAGGAGGAGGGAGACACAGGATTACCGGTTTACAAAGATTTCTGACATACTGTTTAATCAAAAGAGAGAAGGTCAATTTATCCACTATTTTCTGTCAGTTGCTTCATGAGGTAACTAGACCAGAACTGAGAAAAAGTCTGCCATATGCTGTACATTTGTCCACTATTTTTCAACAGATGAATGTTCCTTTGGATAACACCATAGTTAAAAAGATTGCAAAGTTCCATATTTATGACTTGGCCCATATTGTCAAGTTCATGAAATTGAATTTGGAACCAAAAGTAGTCAGAGAACCTGCTGCACCTCAAGAAGATGAAAATGAAGGGTTGAATGTGGATCAGCCACAACTTGATCAAAATGAGGAAAGAGAGCAGAGAGCTGGTGCTGATTATGAAGGAATTCACTTGGATGAAGCACTGCCTGTCCCTTCACCCTCTCTTATACCTAGATTTGATGATCTAGGTGTAGATCCTCCACACTTCTCACCTGCTCATACCACTTCTACTGAACCCTTTGCAACTGAGCAGGTCCCTCCTTCTACATCTTCTGCTGAAGCTCCTATTCCACCACAGCTTCTCACTTTTCTTCAAGATCAATTTGCTGGTGTTAATGACTCTCTAAATTTACTGAACACCAAGATTGAACAACAGTCATTGCAGTTTGAGAGCAGGCTGGAAGATATTGAGAAGAAGTTTGCTGAGAATATTGAAAGATAGGAAAATATTGCAAAATTTACAGCCATTAGATTAGATGCACTGATCAAGACTATTGGGGAAGTTTTCAACTCTGTTGCTTACACTCAAGCTGAGATTTTTGACAAAGTGCAGTCAATTGAAGAAGAACTACAAAGAGGGGCTGAAAAGATCAATGACATTCCAGATATGGTCCAGACAGTTCATCAAATCACTAACATGATGAACATTCTTAGAGGCTATCATGAAGACAAGGTTCAATGATGTTCAGTATTATCTTCGAGATCACTATGATGATATGCACATCAGATTGTCCAAAATTGAGAGCAGATTATTCCAGCAATAGCCACCTCCACCTCCTCAGTGATTGCCCACTTTTTGATTATGTCAAAGGGGGGGAACACTCATAGATGTTTGATGTTTGCTTGTAGTTGGATGTTTGCTTGTGTCTTTCGTACTTTGAAAATGTTTTTTTCTAAAACTCACTCTTATCAAGTAATGAAATCATCAAAGTGTGTTTGTGTGAAATGCTCCTGTGTGTACTTGTGTGAATGGATGAATGGCTTGTGTGGACTGATATTTTTTGCATAATAACATGTTTGTACATGAATTTCATCTAACAGTCCAAACTTCTATGATCATATGTTGCCATCATAAAAAAGGGGGAGATTGTTGTGTTCCTAATTTTGATGATGTCATAAATCAAGTAAAATGTCATAAATGTCTAACCTAAATTATTTGTATCATAGGAACATTTATAAAGATAAAGGCAACTCATGTGCATCATCAGAGAAGTTACTAAGGTTCAGTAATTGTTCATAAGGTCGACTCTATACAGAGGTTAGGTCGACACACTTTGAGTTTCTCAGTTGCGTAGATATTCAAAGTTTCAGATCAGGTCGACACTACTCGAAGAACAGGTCGACTCTAATCATTTTTCTGGCTAGCGCTGAAGGGGAGGAATCAGATAAGGTCGACACCAGATGTGGATCAGGTCGACACTAGTCAAATTCCTAGAGTGTCTTGTGAAGAGAAGTGCTGGATGAGGTCGACTCCATTTACAGATGAGGTCGACTCCACCAGTTCATCAGGTCGACTCTAAAGGAAGGTCAGGTCGACTCTATCAGCAGATAAGGTCGACACTATGATACTGTAAGGTCGACTCTACATCACATTCAGTCATTCAGAATCAAAGTTATTTGGATGAGGTCGACTCTGGAGGGCATAGAGTCGACTCTACTGAAGACTTTACACTGATCTTGTTAAGTCACATGAATGTGCGTCGACTCTATAACTTGGATGCGTCGACTCTACAACACTTATTCTACAGAGAATCTGCCAGCGCATAAGTGATGGGCACGTGACCCAAGATCCATCGTTTGGGGCTTCAGGTACACGTCACATGGTTCTGGAAGATACCATCTTTTGGCGACAAAAGGATCTCCCAAGTTTTTGGGATTTTGTTGAGGGGCCCACTGAAAAAGATTCCATGAATCAGATCAAAGAGGCTAGACATCCTCTACAGTTAAAAAATGTGCACAAAAGAAAAAGTGCAGAGATCAGAGAGCGCGAAAAAAAACCAGTGAGCAGAGCTTGAGTTCAGAAAGAGCAGGCGACTTCGGAATAGGGATTTGATCATGGCAAGAGGTTACTGGATCGTGCATTCCTCAAACATGAAGACCTACTGCTGATCATCTGGAACAGAGGATCAGAATTCTTCTTGGATTCAGAGGCAAATTGATCCGTGTGGAGCAACCAGAAGAAGAATTCGATGAACTCAAGAATGAAGAAGTTGCAATTGGAGCTCAGGGAGTTTTCTGACCATATCTAACTTCGAAGCAGAGCGTTTGATACCTCTAAACTTCTTCGGACTACTATTTCATTTTTTTCCTTTAATTTCTTCAAGACATTACTCTAATTGGTAGTCTACTTCGATTGGAGTAGACGAAGTTGATCCTACACTTGCTGTGTTTAGATCTTGAGATTTGGTCAAATCTTCAAGCTGTGAATCAGCGGATTGTTTAAGTTGTGCATCAGCAGTTGTGAAGAAGCAGTGAATCAGCGGCTGTGTGAGAGTCTCACACATTTGATCTTATAGTGAAGCCTTACTGGTTTAGTGAGGGGTGGACGTAGGTCTCCACACTGGAGCCGAACCACCTTAAAAATATCGCTTGCACTTGTGTGGTTTGATTCTCTCTGTCTAGATTGTTTTCATCAGATCAGTTCATTATTTCGAGGTTTTAATTTTCTAATCAGCATTTAAATTGGTGGATATCTATTCACCCCCCCCCTCTAGATATTCCTTCTACACACAACAACCAAGTCCATAATGTCCAAAGTACAACGAGTCTCATGTACTAAGTAAAATAAAAGTAAACCAATGCTCTAGATGTACCACTCCACTCTAAGAGCTACTCCTCATGTTCGGAGTCACTCATCGCTAGCTCCTCTGTCTTTAGAGCCTCTGTTTTACCTGCATCATTCATCAAGAATGAATATATGCAATAGAGTCAACAAGCAACCTATTGATCACATTCATATACTTACCACATATAGTTCTAAATAACTATAACATGACAAGTAACTATCACGTGATCAAATAACAAGTATATATATACATATATATATATATATATATGTATCATGCTTAACTCTTACTAACTACACAAGAATTGTTGATGGCACATGTAATTTCACATTATTCACATATCTATAACGTGCTTTCACATATTCACATGGGCAAAATATAACAATTACCTACACATGATACTACATGGCATATTTCTTATCACATGTCACTTTAATACATTCTACTCATTCATAATTCACATATACTCACTTTTTACTTGCTGTTTTGACTTAATCACTTCATATTCACATATTTTCACATCCTTCACATTAGATCACATATTGATAATGCTTTCACATGCATGGCCACACACTTGCACATTCACATTCACATTTGGTCTCACATTCACATTTATTCACATATTGTCGAGACACATAGTCCAAACCACCATAAAGAAGAACACAATCATAGACATATCACATTCCCACCACCTAGATAATATATTGATGAATCTTGGTAATTGCGCAGAACCGAGAGAAGTACTCTTCACCATAACCAGTGGTACTTGTCCACCTCTAGGATTTCATCTTGATGCCTACATAATATCACATAACACATTGAACCTTCTTATAAGGGCTTCTCTACAGTATGGCTCCATAGCCTTCTATGGTAGCAGTATCTTTGTCGACACATTAATCCACTTTAGCACATTAACCATTCATTTTTACACATATTCCACATGCATTTAATACTATGCACTCATGCACATGACATGGACATATGCTTTAGTTACAAAAATACTCATTACTATCCAAAAATGATACAACATGCTTAATAGAACCTAAAGATGGCACTAATAACATGGAATCATCACCCTTTAACCTAATCATGCTTAATATGGTCATTAGAGCCTTTCAACATGATAATAGTAACTTTGGATTTCAGAATATGCTCAAATTTTAACCACAGGTCTCATACATGAAATATATCATATGTAAATTTTTTTATAATTTTTGGAACAGTATAACTATTTATCAAATTTAAAATAGATTTCAGGCAATTATTAACATATCTCATAGAAATTTAGTTTAACAGGCATATGAAACATGTTTATATAGCCCTAATTTCAGAATAAAATATTGGAATCATGAAATCAGGATATAGCTATTTTTCATAATCAATTTTTATCCAAACACGCTTATCTTTTTCTTAAACAGAAATTCCAAAAATTACCTAAATTAACCAAAAAAATACCCAAAACATACCAACAATCTACAGTGATTCCCACATAATTACAGAACCATATAACTAAATTTTCTTACCAAAAACCCATGGAAAATCACATCACATGCTTTTTAAAAGATTTTCTAAAAAAGTGACGAACTCAATAGTAGTGTGACTGCTGTCAAGGTGGTTGGCGGCAACATCGATTGTCGTCGACACAGGCATACCCATAACTTATGTTGTCAACCTTCTGTCTGTAGAAAGTGCAGACCAAAACCAAAAGAAAAGAGAATTTGGAGGTCCAAGACACAATGTAAAAATTGGTAACAATCAGAAAACCTAAGTTATAGGCATACGAATGGAACCCCTAAGTTACTTAACTCCAACAAACTCCCTGAAGAATGAATTAAGGTGATGAAGCCCTCCTCGGCCAAGCCAAAGAGGAGGTCCTTCAGGCTTCTATCAGATCTTCATAGCCCTCCATGATGTAGACTTCATGTACCAGAAGCCTCCCACGCCCAGTAACACATGTTCCTTGATGTAGGGTGACGAGACCTCCACTAGAACGATCGATCTAGCCCTTGGAAGAATTCTCTCCTTCTCTCTCTCCAAGCCCTCACAAACCCTAACCAAGAAAAGGTTCTCTCCTCATGGAGACAACCTATATTTATAGGGCCTTGGGTCATGTTCAAGGTAGGAAAGAGAACCCCAACCCAATTCGGACTCTCCTAAACTGGCCACGAAGAAATCAGGATTGAATCAAAAAAGGAAATTGGAAACATGCAAAGGTGTCAACGTAAATGCCTAATGCCATCAAATAGTAAGTTGGTGGCATTCGACTTTGCCATCAACACGCCTCAATCCGAAAAATCTAAATGGCAATACTTACTATCATTAATCCAAGGTTAGCGACACAGTTATTTGCCATTAACATCTCTTGGCAGCATTGTTTGCTGCCGTCAAGGGGGTTTGGCCAGAAAACAGAAAACAACACACAACAAGCATAATAAGTACAAAAACTGGGGGTCTTACAAACCTGTTAGAAATCAAAATGTAAAATGCATATCTTGTTGCACACACCGTAACAAATTAGGACATATAATGCACGATCGCACCAAAAAACATCTCTAGTGGACTCCTAAGAAAGATTATCATGGAACTAAACTTCAAAGACCCAAAAAGATTTGAGTACCTAAATGTCATTGATTTTATTGCGGAAAAACCTTCGAGCATCTAATTGGTATTTGGATAGTGGATGCTCAAGACATATGACAGGTGACAGAATACTTTTTACCTTACTAAAGTTAGAAGAAGACACTGTTACTTATAGAGATAATGGCAAAAGGGTAGCCATTGGTGTTGAACCACTCTTATTTTTTTTATCCATTTGTTTTGGTGATAACAAAAACTCATATTCATCATAAATCTCATAATAATGTTTAATAATATTTTAAGAATATTTTGGCACTATATATATTATAATTTCTATCACTCAAGTTTTGCACTGATAAGCCTAATTGATTACTATTCAAAATATCTATAGATTGGTGACCATACTGCTTATGGATTGGAGAAGAAAACACCTATTGATTGGTGAATAGATTTTATCGATTGGTGTTCAAGTGCTCTATCAATTGTTGTTAAGTTTTACAACGATTGGTGTTCAGATTGTATATTGATTGGTGTTAAGCGTCATTATATCCATTGTCTTAATCATATCGATTATCTTTAAGAAATCTTATTGATTGTCTTTATCGCATATCGATTGCCTTACATCGTATCGATTGTCTTTATCACATATCAATTGCCTTTCATCGTATCGATTGTCTTGATCATATCGATTATCTTTAAGAAATCATATCGATTGTTCTTTTAACATATCGATTGTCTTTAAGAACTCATATCAATTGTCTTCATTATATCAATTATCTTTAAGAAATATCAATTACTCTTATATTTCATATCGATTGGTGAACACTTAAGTTATATTCATACCGATTAGTCATATTCTCAGTTTGAATTGACTGTCTTGGCGCCAAATGAAATTTCAAATGTACTTTATATGTTTAATTTATTATTTGCTTGACTGAAGTTACTTTTTGCATTTCTCAAGGATTCCTTCTTTCCTGCTAGAAAGAAAACGCTTCAACCTAGTATAGCAGGAATGTCAGCTGGAAATGTGGACTTCTGCACAAGAGGTATGAATGTTGACTGACACATGACCTATCTTACCTAACACTATCCTCTGTGCTTGCAGAAATCCAGTACTCTCATGAGTCATCTGTTAGAAACAAAGTTGGAAGGCTCTTCTCTACTCTAAACATCTGTTAGACTCAAGTGAGCAGTAGAAGAAGAAGAAGAGCAGAAGAGGAAGAAGAAGCTCCAAGGGTTATATCTTTCAACGGTCCTCTACAACTACTCTATAAAGGATGAAGCCTTGAAGTAGATTTTCTATGTTGTGACATATAATTCTATTTTATTAATTTTTAACAAGTCAAACAAAATCTTGATTTGATTAACCCATCTAAAAATAAGTTGATTTGTTGAAATAATGAGGATGAAGCTCATGAGATGAGAAATTTTGAGATGACTCAAAATATTAGAAAGTTGCAAAGAACAATGAAGAACATCAAGATCATGTTGTTGGCTTTCCTCAAAAGAAAAAGGAAGGTGAATTATATCTTTCCTACAAAACTGAAGGTTACCCCAAAAAAGGTGAAGAAAGAAGCATTCACACTGCAAAACCCTCCCCTCCCCAACTCCCACACTACACCCCCACCCGCCACCCCCCACTGTTGTGCCCCCCCTGCTCCACTGACCCACACTACCCCCCCACCCGTTGTGCCGATCCCCACCCTCTGCCAAGACTACCCCCTCCCCCACACTGCCGAACCCCCTTTCAACACCCCCACACTGCCCCCCACCCGTCGTGCCCCCCTCCCTCAGGCTCACATGCCACCTCCCCTCCCCCACCCCCACACTGCCCCACACCACCGAGCCCCCCCTCCTATCCCACCCCTACACTACCCCCCACCTATCGAGCCCCCCCTCCCTCTCCCCCCGCGAGAACGCTCCCTCACATTTTCGGCCGCCACATAGAGAGAGAGTGAGAGAGAGAGAGGGCTTATCGGAGGAGAAGTCGGCAATGGTTATGACAGGGTCTAATGGCAGCTTCGGCAGTGGTGACGACGGCGTCCGACAACAGCAAAGGCAACACACGCGCACGAGAGAGAGAGAGAGAGAGAGAGAAGAGAGGGAGAGAGGAGAGAGGGAGAGAGAGAGAGCGAGAGGAGAGAGAGAGAGAAGAGAGAGAGAGAGAGAGAGAGAGAGGAGCGAGAGAGAGAGAGAGGAGATAGAGAGAGTGTGGAAATATACGAAGAAGAAGAAGGGAAGAATAACGGCTGATAAAGTTTGATCGCTATTTAGTCTCTAAATTTCTCGGCTATAGCGACCAAATTTTTTCGGTCTCTAATTAGTTACTAATTTGTGACTGAAAAAATTTGGTCGCAACATTTTACTTCGTACTCGGGAAACTGTGAAAATATGTGACTGAAATGAAATCAATCACTAATTGGTCATAGATTTGGGACCAATTGGTGGCTGAAAATATTCGGTCGCAAAAATTTGTAACTGAAAAAAAAGCGGTCACAAATTTTGACCGATTAGTGACGGAAAAATTCGGTTGCCACATTTTCCTCGATTTCCGAGAAGCTGTGAAAGTCTATGTGACGACTCTTGATATCTATGCCCAATAAGGCCCCATATCCAGATCCGCCTCCCGCGAACGGACCGAAGTCTCGCAAGAGATAGTTCGTACACGTGTCCAGTAAGAATATAAAAGACAACTACACAGTATAAGACACAAGAAAGTACATGTGCTCATACCTGTATATAACAATTTACAATTGTCCCATTACATTATTACATGTCCAAATTAAGAAGAGTACAACTACTTGGGACATACCCCGAGGGAGCACCAGCTCACACAACTCAACTAACACTACTACTGGTGTTACAAGTCTTTCACGACACCTCCGCAAGCCACACCAACAGTAAACTCTGAAAAGAACTGTAGGGGATTGAGCCTCAACAAGTCACAGGCTCAGTAGGGAACCACCCGAAAACCACAACATAGAAGAACCTCAACCCCAAAAGGTCTCACTGGCAACACTAAAAGCCAAACCATGGCATGCTCACAAGCCTCCAGGCACATTACCTCAACAACGGGTCGCCTAAGCTACAAGCTACACATGCAACCACTGCCCAGGCTACAAGCTTCACTGGTGAACCTCTAACACACGGGTAACAGGACTGGCTACCACGAGGCCAATCCTTCACACATTAAAACCTTATTCGGATGTTTACCCAAAGAAGGGTAAAACACAACAAGTGGAAGGTCTCACCACACGACCTCCACCTCGACAACCGAAAAGACTGGTACATAATGTACCACCACAAAACACTACCCATATAGGGTACAGTACTACTACCATGAGGTACCAACCGGAAACCACAATCGAACTAGTGTCACACAAGGCACTCCATTACGACAAAACCTTAACATAAGTGCCAACGACGGGCACACTACACGGATCAAACCACAACCAGTGAGTCTCTGCTCACTAACACAACAACAGTTGTGCCAACACCAAGGCACATCTCAACAGGTAAAAACACATCCGAGAGTCATACACAAGCCACCACCAGTGGCAAAGCACGAGTCGGAAAGGAGCACGACACCACACACGGAACGGACAACTGGCTGATCAAGCAGTATCCTACCCGGACAACACAGCACAAGAACTACCTCTCAGTCTCGCAGTCACAGACGTAAGGTCTAACTGCTGCTCCACAACCACAAGTAAAGCAAAAGAACAGTGGAGACCATCCAAACCACCCACACTGCAGGTCACACACCCCGCAGGCCCATGCTAGCACCTTTAGAGACTCTGTCTGAGCCCTCTAAAGTAAGGCACTGGAAACTAGGACTAGTCGGGGCCCATACGTCTACTGGTGTCCGTAACCCCCTAGCTATGAGCACGCTACAAGCGACCAAACAACAAACTCTCACAAGTCGCTGTCCTATGCCGTCTTTCCCTCAGCCGGACGACAACTCTCTCCGAGAGCGAGGGTGTCTAGGAAGACGACAAGACCTCGTCGGTAGCATTGTACAGGGACAAGTCCCGAGCACACACATGTGCCTAGCTCTCATAAGAACCTGGGGCACCCAACTGAAGAGGTATTCCGGAATAGGCGCCGGACCACCACACTCGGCAAGCTCAAACAACGATATTTATTATATAATCTTTATTACAAACCACGGTACAAGTGTAAGGAATATCTTGTCCCTGGTCATCCCTGTGACCTACAAGCTATCCCACATCAACACACATATAAATCACGATAACTAATCATCAACTGGCCTATCATTGGTCATCATACAACCTCCTTGCCACATAAATACGATATATACTATTTATACACCAACTCTTAACCTTACTCACATTACACCAACTAAACCATCTCTATTAATCTATAAAAGCTGTCACAAGACTAAGGCTAGGTTCACGCCAGAACCTCACTGCCCAGTCACCACAACAGTATGTGCCATGCACACACTCACACCACGGAAATAACACACCAATTACGTAAACCACACACTAACCATGTGGCAACACGTTCACGGAGCGCTATGGGTGCCAATGCACCACTCATCAAAACCCTACACATCAAATACTGATAATTGGACAACCAAATCACCAAAACCATGCAGAATAAGACCCTCGGCTATGATCGCGACAGGGGACAGTGTCGCCTTCTGATCGCGACGCCCCGACATGTCGCGATCAAGAACCTTGTCGTGATGGGTCGGCCTGTCGCGACCTGGTCGCGACAGTAGGGTCTGTCGCCTTCACAGGCGACAACCCTAATCCGGAACCCTTCTCCAGATTTGCCATGCAAACCACCCTAAACGGTAAACCAATCTGGTTTTCATGCTTATTTCACCTCCTAAACATGATATCTACTGTTTTTAAAGTGGTAAACAAGTTAACATACAATCCATGTGACAAATCAAGGTAGAACTCCCTACCTTCGCGAAAAACACACAATCCGGCTATGGCACGACGTCTCCCCCGCTCCATGCAACGTTCTCGCATCGAGAGCGCATCGAAAACCACGCAAAAATGCCAAATCGCCCAAAGAAATCGCAGCAGCTCCTCCCTAGGTCGAGCAGAGCTTGTGAAAGCTCTGTTCGGCCAAACCTTCTTAAAAACCGCACAACGGTTGGGAACACGACGTAGGCCTGCGACGCGACCTGATCGCGACTAGGTGACCGTTGCCTTCTCACTTCTGACGTCAGCAAGCCGCACCCCGTGCGCGACACGCGGCGAACATGCAGACGTCGACCCAAACAACGGACAACAAGAACGCGACCATCAAGGCCGTCGCATTTAGAACGCGACGCACACCCCCATCGTGTTCACAACCAGTGAACCAACGGGTACTGTGGGCCTAACCTGCCGGCCCACTAAACCCCACACGACCACGACCAAGGCTCAATATTTCTTTGCAAAATGTATATCATAAGTAGGCAGTCCAAGGTGGCTCCATAATCGCAGTTGTAACTTACAACTAAAGTCTGATTTAAAATTCAATCCGAAATCAACGATCCATAATGTGCACGATCTTTTGAACTCAGTAAAGTTTAGAAAGTGAGGATGTGACAAGTAATTTTCGAAATTGGGTCAAGCAAATTTAAATCCAACGCAACCCCTCTAAATATCTCGATATAAAAAATAAATTTACATATAAAATATTTAAGATAGAGGCAGAGGCCTAGCGAGTGTGTTTGAAAGTTCAACTTCTCCCTCACATGCCACATATAGATCCCCTTTTTTGTTTGACGCAACGAACACCACGCAGGCACACGTGACGAGGGTGCGGCGAGTTGGCGGACAACCAAAGAGAAGAAGGGGAAAGTGGGAAAGCACCCGCTTCCAATCCCCACCCTTTTTCAAACATTCAAACAAATCAAATTTTGAGGGGGGAGGGCGGACCCTACCCTCCTAAACAACGGTCCGGGTGTTTTTAAAGAAAACAAACTGTGGCCAACGTTGGACCAAGTAACATGGCCCTTTTTAGTTTTGTCTCTATCTCCTCCATAGTCTACAATATGCCTTCTCCCCCCTACAACACTGTTTGTATTGCTTTCATGTCCTCTTTAATTTGCATATTTGATTTTCAGTATATATGAGGCCCGTTCCTCCTGAAGCTAGACAGACGGCTTTGATGCCTTTAATGTTGGTAGAAGAAGTATGTTTCTTTAATGCCCTACATAGCAACACTGCTACATCTTATTGTGTCATCAAAAGAAGGAAATCTCAGTGGTGAGATTGATTTCTCGGATGAGCAAAATGTTATGGGTACGCAGGCAAATAATAAGACCGTAAAAACTAAAGAGAAGATAATTCAAGAAACTGCTCCTTTCTCTTCTTCTTTTTTACCACTCCTGCCTCCCCACGGCCTTATGCTGCTGCTGCTGCTTGCTGCTTACAACAGGAAGAGTTGGGGGGGGGGGGGGGTGGAAAGGTATCTGCGCTGCTTCATCCCTCGCGGCCAGCCTGTGGCTGCGCCCCCCCTACCTCCTTCTCTCCCCCACGTTTTCTTCCTTTCAAATTTGAATCCCCCTCCTGCTGCCTGCACTCTTCCCAGTTCTCCCCGCCCCCCCCCTTTCTCACTACTGGTTTTTGTTATATTGGTATCGTATTATTCTAGTTATGGTGGTTGCATAGGAAGGGAAGGGGTCTTCTTGGCTGGCCCTGCCCAGATGCTACTACTGTAACCTCTGCGTGCGTCTCTCCTTCTCCCCCTCTCTTCCCCCTTGCCCTTGGGGCCTTTATGATTGCAGCCCTCTCTCTCTCTCTCTCTCTCTCACTCTGTGTGGGACCTCTGAAGGAAAAGGGGAAAACGCAAGAGGAGCGGGGAGATAAAAGGGGAAGTGGGGGGGGGGGGGCAAGAAGGCCCGCAGTGAGGTTGAGTGGGGGTGGGCCGCCGCCACTGTTATCATCCATCGGGGGGGTTGGCGACATCAAAGATCCTACCTTTCCTGCGTTTCAGCTACAATGTGAGAGCTTCTTCTTCTGTGATGGGCTTTCCTAAGATAGTTGGTGCCGCTTTCGCTTTGACCAGCTGATTGGTTCAGACTGTGTTGTGGGGTGCTGCCGCTGTTGCATCTCCTTCCTAATCAGGTTTCCATCTGCTGTGGTTTTCCTGAAGAGGCCGTTTTAATTTCTTCCTGCGCATTCAGTCTCCACCGCCGTGGGGCTTCACGTTTTTGTGTTTCCGAATGCCCATTTCTACGAACCCGTTTGTTCTGCAGGTGTTGGGTTTTTTCTGATCACGGGTTTTTCTTCGTTCCTTCCTTTCTGTTCCGTTCTTGTATGCCGTCTGGGAAATTCTGCTGCAGCCTTTGAAGCCCAGCGTTGTTTTACACCATTGCTGTGGTCTGAGCCCCTCTTTTCCTCATCTTTGTGCAGCTGCTGGCAGCAATGAACTCGGTGCCGGACGCCATCGTTCACTATGTCCTCTCCCGAATGAGCAATGCCCGCGATGTAGCTAGCTGCACTTGCGTGTCCAAAAGATGGAAGGATTGCATCCCCTATGTCCCAGCTCTCTACTTTCCCCGCAACCTGTTCGACGGAATACCTATTTCAAATGCCGATGCCATCATTGGGAGAATGGTTGCTCAGGCCCTCCGGCTAGAGGAGCTCATCATCTACTGTCCTTTCTCCGCTGCCAGCCTTGCCTCATGGGTCTCCCTCAGGGGCCGGTCTCTCCGCCGGCTTGAGCTCCGAGTGGACAGCATCGTCGAGAAAAGGCCACTCGAGGCCGATGTGTCCTTTGGTAGGCTAGACTGTATAGGCTGTGCAGAGAGGCTGGAGTCTCTGAAGCTGTGGGGCGTCTGTTTAACCACTTCCCCAAGATGGAGCTCCTTTGAGAAGCTTTGCACTCTGGAAATTGTGGGTGCGGCATTCAGAGACACGGCCCTGTCAGATACTATTGGAGCTTGCCCCAATCTGACCGACTTGGCACTGCTTGGCTGTGACGGAGTGAGCTCATTCTCAATCGACTTGATGATGCTGGAGAAATGCAGGCTAGATTTCTTGGGTCCCGGGAATCGTTCTCTTTGTATCAACTGCCCCAGGCTCGAAGTGCTTGAGATCCAGGGTTTCAGCTGGATTCTTGTGAAGCAGAATCATTGTTTGAGGAAAGTGTCCATATCTAAAACTGCAGGTAAACGGATTTGAAATAATGTGGGACATTCACTTGCACAAACTTTATGATTTAGGGGTTTAACATGGTTTTTCTAAGACCAAGTTGGAAAAGGAAAGGCATGTCTAAGCAACTCTGCAGCTGTTCGTTTGCCTCCTAGCATCTAATCCAATGCACAAGTTTCTGAAGTGCATCTTTAAATCTCAAGCTTGTCAAGACTGTCAACTAAAAGTTTCTTTCATGTTATATTATCAGGTAGAGTGAACGTGGTAGACACAGGGAAGCTCCCAGCTCTGGAATACTTGTCACTTAGAGGAGTGCAGTGGAGTTGGAAGCAATAAGCTCTATTTTACAATGCGCTTATGAGGTGAAGCACCTAGTAATGAAGATTGAATTTAGTGGGGACTTTGACAGGCTTCAACCTTTTCCTCCCGTTGATCTGGTCCAGTTCTTCAATAGTCATCCAAAGCTCCGGATCTTTGAAATCCATGGGGCTTTGTTTGCTGCATTATGCCAAAAGGAGAGTCTCCATAGTGTATGTATTGATACATCTTGAACTTGCCTCTGGTTAACTTTCATAACATGTGATGGCTCCATGTAATGACTAGAGGTTTCTTGTGTTTCCCTTTTCAGCTGGATTCCAAATTTCTAATTCCCTGCTTGGAAGAAGTCACAGTTACAGTGAGATCTCCTCTGAATGCTGAACAAAAGCTGAATACTCTTGAGTCACTGGTCAAGTATAGTCGAAGACTGCAGAAAATGGTTATTAGAATTTCCCAGATGAAGAATTGCAATGACATGGCAGATGATTTCTTTGAAGATATTTGCAGATTCAGATACATAAATAATAAGAAAGTCTGCATTGAATAATACAGATCCTCTGTTCAATCAAAATTAGATCGGGTGAACTGTCATTTCAGGGGACATTGACCATTCTTTCTAATTGACTACTCTTTGCATCATTTCAATTTGAGTTTCATTTTTGGCAAATCTCTTTTGTGTTGATTCATTGTGAAATTCTGAAAGCTGCAACTAATGCATCTTGGCATCATCCCAGTCAAAACTCTCCTTCTGAAGAACCGAGGCAATATCATTGTTCTTCTTCAATGTAAAATATATATTTAACTGCGTCAATTGACACCCAAAAACTAGATATTGAAGATTGTGAAGTTGGATCCAAGAAAACCAGCATATCTATGTGAGTTTCATCCTGATCTCTAGGCAAGACGTTCCTAGGCTTTCAGCTTTCTTTATGTGGACAATGTGACAAGAGTGCATGCTTGGAACCTTTCACCTGGACGCATCTGACAGTTCTGAGATATTCATGTGTTACATTATTTCTTAATTTTATGGATAATTGCTCTGGGAATGTAATATTTGTTATTGAGGATCAGACAAATACAATTGAACTCTCAATTTTAATTTTGTCCTGTCGTAGTTGTACAACTGGAAACATTTAAGTTGCTGTTGCTCCAGGTACACTATGTTCATATTAGCAATTGTGTACTGGCATATGGATTTGCTTTGTGTTTCATGAGTGGCGTACACATTGCAAGAACCCAAGGAATTATTTATTCTCAACTGCTCGAATAGATGGGATTTCAATTTCCATTTGGATCAATAACCGGCTTCATCTCATAAGCATGCAGAACAATGGAATGGATTTGGTCCTGTGCATGTTTACCTAACCCAGTTCGAACTGCTGTCACTTTGGTAATGAGTTAACTCAGAGTTAACTTTACTTAACTCAGAGTTAACTCAAAAAGTGGTTTGGAAAGGTTACAAAGTTAACTCAAGTGGGTTGGGGTAAAGGTGGAATAAAAGTGAGTTAACCCATCATTTTCTAACCCACCTCTAGAGGTGGACTAGAGTTAACTCAAATGAGTTAACCACCTTTTTCCTCTCACATCACAAGTATTAAATGCTACTTTTCTTTTTCTCAAGGTTAGTTAACTCACTTTTTTTTACCAAAATACATTTGAGAAAAATAAGTTATAGTCTTAAAGTTAACTCTATTATTACCAAAGCAAAAGGTGGGTTAGCTATGTGTAACTTTGTTCATGGGTTAGAGTTATCTTAACTCTAACTCATTACTAAAGTAGATGTCAAAATTAACTTTAACCTAGAGCTAAAGTTAGCCCATTTTTAACTCACTTTTACTTTGTTTGCAATTGAGTTAACTCATTTGACTATAGTGAGTTAACTTATTTTTCTCAAAGTACATGGCTAAACAAAACTTAAGATGTCGTTCTTTGTCCTACATTGGAAATTATTAAGTTTCTACATCTATTTATAATCTGTTTTATGTGGGCCTATAGTTGAGTTGCTTGGGTTTTGGCTCAAACCCCACATACACGCACATCTCGCCTTGCCATTAAAGCCACGCTCGGGCAACGTTATGTTTACCCTTTTATTTTGCTTATTTTTATTGTTTTTGAGAAAGTCCAAGGGATACTTGGTTTTGTAGGTGCATATATTTGGGCCTATTTTGAAATGAGTTGAGTTAAAGTTAATTTTAACTCATGACTAAAGTTAGCTAGGGTTAATCTGCTTTTTAGCTTATTTGTATGTGAGTTAACTCACATGACTAAAAGGAATTAACTTACTTTTGTCAAAAGTGCTTTGTTAATAAAAAGTGAGTTAACCTACTCTTTCACTTGTACAATGTCTACAATACCTCGTACCATGTGCTTGACCATCTCTTTTTATTATTATTATTTTCCTTTGTAGATGTACTTAAGTGCTAATATTATATTTACTTCAACACTTAATATTATAATATTTTCATGGAGAATAATGCTATTAATTGTTCACTAAGTAAATATCAAATGATTTATAATTACGTTAAGTATTTTAAGTGTTAAATGTTAATGATAATGCTGCCATTACTAAATATGTTTAAGTGTAATATGATTAATCGCAATGGTGATCTTATTTTAGGATGTGTAATCCCAATTATTAATAATTGTACTTGTCATTGCCATTATGATTACTTAATTACCTTCATTAGAACTATTAATGTTCATTTTGTCATTTAGTAAGGAAGATAATTCAAATATATAGTCATTGATCGTAATTACATTATATAATTTAAATATATAGTCATGATCATAATTACATTATTGTGGTGGTGTAATCCTTTTTGGGCCGGAACCAAACGGGCCTCCACTAGAGAAGATGGGGAAGACGGCCGCCGGTGTGGACGAGAGCCTGCAAGAACTAGAACCGGATCAGGGGGGCCCGGTGAAGACCGGGGAAACCCTCCGATGCCTAAGTCAATACAAGGCTTGCAAGGCAGGGGGTTTCGGAATGTGAGAGCGTGTTCGCGTAGGAGAGAACGTACCGTTGCATGGTATTTACCTGTACTTTTATAGACGTTGGTGCCAAGACGAACGTGCGTAACGTTGGTAGATCGTGGCTGAAAAGGCGCCTTGATGGGGCGCATAACGGGAGGAGTTACGCGCTCAGGTGCCCGTGGGATGCGGGTAGTTCGTGCCTCTTGATGATGGAGCGCGTGGCCTGGGGCGGTTATAACGCGCGCGTAAGCCAGAGAGCCTGCTCGACCCTCTGAACACACCTTCCGAGCAGGTGACCACATGGGGGCTCGAACGTGGTTCGGTGATATTCAGGGTTGTACCGCGCAGCAGGATTAACGTTCCTGTTCGGAAGCCGTCCGCTAATGAGCTCGGCAACGCTTCGCTAGGGGTGACTGGCACGTGGCCCCCTTGCATCCGATCCGCACGGAGGCGTGGGACCGTCTGAGGAGGTCATATCACAAAGGGAAGTCACTGATGGGCCTTGACGCAATGGGCTTAGGTGGCAGAAAACAGCCACCACAATTATATAATATAAATATATAGTCATTGACCATAATGACATTATATAATTTCAAGTGTAATGAAGAATTGTAAATGTAATTAAAATATAAGAATTAAATGTTTCATAACACAGATAATAGTTATTGAACTATGAAACACACTTATATTCTAACTATATTTATTAGTTTGATGGTTGACAACATTAAATAATGTTTCGAGAAGTATGTAGCTGATTTTTTTGTTTTTCAACGTCATTGGTACATTAAAATTATACTTAAAGATTAGGCAGTACAACTATCCATCAATATAATTATTATAAAATTTTAATTATTATCTTAAGAGCAAATATGATTATTTTAATTTTTAACAAAAAATGGACAACATTTCCCTTATATTTATAGTGTTTATAGTACATGTTGTACCTATGTTAACACTCACATATATCTTAAAAATGAGAAAAGAAATGTTGGAAACATACCATTTAGGTTAACATAACGTCGACAACATGTTTTATATTATTTGACATCATTACATTGTCAACATAGAAGGCTCACATGCAGCCTTAATATAAGCACTTGAGCATGTTAATAAGATGCAGTAATAGAAGTCTATACATAAGATAGAAGGCTCACATGCGGCCTTAAAAATTTCAACATTTATTTGTCATTGCCCCATTGAATGGCCATTGATATGAACACCAAGATATACATCACAAGACGTAAGTCCTATTGATATATGATATAATTTATAAGTTAGAAGAGATGAATAACAACTTACATGAATATGAACAATGTAACATTGAATTGGATATAGATTTCTCCTCCTCATTGTCCAAACTCATATGGGTATATATTGTAACACCCCCTCCATACAAATCATATATTTTGGACATGAATAGAGTGCTACACAAATAGACTTCACACACATGTTATAGGATAGACAAGTTTGTATTATACATACGAAAACCATTCATGATATTGTACTTATAATTACAATATTTGCATAAGTATGAATTTACATTCAGCATAGATTTAATATTTTTACATAGTAAAAGGGCTTTTAACTCACTACTGCAAAATAGCCCAAAATCCCAAAAGTACAAAAGACTCTAATCCTAAACTCCTCCTTTCCATGTGCAGCATCGGGACTAATGAGCTAATCACTTAAACTCCTTTAAATTTTGAATTTGAAAGATAAGGGAAAAATGAGACATGAGTTAAAGAACTCAATAGGTAGGTATGTTATTGCATTTTCTTGCTTGTAATACAGGAGGGGTCAACAAAATAATACTAATTCAGATATGAACTTCAAAATTCAAGAATTTGAGTAACAGATACTGGTAGTTGTCTGAACAGAAATCATAATCTAACTTTAGAACGAACTGATATTCAGAGAGAGTTCTTATGAACAAAGAGCATGAAGAAACTAAACTGATTTCAAAGGAAATCACATGTATAAGATTGATATTTAGAAAATAATTCATATGAGTAGATGGGTTGATATTTAGAAATGAATTTGCATGTTGTAAGGAAATTCATGGATTTCATAATCATAACTTAAATCTGAATGCATATCAAACTTGGTTTTAGAACATAATGAATGTCATCATAGAAATCTCTCATGGGGATGCATTTAATCAGACCACCTGTAAATACAGAATGTATATAAGGTGCCTAGACTAGCTGATCCAAACCACCTGCAACATAAGATGCAAGCCACCTACAAAACATGTAGAATGCAAAACACCCACAAAATTTAGTGGGATGAAAACCATCGTCACGACTGACTACCATGGTTGATGCCTACCATAAGTAGTCCAAACCACCTCTTAAGAGAGAGAGAGTACAAGCTTAGCATATTAATTCAAATCTTATGTGAAGTGTACAATGAGATCACAGAATATAGAAGTTCAATAGAATTGGGAAGGGGCCTCAAGATGATGAAGGGATGACCAACAACAATTAAGCCAAACTTAAATAGATATAATTGAAGTGAAGACATGATCATAATCAAACCGAGATAAACAAATGCATACAAGCATAAGTAATTTAATTTATGTCTAACCTACCTTCTTTCTTCAAACGCTCCCTCTTCTTCTTTTCTTCTTTATGTTGTAAATGGTGATGGTGGGGTTGAAGTGATGGAAAGAGAGGAGGGGTCTCCTCCCCTATTAATAGACCTCTTAGGGTGTTGAAGATGGGGATACGTCATACTTTCTAGAGAGTTCCATTGGTTGAGATGGTGACATTTGTCACCATCTCTCTCATCCTTATCTAAAATGCCAACTCACCCTTTCTGGAAGGATCCCTAGGTGCCACCTCACCCCTCGACACTTGTCATGACCTCCTCCATCCTTATCCTTAGGACGCTACCTAATCCATACCATTCTAAGTAAAATGTTTACTTATATATCTAATAGTTATGTATATATATATGTCCATTCCATCACTTGACAGACTAATCTTACACAAAATGACTACCAATTGAGAATCTGAAGATAGTTTTGGGCCCTTAGAAAGTTGAACTCAAGACCCTACAAAATTGATCAATTATAATTCAAACCCTACACTTTTTAAAATTATAGATATACCCTTTCTCGAACTTTTAAATTTCTATATGTACTTTGTTTATTTTTTTTGGGGTATTACATATATGCAATCCCGCATGTTCATGAATGTATAGTACATTCCTCATTAACTGCAATATATGTTCATGAATGAATAGTAAGTGCTTCTTGGGTGGCACCTTTTGGTTCCCAAAAAAGTGTTTGCCCTTGCCCTTGTGGGAGTAATAGCCCAATGGTGTCCAACCAATTGGTCAATGGGTTGCGAAGCCCAAAGGGTGACTCTACTTGACACCTTTTGGACTTGACTATGATGAACAATTTATCTCCATTTATTTATTTTGGTGATAACAAAACTATGAAAAATATTTGACTAACATATTTTCTAAAGATTGTCTACAGGTCCACAAGTGAAATGACTCTAGTAAGTTTAATAACTCAATTAAAGTTAGAAAGTCATTTTCACATGAATTTTTCCCCTAAGTGCACATTGATTGTTGTTTTAAATTCACATCGATTGCTGAACAAACTCACATCGATTGTATAAGATTCAATTGGCTCACACATCGATTACAGTTCACTTAAACATCAATTGCGTCTACATCAATTGTCTTTATCTTTCGATGCATCAAAACATCTATTACATTTAAAACAATAATTATCTTTAAATATTGATTGTCGTTAAACATCAATTGTCTACATCGATTGCATTCACATCGATTATCTTTATACATCAATTATCTTCAAATATTGATTGTCTTTAAACATCTATTACCTTTAGACATCGATTGCCTTTAACAGAGGTTGTCTTTGGACTCGATTACCTTTAGACATCAATTGCCTTTAGACATCGATTGTCTTTGGACATCGATTGCCTTTAGACATTGATTGCCTTTAGACATCGATTAACCTTGGACATCGGTTGCCTTTAGACATCAATACCTTTGGACATCGATTGCCTTTAGACATCGATTGCCTTTAGACATAAATTGCCTTTAGACATCGATTGTCCCTGGACATCGATTGTTGTTAGACATCGATTGACGTTGTATTATTTATTGTTATTATAGATAGTCTATTATCAGTACCTTGACCATTATATATCTTTTCAATAATCATATTGATTGAGGTTGTAATTAAATATATTGACTACCTTCTGAATAATCTTTGTTATGAACAAATCTTGGCGCACAAATTTTTTTTTCAAATTGTGCATTTCAAATTTCTCGCTATCTGTTACATATCCTTCTTACAAAAAGCTTTCAAGGATATCCTCTTATGTATGGTCTATCAACGGATACAATTTCCATGCACATCATCTTTTATTGTTTACCATTTTCATGGCCTATCGTCTATAACTTTAAATGGTGACAAAATGAGCTTATCCTCTTTGGTATATCTTCTTACAGCATGTCCTATGACGTTGGCGGACAGTGAAATCACCCATATGATCTATCTGTATCCTAGCATTTATTGCCTGTAGGTTTCCAGTAGTCACACACACTCCTACAACGTTGGACATGCTACGTTGACTAACACAGAAGATATCCATATGATCTCTCTCTCTCTCCTCTCTCTCTCTCTCTCTATATATATATATATATATATATATCCAAACATTTATTGTTTGCAGATTTCTAGTTGTCATGCACTCCTCCTACGTTGGACCTGCTACATCTGTCTGGAGACAAGTTTCAAGATATGAGACACAACGGATACTTCACAAGAGGAGAAGATAAATAAGAGCATGTTGACACAGTGAAGAGATGACTGAGACACTCAAGTGCATTAAGAAAAATCTAGTGAACTACAAGTGTTCAAAAAGAACTCGCTTGTTCATTTAGATCAACCATTTCCGCTCTTAACTCTCCTCGATGCCTTGTTCTTCAATCTTTTCTTGAGACAGAGCTTGTAATGATATGAGAGAGTTGCTTCTTATTGTAGTTCATTTCTTCTCTCAGATTGCATCTCAGATCAATCATTGTATTGTTTCTATTAGCTTGGTCTAAGGGCCACCATCTCTCTACTCTTCATAGAGTGTTCCTCTTCTTTAGTGAAGAGAAGACCTGTTGTGTAGTGGGTGGGTGATTCCCTTTGTAGAAAGGAAGACCTATTGTAACAGGTGGTGTATTGCCTCTTCGTGGGTTGAAGAGAAGGCCAACGGGTGTTGGATGTGTAAGTGTCTTGAGGGGGACTGTACCCTTGGTTAGGAGAATCCCATGTTATTCCTTGGGGACTGGACATAGGACTCCAGGTGATAGGAGGTTCGAACCAGGATAAAATCCTGTTGCATGTGTGATTGCTTTTGTCTTTATTTCCACTGCTTACTAACTCTAACCTCTACATTTAGTGTTTCTACAGTTGTTTGTTACAGAAAATTTTAAAGACAATTTTTAGCATCCATTCACCCCCCCCCCCTGAGCTTGCAACCTGGTCAAAAGACTATTCACTTAGCCTTCTATATGTATGGAGGGAAGAGAGAGGGTGACACACTTGATAGGCATTGTGATCTCTCTCTCTCTCTCTGCTATTCTATCTGTGGTTCTTACTCTTTTCGTTTATGGGTGATTGTTAGAACTTGTCAAAAGTTTTGAGTATTTCCTATAGTGTGCACTATTCGAGAGAGTGATCGTTGTACCTTCAGAGAGAATTGTCACATGCCCAAGTATCACTATAGATGTGAATTTCTCTACAAAAATAGTGTCATAAGCATGCTTTGATCTGTTAAATCTTTTCAACTCTTTTCTATATTGCAGTTCATATTGATGCCCCACTAGAAAATAGTAAATCTACAGACGAATTGATTTTTCCAACAAAAATACTAAACACTAGGAATTCAACTAATTTATAGCAACTTACACTTAAGCATAGTAGAATTCAAACGAGTTAAACAAATTTGAATGAACTCTAAATGTAATTGCGTGAATGGGAGAGGAGATAAGGAACAAACCACAATGCACAATGATTTTAAGTTTGTTTGATTACACACTCGTGCAATCTATGTCCACCTCCCATGATGTGTGAGGCTTAACACACTATCTTGTTACAAGATAAACACACACACTTCTTGTTTCTGAGTACAAGAACCCCCCCCTCCACACACACATAGACTACAAGAAAAAGCGGTTTTAGCGACGGAAATTTTCTGACAGATATGTTTCCATCAAAAACATCTGTCGAAATCTCTGACGTTATATAATCTGCCGGAAATTCTGTCGTTATTTTCGACGAAAATATATATGTCTGAAGTTTTGTTGGTAATGCCAATGGAATTGCCAACAGAAATAGTTCTGTCAGAAAATTCCAATTTCCCTGACCACCCCATTCCCAAATTCCACCCTCTTCTCTCTCTCTCTCCTCTCTCTCTCTCTCTCTCTCTCTCTCCGACGTGGAGCATTGCCGCCGCCGTGACCCCGCGCTGCCACCTCCGCCTCAACCGCCATTGCGACCCTGCATCACAGCGAACCTGCACGCCACCTCTGCCGTTGCAGGTGAGTCTCCTCCCCCTCCCCCTCCCACTCCCGGAACCCCTCCCCCTCCCCCTTCTGACGAATTGCACCCCCACCCACCCCACCCCCTCCACCCTCCCCCTGCCCCCCTCCCCCTCTAGCCGCACCCCCACCCCCTCCCCATTCCATCCCCAGCCCCCCTCCCCCTCTCAATGACCCCTACCCCCATCCCCTCCCACTCCTGGCCCCCACCCCCTGACAACGACCCCCACCACCCACTGCCCCCCTCTCGAACCTCCACCTCCCCCTCCAGGGCCCCACTCCCCCTCCCGAAGCCCCCTCCCCCTCCATGACCCCCCTACCGGACCCCCACCCCCACTGCTCCCCCTCCAGGACCCCCCCCCCACTACTCCCCCTCCCAAAACCGTCCCCCTCCCCCTCCAAGGCCCACCCCCCCCCCACTCCCCCTCCCGAACCAGCCCCACCCCCTCCACGACCCCCTTGCCAGTGACCCCCATCCCCACTGCTCAAATTGTTTGGAGCTATCTAAATTTATTATGTTTATAATACTCTTGGAGTGAATATTATGTTCTAATTTAATTATAATTGCATATTAACATTTTATTGCATTTTTGAATGAATATTCATTCATTATATATGTTTACATCTTTAATTCCATATAGGAGGGAGATACCACATTGTCTAGGCGGGTACCTAAGCACTTAGGTCCCAAGAACGCCTTGGGCACCTTGGCAACTATGATAGAAGGGAGATATATCATTAGGTACCACCTTTGATGCCTAAGCATCGCCTAGGTGGGTGCCTAAGCATTTAGGCTCTCAAGGACCACAAGAACACCTTTTGCACCTTCACCGAAGACCGTTGTAATAGATGATATGAGCCGTTGTTCCATTCTAAGAAAAAAAAAAGCACTAGAGCACAACATACAAAAGAGAGTGCATTATGAAAAAACAGTATTGAGATAACTATATATTTAGATGTTGCGCCAAGGGATATAAATGGAAAATCATGTGTCAGAACTTTGCTCCCATCAAAAGTTCAAAATTAGCCAAGTTTTCTCTCCTTAAAAGTTTAAATTGCATACATTTAAAGATATAAAACCATCCGTAAAAGAGAAGTCAACTATTGCATGCAATTGTTGAGAGTGGAGGTTAAAAAAATGTTAGAGCTCTTATCTTCAAATAAGGACTCAAAACTTATGTATGGAGCTGTCTGGACCTGAAAGTTCCAATAAGCATAAAAGTTAAAGATATAGAAACCATATAAGAAAAGAGGTCTACTCTTGTGGTGTAAATCTCGGAGGCATAAACCATCTTCCCACTCACTGTGCCATTAGTATCAGCGAGTTACTATTAGGCTTCAAAATTTTTAATTGATTAATCAAGAATTTTCTCAAACCTTATGAGTAAGATAGAATCAAATTTTCAATTGATTTATCACTAATAAATATTAATAAGTTAAAACTCTAGGTTCATTAGTCTTTAAAAGGGTTCCAAACAGGGCTGTTAAAACCCCTTTTGTCATATGAGGAAAGCAAAGCAAATTGGGCTTTTGACTCCAAGCATGATTATAAGAAAACCCCATGTACCTATGCAATGTATGATGGGGTATAAATAAGTCAATGGAAACCCTAATGAAATGTGCATCCCAATTCAAATGGGATATGTGCCCTCCATGACATAGCAATGCAAATGGGGCTTTAACCCCAAACAACTCCTATAAAAAAAAATCACATATGCTTACATATTGAAACATGGGATGTAAAGAAGCCAAATGGAAACATCAGTGAGGTATATATCCCAATTCAAGAAAAATTATTTTGAGTACAAACTCTTCCTTCTAGACATTATATCCTTGATTCGAACTTAATTCAATAGGACACTATTATATGGATTGTTTTTAATTATTTATTTTCAGTTTAGTGATTAGTATTGCACTTCTTACTTTAATGTAATTTATTTACATGTATGTGGAATTGGTTTAATATTGCATTTGTTCACATGTAATATTTTTGTTTTCATTTTCCTTTCATATTATGTGATTTTTAAATTTGATTTGATCTATGCATGTATAGCATTTTATCACTACACACACCTCACGAGAGCGTGTTAAGCCCGTGTCAATGAATCTCCTGTTGAAGACTTTGGGATTGATGTGCACAAGTCTCATTTTCAATGATGAGAACATGTATATCTAACTCAAAGTCTTGAATTGTCCCGTTTTGGACAGTCTGTGAATGTTTCATCATAGTTAGGTGGTTATTTACTATATGTGTTTGTATAGTTTGTTGAAAATTTTGGTTGCAATTTCTCACTCCTCTTTGGCATACCTTTATTGGTTCTGAATTTTTTTTAACCACTTAGAAATAAATGTTTAAGAAAATTTCTTAATTAATAAATATTTTTGGTATATCGGAGAGGTGTGGGGAGATGCTGCCGAAAATTTCAGCAAAATATACAAACACATAGTAAATGGCCATCTGAATGCGATCAAATATTCATGGATGGGTAAAAAATGATAATCTAATTACTATGTCCTACTTAGTCATTTTGACTTACTCGAACGATGTGAGGGGGGTCAGGTTTTAAATCAAACAATGGCCAATGAAGGATTTTATGGTGAATCTTTTAAGTTGTTATACAATTATAGTGATGCTTGTGAGATGACATTTAATTTGTGTAGGAAAAATATCGTATGAGAATCGGTCATGGATGTACTGTGGAATAGTTAATGTAGTTGTAACAAAGAAGTTAAAGATGGAGTTGACAGTTTTATTCAGTTTGCATTGAGGAATTCATCGGTAGTAATTGATCTGATGGGTAACATCCGATATCCCTGTTCGGCTTTTAAGAACAGAAAGTGGATATCAACATGGGATGTGCAACATTATTTGTATATGAGAGGATTTGTTGCCCATTATGAGTTATGGTTGTCTCATGGTGCATTTAATATCCAATCGTATGAATTGGCCAACTTTGCCTCCACAAGTATGTACATAGACATGGTTGTCGATGCTTCTGGCCCACAGTTCAACATTCACGATGACCAATACAATGAAGAAGTGCCAAATAATACAGCTCTGGGATTTTATCAGTTAATTCAAGATGCTGATGAGCCATTATGGGATGGTTGTGAGAAGCATACACAGTTGTTTGTAGTGTCATAGCTACTGAATTTCATATGAGCGAGAGTTATTTTGATCGGCTTCTCTTACTCATCAAGAGTATGCTTCGTCAATCAGAGAGGTTGCTCGATGATTTTTACCGTGCAAAGGAGATGGTGAATGATCTAGGGTTTGGATTTATGAAAATTGATGCATGTCCTAATCATTGTATGCTATACTACAAAGATGATGCTGATAAGACATCATGTTGTATCCGTAAGCATGATAGATTCAAGCCTAAGAGAGGAGACAATTCAAAGCAGAAGGATGTTCCATATATGTCACTGCGATGCTTTCCGATCACACCCAGATTGCAGCGGTGTTTTCATGTTGATGATCAGTCCATCCCCAAATAATTTTATTTAATATATACAATTTTGGTGACTAAAAAAACTCAACAAATATTTTCTAACAATCTTTTCTGAAGTTCATCCACAAGAAATAATCCAAGCAAAATCTGTAAGTTATCTTCACACACTGATTATTCAAAGTTCAGAGCATGCATTCTTCTAAGTACACAACGATTTCCTCTATAGCATAACGATTTCATAAGTAAAAGAACGATTCTATCGCTATATCGATTTTTTTTATAGCATAACAATTTCATAAGTAAAAGAACGATTCTATCACTGTATCGATTTCCTTATAGCATAACGATTTCATAAGTAAAAGAACGATTCTATCGCTATATCAATTTCCTTTATAACATAACGATTTCATAAGTAAAAGAATGATTATATCACTATATCGATTTCTCTTATAGCATAATGATTTCATAAGTAAAACAACAATTCATTCGCTGTGTACGATTCAATAAGTGAAACAACGATTTGATTGCTGTAACAATTCGATAAGTTATACAACGATTTGATTGTTGTAACAATTCGATAGTGAAACAATTATTTGATTGTTGTAACGATTCGATAAGTCAAACAACGATTTGCTTATACAATGATTTGCTTGTACAACAATTGCTTCACTTGTACAACAATTGCTTCTACAATGATTTGCTTTCACTTAAACAACGATTTGCTGTACAATGATTTGCTTTCACTTGTACAACGATTTCTTGCACAACGATTTGCTTTCACTTAAACAACGATTTACTCAAACAACAATTTTCTTTCACTTGTACAACGATTTGCTTGTACAGTGATTTGCTTTCATCTGAACAACGATTTTGTTGAACAATGATTTCATAAGTAAAACAATGTTTTCATGGTTCACATCTACATAGATTTCATCTATGCATGAATATGATTATGACATCGATTTCACGCACACCACAACTCTCTTCACAACGACTATGGTTTGAATGAATTGTCATACACTCTTATTATCTTTCCAGACAAATTTGAAAATATCTATTCTCTATTATATTCAAACATATTCTTGAAGCACTGTGGAGTTCAAAGTCTTCCCGCGTATATCACTATATCTTACATTTATTGTGATCATACACCTCTCTGCACGTCGCATATCTGAGAGCCTTCTACACCTTGTATCTTTAGCAAACGCTTTTCAGGGTGACAGAATGGCATTTTATTCTGGTGTACATTCTTATAGCATTGTTTCTAACGATGACTGACAACATAGAAGTAGTATAGCTATCTGTGTTTTGGTATTTATTGCTCGTAGGTATTTGACAGTACCAAAACCCTACAACGTTAGACAACCTGAAGCGAGAGATACCAAAATCCTACAAGTTGTTGCTTGGGGACTGGATGTAGGACTCCTTGGGATAGGAGATCCGAACCAGGATAAAAATCTCATGTGTTGTGTGTTTGCTGTTTATCTTCAATCTCTAATTCTAACCATCGTTTAGTGATTGTTTGTTAACATTTTTATTTGCAGGTTTTAATCTAAATGATTTTTAGCAATCCATGTTGGGAATATCTTGATCGACAGCCCTCTCTCACACGACTCACACGTAGAGATTGGCGGAGATATTGAAGAAGGGAGAAGAAGAACACAAGAACACCAGATTTTACATGGTTCGGAGGCAACGCCTTCCTACGTCCATGGCCACAGCGCGATTCAATACTATGTCAGAATCATCATAGTAAAAGGATAATCTGCCCCACTTTATATACTGGGAGGTTAGGGCGCCATAATTGAGAATTACAAGGACAAAAATTCCCTTAACTCAGAAACGCGAAGTTGTCTGTCTTGGGGTGTGAGAGTCGACTGCCTGGGTCTTGAAGTCAACTACTGAAGTCGACTGCCTTGAAGTCGACTGCCTTGAAGACTTCGATGCCTTGGGTCTTGAAGTCAACTGCTGAAGTCGACTGCCTTGAAGACTTCGACTGCCTTGGGTCTTGAAGTCGACTACATCGCTGCAAGGGTGAGTCTACATTTCAGGACATAATAGACTATACTTGCTAAACATTTCAGGAGGATTTAGAAGCCAAGGAGCTAGCAGATTTGAAGTGGAGTCGGAAGAGTGATTTTAAGACTGTAATTTATTTCATAGTATATTACATTTGTAATTTGAACTGGTTTGTGTATTTGGAATTGGCTATATGATTAGTGGATGTATGTTATTTCTTCTTGGACTATATAGACTATGGAATGTGGTTGATAAAGTTGATGGAATAAGAGTTTATTTAAATTTCCGCTATTATATTCCTTTCTATTTGTGTATATCTCAGCCCATTTGTCTATCGTTGGGGTTTTCTCCCCTGTAATGACTTGCTCTCATCCAATGTGAGTTGGTATAACCGTACCGGGTGGAAGTGGGTCATTACAGAGATGGTATCAGAGCCACAGGGTTGAGATTATACATGGATAGCCATCAACAATTCACACTCTAAGTCTTTGTAGTGGATAGCCAGATCCAAGGAATAATTAAGATAGGACTAGAAAAAGTGTTAAGATGAATGAATGAGAAATATACTAAGTGTAGTAATAAATGGAGCTTGACTTGTATTTATTTTGCAGGCAATGGCTGGAAGACCCCATCGTTCGAGTGTGCCTATTTGAGTGAGGAGCCAAGGAGGACTACAATTGAGCAGCCGAGAGACCAGCACCTCAGGGACCACCTGCGCCACCCCCGCCACCGTTGGTTGACTACGACACATTTATGAAAGGGCTTGTACAAGGATGCAGACTCAAGCACAGACACATGCAGCTCTTCAGACGCAGCTTCAGGCTCAGGTTCCGGCACCAGCTCAGCAGGACTGGTGGTGTAGGAGGTGTATCGATCATGGAGAGGTTCAAGCGGATGGCTCCGCCTCCTTTTAAGGGGGAAAGTCAGCCATTGGTTGCAGAGAGTTGGCTTAGAGAGATTGAGAAGATATTTAGAGCTATCAGGTGCACAGAGGATGACAAGGTCAGCTTAGCAACGTACATGCTTCAGGAGCGAGCAGATGTGTGGTGGTCTTCCGTTCTCGCATGTAGTTCGAGGGAGTGGAGCTACAGGTGATCTGGGGAGAGTTCGTGCGGTTGTTTGAGGCCAATTATGTTCCCGAGCATATCTAGGACAAGATGGTGCAGGAGTTCTTGGCGTTGACTCAAGGTTCGATGACAGTTTTGGAGTATGAGGCTAGATTCGCGAGTTGTCGAGGTATGCAACGCACATAGTTGCTGATGAGAGGTGCAAAGTAAAGAGTTTGTGATGGGGCTTAGACCATCATGAGAGCCAGACTGGTAGCATTTGACCATGAGACTATGGATACGGCTCTTAGCATGGCGTGCAGGTAGGAGAGTGAGAGGAGTTGTACTTGGAGGAGAAGAAGGCTCGGTTGAAGAGGTTACCAGAACCATTTCAGCGATAGAAGAGGAAGATGAAGAAGACCGGAAGGTCAGCAATCGGCTATAGTACCAGCAGAATCAACACCTCAGTCAGTAGCTTCTACAGGCAGTGAGAAACCCGAGTGTGTACACTGTGGCAAGCGTCATGGGAGACTTGTGTTGGACGAGGTCGGGAGATTTCTCAAGTGTGGCAGCAAAGAACATCGGATTAAAGAGTGTCCGAATCTGAAGAAGTTCGTTCCAGGAGATGTACCAGCAGCAAGAACTCAAGCACCAGTCAAAGTGTATGCGTTGACTGGAGGCGACAATGACGATGTCACCATAGGTACATGATCCGATCTTCGTGGACGAAGATCATTTTAAGGGGGAGAGGGTGTGAGGCCCCCGAATTTTATGCATTTCATATTGTTTATTTGGTGCATATTATAAGTAATTACTTACTTATGTGCATGTGTATAAATATATGTAATTCTTGTGCATATATTATATTCATTTATTTCTGTGCATAGTGTATTTAAGTAATGTAGTGTATATAGTATGTATTCATATTGTGTATGTGTGTTTATTTAATCATTTCTGTGTTCTGTCCGAAACTCTTCTTAACGCCAATATTTCTTGACGTTAAGAGTGAGTAGACAGCCAAAGTTGTGTCATTTACTGTTTCCCAACGTCAACATCGATGGATGTTGACTATTGGTCAACGACAGTATGTTGACCGTTTACTTCTCTGAATGCATTATGGATTTCAGATCTGGAAACGTTGGCGTTTCTTCTGGGTTCTTGATTAGGAAACCTGTCCAACGGGAGGATGGCGTAACCTAATGCGTAACTGACCCCCTTAGCCTATAAAATACCCAGCTTCCGTTCAGATTAGATCTTTCGGCTTTTGAGAGACCCTAAGGCCTTCTGTGAGAAAACTCAATTTTTGGCGAGCTGGATCCGGCGATTGGGAGTTCCTACCGGCGATCTCATTTGACTGGGAGCTGCACCTTGGATAGAGGAATCATCCCCAACTCCGGTGTGAGGCCTACATCGACAGGAGGACCGGGGATCTGGGTGGTTTTTTGTAACGTCACACGTTTTTCAGATATCTGTGGATCCTTCGTGTGTTGTGGAGGTCATATGTTGACCAATGTGGCTCGAGAATAGTGTGCGCGCGTGTGTTTGGGCACCTTTACTGGGCCGTTAGTGCAGGTTGTAGCACCCCTCGGTTTTCATGCTGTCATCGCGACAGGAGGGGCTGTCGCGTTATTAATGCGACAGAGCGCAGCGTCGCGTCATGTGACCGTCCCTGGAGCTGGACGTGTGCATGTGCGCCACGTGGCGGGCATTGGGGGCTTTAAGTTCGGGAAGGCGTCAGCCTTTGGCTTGGCGTTCAGGTGGTGACGCATCGCTGCGTCGCGTTTCGAACTGCTGCAGGTTTTTAAAGAACCCTAGCCGGCAGAACCCTCACACGTTC
This sequence comes from Colocasia esculenta, assembly GCA_014218235.1. Taxonomy (NCBI): domain Eukaryota; kingdom Viridiplantae; phylum Streptophyta; class Magnoliopsida; order Alismatales; family Araceae; genus Colocasia; species Colocasia esculenta. Next base: position 94,360,540 of record CM024758.1, on the reverse strand, counting down.
TGCTCGGCCGGGGGAGGAGCTGTTGAGGCTTTCTCAGGCGATTTCAGGTGGAGAGGTCGGTTTTCGGTGAGGTTTCGCTGTAAGGAGCTCGCGTGGAGCGTAAGGATCGCCGGGGGAAGCATCATATCGCGTGTTCTTCGCAAAGGTAGGTGAATTCTCCCCGTTCCGGGGTGATAATCGGGGGAATCGGGGAAACATAGGATCATGATTTAACGCGGTTATTCATGCTAGATACCATGCCTAGGTTTTCATTAAAGCATGAAAATGACGAATTAGGGTGGTTTGCATGTGATTGGGGTGTTTGGAATGAGAGAACTCGATTAGGGTTTCTCCCCCTGTTAAAGTGACAGGGGAGGCTGTCGCGACCTGAAGGAGACGGGTCGACCCGTCGCATTCATCTTCTTAAGGCGACTTGTCGGGCTGACGCCTTCTGAAGGCGACCCAAGAGCCTGTCGCGACCACAGCCGAGGGCTGTGTATGTGTATGGCTTATGTGATGTGATTATCCGATTATTGTGGTTTGTTGTGTTTAATGTTATCGAGCGTGCTTGGCACTTGTGGGCACTGAGTGCACGTGGTTTCTGAGACTAGCATACAGTACGTATTTAGCTAGTCATATTCGTGGCTGTGTGGTGTTCACGCGAGCACTGTGGGTTCACATGTAGTGAACCATTGTACGAGAGGTTTACGTGACGTTCACGTGGTTTGTGTGTGACGTGCACGTGGTTTGTGGGCGTGGCAAGTAGTACGACGCCTACCGTGGTTACCTCTCCAGTTGGGTGCCCCAAGTTCTTTGTGAGCCAGGCTGTTAGCTCGGGGCTTTGTCCCGGTACTTGTGTTGTACCGTCGAGGTCTGTGTCGTCTACCTGGACCACCCTCACTCCTAGTTTGAGCTGTACGTCCGGCTGAGGAAAAGACGACAGTGGGACAGTGATGCCGTACTGTCTTTTAGTCACTTGTAGCGCGCTCGTAGTTGGGGGTACGGACACCAGTAGTCGACACTGGTCCCCAGCTAGTCCTTTTCCAGTGCCTCACTCTAGAGGGCCCAGGCCAGGGTCTCCAGAGGTGTCAGGCATGGCCTGCGACATGTGGTCTGCAGGTGGTGGTGTTAGTTGGTCTCTACAGCTACTTGACCTTTTCACATGGAGCGGCAGCTGGACCTTTCGTCCGTGGCTGCGAGACTGAGACGTAGACCTGTGTTAGCTTGTCCGAGTCAGTCTCTGGTGTCGCGAACCAGTTCACGTGGCTCGTGTGTTTGGGGTCTCTACCTTAGCTCGTACACTTGTACTGGTTTGCCGTTTAATTATTACAGTTGTTTTTTGTAGTCGGCAGGCGGTGAGTACTTTACAGATTTCATATCCTGCTTAGCTGTTCTATAAATTGTTGGTACTGTTTACTGCTTTCGTACCTATAGTTTGGTTTTTGCTCGGTGTTGGGGGAGTTCCCTACTGAGCCAGTGACTAGCGAGGCTCACACCTACTCCCATAGGTGAGGGCGAGGAGGACATTTCTCGACCGTCGTCCAGTTCAGAGCCACGTCGTAGCGGTGCAGGGTCAGTACCTCCAGCAGTGTAGTAGCAACAGTAGTAGTGTAGTTAGCTGTCTACTTTCTTCAGCTATACCTCGGGGTATGCCCAGAATCTTGTACTTCTTTTCAGTTTTGTGGAATATGACTATGTAAACTGTGGAATATATATATGAAATGGTGTGTTCCTTTGTGTTACATGGACTGTGGTATGGTATCCCTTGCGAGGCTTCGGCCCGTTCGCGGGAGGCGGACTCGGATCAAGTACGTTATCGGTTTTAACGGGCTTGGTCGAGGCGTTCCGTCGCAGTTGGTATCAGAGCAAAGTCTGTGTAATATATGGGAACTAGAAAGATACATAGCCTTATTTCGGTCTCTTTGTACACTACTTGTGACGACCCAACCAACAAAACTGGCCCAACAACCATACTAGTGGTAGACTGCCCAGGAAGGTCACCATCTGGGACTACTCCCAACTGAGCACGCTTAACTTCAGAGTTCATTTCCTGCTCGAGCTCTGAAAATGGACTAGTCGGGTTATTGGTAGTTTGCTGATTTAGTCCATTTAACATATTCTTATATGGGGTGTTACAATCTTATACCCCTCTTATATAAGCGACGTCCTGTCGCTGCTACATATAGCACAAATCAAACCCCAGGCAGGTAGGATTCTAGAGGTGGCCCCACAGGCTCAAGAGGTGGCTCCGAAATGATAGCACTTTGCGCCATTATGGCCTAAGGAAGGGGTGGCTCCCATAGCGTAGCCTTTTGCCCTGTGTGGCACTTAGTTCCTACACTTCCGGGCGGGGTAGGTCACGCCCCGACGCGGAATATCGGAGCGCGAAGGCAGTTGCAAGAAAAAGGTATAGAGCAAATACTAGACATCAAACCATTACACATGAATAATACTAAAGCAAATCTTTCTCATTAATAACTTTTCCAATGTCTAGTTACAACCACTAATATCAGCCATTCTATAGGGCCCAATTACATTGCAATAAAAGGAAATGACTAACTATAACTCTAAGATAACATAATGACTCGAGGGTACTCCTGGCTTCACTCTTGGTCATTCCCCTCTTCGTGAGTGTATGTGTCATCCTCGGTCTCACCTGAGAACACAACATCAAATAACGTAGGGTGAGCGATACGCCCAGTAGGACTTAAATCTCAGGCTCAAGCAGGCTTTAATTAATTAACGCATTTAATGGCAGAGTATCTAAAGATAGCAGGTACAAGAGAGTCAAAATATAGCAAGAGATAGCACAATAGCACGAGAGCGAGTATAGTTTCCAAAGTAGCACAAGTATCGAGTATAGCACGAATAGCAGATGGCCATAGCACAACTAGCACAAGTATAGTAATAGCACGACGAGTATAGCACTTGTTTGTCATTCTAGACATCGAGAGAGTATAGCACGTTTTGTGTTTTTGATTGTCATATAGATAGTCGAGATAGATAGCACTTGAGTGTAATGCCAAACACTCTGATCATTTAACTCCCATGGGCACTAGCACTTTCGGGCGCACATCCCAGGACCAGATCGGGCCCTTTATATATTGCCAAGCATTGGTTATTGTTTATCTTTAGACAATCAGTCAATGGCCAATATAGAGTACCAAGAAGTAGATGAGAGCACTAGATGAATAGACGAGAAAGTAGAGTGAACGTGAATAGACGAGCGAGTAGAGTATAGATGAGAGCTAATGGACATTGCACGTAATGCGACGTAAACAGCGATAGTAACAGTTGCACAACACGCGCACGTCGTATTGGCAGTCAGGTGGAATTCACGATCTTTCCGCTGGCCATGTTATGCACAAGTCCAGAGGTTCGACGTGATTCAAGGTAAGAGCGAACTTCTAATAGCCGTTTGGATCATATTGATCCCTAAAGGGTATCATAGGTGTTAGGGTACAACCGGCTCGTCGACCATGTGGGAATCCATGATCAGAGGAGACTTACGGAGGCCTTGTGCAAGAGTTCACTAGTCCGGCGAAAGGAATATCCGACGGAGAGTTCACCACAAGCCAAGCAAAGTGTGTATATAAAACAGGTGCTCGACGTTCTAGAGGAATTCTAGAACAGTGGAGCGTCGATATCGGTATATAAACAACGCAAAACGAATACAAGTCCTTTAAAATAGGGCAATTAATATACTTTATTGCAATAAATTACCAGATACATTATGAGATATTTTCTGCAAGATTTCAGCCATATATGGATGGTTCAAGTGTGTGCAAGTGCAAGAGAAATCATAGATAGAAATAAGTCGTGAACATGTATTTTAAATCATTCAATATAGTACCATTTTTAGTAGGGTTTTTACTGGGGATAACGTAAGAAGGCGTAAGATTATTTAGAAAGTGACAAAAATTTTATTTTATTTTTTTATGGGTTTTTCATCAAAAACCTGTGAAGGCGACATAGGGCTATAAGGATGGCGACATGGGCCAGGCAGAACGCGACAGGGTCTTGCACAGTCGCGACAGGGCATGCAAATCGGGTACTGAGAACGCGACGGCTCACCTGTCGCCTTCTTGGTCGCGACAGGAGGGTGTCGCAATCAGGCCCAGAAAGCGACATATCGAGGTGTCGCCTTCTGGTTGTCTGCGCCTGACTCTGACAGGAGTCAGACCAACATTGGATTGCGGACCAGAATATTTAACTTTCGATACAGGGTCATTTAGAAAATCATAACTAATGTATAGTCAACGAAAAATCATGAAATCAGTTGCAAATTAAACTAGACATGTAGGGTACCTCCAGTAAATAGGATTCGAGAGAGAACATGGTTTGAACATGGTTTGAGAACAACAAGAACGAGTAACATAGAACCAACACAGAGAGCAAGATGATTTAATTCGGCACATGCTCAATGAATTTAGGCTTTTTAGGGGCAAAAGATCCCTAACAACATGAAGTATCTACAGTAAAACTTTCGTAGCATGGGATCAAGTATACATAGAGATTTGAATTAAATGACATCTCGGGGTTATCATGTTTGCAGTTCTTCAAATTAAGAACAAAAGATAGGATGGATGGAAAAATATGAAACTTGGGGTTTTCGTTCAAGAGGTAGGAAGAACCTACAGAAAAATTTCATGGTTTATGCTTGTGAGAATGCCTACCTTTGACTCGATTTGTCTTCTAGGGCTAGAACTTGAAGAACAAGGGAAGAAGCTTCAACTCTCTTCTCTCCACGAAATCCTCTCCTCCTTGCCCTCTTCTCCACGTCCAGCAACTCTTGGCAACGAGCTAGGGTTGCCCAAGAGAGTTTAAGAGGTGTATTTATGCAAGTATGATTCTATTCCTACTACTACTCTAATTCCTCTTAAATTACGAAATTTCCTTACTCCCACCTTCCTTCCTTGCTTTCCAATCTCTATTTAGACTTGGAAGATCTAAATTCGTGCTAACCATATGGGGTAGGTTTAGGAATCCAATTCAACTCAAACTAGCTATTTTATGTATTAATAACCCTTTTCTATTTAGGTATAATTTAGTTACGAATTTAGGGTATTTTCCTATTATTCTCCTTTTAAATTCATATTTTGACCCAATAAATTCTAGAAGATCCATTAAGCAAAGCCCATTACTCTTTTCCATTTAATGGGTTTTATTTAATGCTCTATTTAAATATCCATTTAGCTAGGTTTTAATTCTTTATTTAAATTTTTATTTTTCACAAAAATTCAGGTTGCTACATCCTCCCCCTCTTAAAAGAATTTGGTCCCCAAATTCATATGACCTTACAGGAGAGAATGGCTTACCGAATAGATCCGGGTAGTTGCGTCTGATAATTCCTTCTGGTTCCCATGTGGCTTCTTCCACTCCGCGGTTATTCCATAAGACCTTCACCACGTGAATGGGACGATTTCTGAGTTGTTGTACCTTCCGGTCCAATATCTTGATCGGCTTCTCTTCATACGTCATGTCCTTGTTTAACACCAGATCATCATGGCGAATGACATGTGTAGGATCGTACACATACTTTCTAAGCATGGAGACATGGAAGACATTGTGCACACTTGCCAAATTTGGCGGCAAGGCCAGTCTGTAAGCAACTTCACCAATCCTTTCAAGTACTTCGAAAGGACCAATGAATCTTGGACTAAGTTTTCCTTTCACTCCGAATCTTTGAATACCACGGGTAGGAGATACCTTCAATAGCACATGATCTCCTATTTGAAATTCCAGATCCCGTCTTCTCTTATCAGCATAGCTCTTCTGTCTAGACTGAGCAATCTTGAGTCGATCTCGTATCATCTGTATATCCCGGGTTACTTTGTACCATGTCAGGTCCTAACCATTGTTGTTCTCCCACTTCATTCCAGCACACAGGAGATCTACAATTCCTGCCATAAAGTGCTTCAAATGGTGCCATTTTAATACTCGCCTGGTAACTGTTGTTATAGGCGAACTCAATCAAGGGTAAGTGTTCATTCCAATGACCTTTGAAATCTATAATGCAGGCTCTTAACATGTCTTCTACAATTTGATTTGTCCTCTCAGTTTGCCCATCAGTCTGCGGTGAAAGGCAGTACTAAAATTAAGCTTCGTACCAAGGGCAGTTTGCAGACCTTTCCAAAAATGAGAGGTGAACCTTGGATCTCGATCTGAGATAATAGATGACGGAATACCGTGCAACCGCACGATCTCCTTGACATATAATGCAGCTAGCACCTCCACAGACCATGTACTCTTTATGGGTAAGAAGTGCGCAGATTTGGTCAACCGGTCAACGATGACCCATATGGCGTCAAGTCCACCACGAGTTCTGGGTAAACCCATGATGAAGTCCATGCCAATGCTTTCCCACTTCCATTCTGGGATATCTAGCGGTCTGAGTACACCGGCAGGGCGCAGGTGTTCCGCTTTTACTTGCTGACATGTGAGGCAATGAGCTACATGCTCGGCTACTTCCCTCTTCATATTCGGCCACCAAAATGTTCTTTTCATGTCTTGATACATTTTGGTACCTCCTGGATGAATAGTGTACTTAGTTTGATGAGCTTCATCCATTAGTTTCCTTTTTAGGGCTTCGTCGTCTGGGACACAAGTTCTCCCTTGGAATACTAACCTTCCATCTTCAGTCATGGCAAAATCCGGTCTGTCCGCTAAGGTTTCCTTGACACGAACCAAGAATGGATCGTTGTCCTGTTGCATCTTGATTTCCTCCAGCAGATCGGATTGGATCTTGAGATTGGCAATCAAAACATGATCATCCCTATGTTCAATATTTAAGTCTAGCCTCGCGAATTGTTCAAGTAATTGCATCTCGCCAAGGACTAGACTTGAGATAGATGCCATTGGCTTTCTACTAAGAGCATCAGCCACGGCGTTTCCCTTACCTGGATGGTACTGGATGTTGAAATCGAAGTCCTTTAGATATTCTAACCATCTTCTCTGCCTCATGTTGAGTTCTTTCTGGAGAATAGGTACTTTAGACTTTTATGATCTGAGTAGACAGTGAATTGCTCGCCATATAGATAGTGTCTCCAATCTTCAAGGCGAAGACCACAGCAGCCAACTCGAGATCATGTACAGGGTAGTTGACTTCATGTGTCTTCAGTTGTCTTGAAGAATAGGCGATGACCTTCTCCTTTTGCATGAGTACACATCCTAGCCCATTCCTGAGGCATCGTGTAGACAGAGAACCTTCTCCCTCTATTGGCAGAGCGAGAACAGGTGCTGAGGTAAGGCAGTCTTTGAGAGTTTGGAAACTCTTCTCACACTCTTTACTCCAGGAGTAGGGATTCTCCTTTCGTGTCAGACGCGTGAGTGGTACGGCGATCTTGAGAAGTCCTTGATGAACCGCCTGTAGTAGCCAGCCAGTCCTAGGAAGCTTCTGATTTCTGTGACATTGGTTGGTCTCTCCCAGTTGAGTACAGCTTCGACTTTGGAAGGATCAACAGAGATGCCGTCCTTTGATATGACATGGCCCAAGAAAGACACTTCTTCGAGCCAGAACTCACACTTGCTTAATTTTGCATATAGTTTGTTGTCTCGTAAGACTTGCAGTGCGGTCCTCAAGTGTTCTTCATGATCTTCCTTGGTCTTTGAATATATGAGGATATCGTCGATGAAGACGACCACAAATTTGTCAAGGTATGGCCGATATATGCTGTTCATGAGTTGCATAAAGGCTGCAGGAGCATTGGTTAGACCAAAAGGCATAACAACAAATTCGTAATGTCCATACCTGCTCCTGAAGGCCGTTTTGATATCGTCATCCTTGATCCTCATTTGGTGATAGCCAGATCGAAGATCGATCTTGGAGAAATATTGCGCTCCAAAATTTGGTCGAATAGTTCGTCGATCCTAGGCAATGGGTTTGTTCTTGATGGTAAGCTTTGAGTTGTCGATAGTCGATGCACAGCCTCATCGACCCATCCTTCTTCTTGACGAATAGCACAGGTGCTCCCCAAGGGGAGGTACTTGGTCTGATGAACCCTTCTCTAGCAGCTCCATCAGTTGTGCTTTCAGTTCTTCAATTCGGCAGGCGACATCCGGTATGGTTGACGCGATACCGGTGCAGCTCCAGGAGTCAACTCAATGGCGAAGTTGACGTCACGTTCAGGGGAACTCCGGTAAGTCTTCAGGGAATACATCTGGGTAGTCCTGGACTATGTGGATGTCTTCTATTTTTGAACCCTTCTTTTCGACTATGACGGCCGCAAGGAAAGCAAAACATCCTTTCCTTATCATGTTATGGGCTTTTAAGGCGGAGACTAGAGACATCCGCTTCTTATGTCTAATCCAGTGAATGCTAATTTAGGAAAGTCACTAAACGTTACCCTTCCTTTCTTACAATCGACGCTTGCCCCATATGTGGACAACCAGTCGGCTCCCAATATGACATCATACCCTTCCATGGACATACATACCAGGTCGGCCTTTAGGTTATGGTCTCCGATCATTACATCGGCAGATGGAAAGTATTGGTTTAGTTTCTCCTTCTCCCCAAGGGTGTTGTGACAGAGAATTCACAACCCATGGTTGTAGGTTTTGCAGTCAGGGTATCAGCAAAGTGTTGAGATATGAATGAATGAGTAGCTCCAGTATCAAATAACACAAATGCTGGAAAAGAAAAGACTTGCAGGGTACCTTCTACCACGCCACCTTCCTCGATGGTTTCTTCATTGTGCAGGGCTTGCAGCCTGCCCTGTTTCTTAGGCATAGCAGTGCGCTTCTCATTTTCTTTCAGCATCGGGCACTCAGGTATGCGATGCTCACGACTTCCGCAACGCAGACACGCTCCGGCTTTTCTCCAGCATTCATCAGCCGTGTGACCAGGCTTGTCACAGTGTTTGCAGTGGCTCTTTGTTGGAGTGTTGGGGATGAAGACCTTGGGTTTCCTATTTGGCTGGATCCCTCAGTTGGGTAGAAAGGACGCTTTTTGCCGTTGGTCGGCTTGGCAGATGCTGGTCCCGATGTCATTTCTTTCTTTACGAACTTCCCCTTGATACGGTCGGTGAAGTCCGTAGCGTCTTCTAGTAGCTGGGCCTTCTAACCATCTCGGCATAAGTTTGTATGTCGAGTGGCGCCAGTTGAGTAATGTACTGAGGCTTTAGGCCATTTAGAAAGCGCTTAGCCTTCATTTTCTCAGTGTTGATCAGATGTACTGCATAGCGTGCCAGTCTAGAGAACTGGGCTTCGTATTCTGCTACTGTCAGGCCTCGCTGTTTAAGAGCAGCGAATTCAGCAGCTTTCTTTTCCTGTACTCGTTCAGAGAAGTACTTAGCATTATAGGCTTCCTTAAATTCGGCCCAAGTAAATTGGCCGTTCTCCTTTGTGGCTTCCACGGACTCCCACCATGCGCGGGCATCCTTCTCCAGTTGGAATGTCGCTAATAGGAGTTTGTCTCCGTCCGCACATTGCATTACACGGAAGATCCTTTCCGTTTCCTTTAGCCAGTGCTCCGCTTCATCTGGATCCGTAGACCCACTGAACCTAGGCGGGTTCAGACCCCTGAAATTGCGATGCAGCTCGCCTGCACCTGGTTGGTTCCCTCCGCGGTTACCACCGCCTTGCTGGGTGGCTTGTATTATGGCACGAGTCAGTTCCTGGAGGGACTGTTGCATGCCTCTCATCTGGGCACGTTCCGCAGTCATTGTAGCTGTTTAGTTCCTACAAAATAGTTTGATAGTTATAATGCTGATTAAAAGTTTAATTTGTGCGTGTGTGAGTTTATTTTAGCTGATTACCCATGGTTCTACCCACATCTCTCATAGGTAGGATTACTGACTCTTAGTCGAGGCTGGTCAACCTAGATCACCCTATACTTAGAATAACCTAGGCTCTGATACCACAAAACTGTCACGCCCCGACGCGGAATATCGGAGCGCGAAGGCAGTTGCAAGAAAAAGGTATAGAGCAAATACTAGACATCAAACCATTGCACATGAATAATACTAAAGCAAATCTTTCTCATTAATAACTTTTCAATGTCTAGTTACAACCACTAATATCAGAGCCATTCTATAGGGCCCAATTACATTGCAATAAAAGAAATACTAACTACAACTCTAAGATAACATAATGACTCGAGGGTACTCCTGGCTTCACTCTTGGTCATTCCCTTCCTCGTGAGTGTATGTGTCATCCTCGGTCTCACCTGAGAACACAACATCAAATAACGTAGGGTGAGCGATAACGCCCAGTAGGACTTAAATCTCAGGCTCAAGCAGGCTTTAAATATTAACGCATTTAATGGCAGAGTATCTAAAGATAGCAGGTACAAGAGAGTCAAAATATAGCAAGAGATAGCACAATAGCACGAGAGCGAGTATAGTTTCCAAAAATAGCACAAGTATCGAGTATAGCACGAATAGCAGGATGGCCATAGCACAACTAGCACAAGTATAGTAATAGCACGACGAGTATAGCACTTGTTTGTCATTCTAGACATCGAGAGAGTATAGCACGTTTTGTGTTTTTGATTGTCATATAGATAGTCGAGATAGATAGCACTTGAGTGTAATGCCAAACACTCTGATCATTTAACTCCCATGGGCACTAGCACTTTCGGGCGCACATCCCAGGACCAGATCGGGCCCTTTATATATTGCCAGCATTGGTTATATTGTTTATCTTTAGACAATCAGTCAATGGCCATATAGAGTACCAAGAAGTAGATGAGAGCACTAGATGAATAGACGAGAAAGTAGAGTGAACGTGAATAGACGAGCGAGTAGAGTATAGATGAGAGCTAGTGGACATTGCACGTAATGCGACGAGTAAACAGGCGATAGTAACAGTTGCACAACACGCGCACGTCGTATTGGCAGTCAGGTGGAATTCACGATCTTTCCGCTGGCCATGTTATGCACAAGTCCAGAGGTCGACGTGATTCAAGGTAAGAGCGAACTTCTAATAGCCGTTTGGATCATATTGATCCCTAAAGGGTATCATAGGTGTTAGGGTACAACCGGCTCGTCGACCATGTGGGAATCCATGATCAGAGGAGACTTACGGAGGCCTTGTGCAAGAGTTCACTAGTCCGGCGAAAGGAATATCCGACGGAGAGTTCACCACAAGCCAAGTAAGAGTGTATATAAAACAGGTGCTCGACGTTCTAGAGGAATTCTAGAACAGTGGAGCGTCGATATCGGTATATAAACAACGCAAGAAACGAATACAAGTCCTTTAAAATAGGGCAATTAATATACTTTATTGCAATAAATTACCAGATACATTATGAGATATTTTCTGCAAGATTTCAGCCATATATGGATGGTTCAAGTGTGTGCAAGTGCAAGAGAAATCATAGATAGAAATAAGTCGTGAACATGTATTTTAAATCATTCAATATAGTCCATTTTTAAGTAGGGTTTTTACTGGGGGTATAACTGTAAAAGGCGTAAGAATTATTTAGAAAGTGACAAAATATTTTATTTTATTTTTTTATGGGTTTTTCATCAAAAACCTGTGAAGGCGACATAGGGCTAAAGGATGGCGACATGGCCAGGCAGAAGCGACAGGGTCTTGCACAGGTCGCGACAGGGCATGCAAATCGGGTACTGAGAATGCGACGGCTCACCTGTCGCCTTCTTGGTCGCGACAGGGAGGTGTCGCAATCAGCCCAGAAAGCGACATATCGAGGTGTCGCCTTCTGGTTGTCTGCGCCTGACTCTGACAGGAGTCAGACCAGACTTGGATTGCGGACCAGAATATTTAACTTTCGATACAGGGTCTTTAGAAAATCATAACTAATTGTATAGTCAACGAAAAATCATGAAATCAGTTGAAAATTAAACTAGACATGTAAGGTACTTCCATAATAGGGATTCGAGAGAGAACATGGTTTGAACATGGTTTGAGAACAACAAGAACGAGTAACATAGAACCAGACACAGAGAGCAAGATGGATTTAATTCGGGCAACATGCTCAATGAAATTTAGGCTTTTTAGGGCAAATGATCCCTAACAACATGAAGTATCTACAGTAAAACTTTCGTAGCATGGGATCAAGTATACATAGAGATTTGAATTAAACATGACATCTCGGGGTTATCATGTTTGCAGTTCTTCAAAAATTAAGAACAAAAGATAGGATGGATGGAAAAATATGAAACTTGGGGGTTTCGTTCAAGAGGGTAGGAAGAACGTACAGAAAAAGTTTCATGGTTTATGCTTGTGAGAATGCCTACCTTTGACTCGATTTGTCTTCTAGGGCTAGAACTTGAAGAACAAGGGAAGAAGCTTCAATCTCTTCTTCTCTCCACGAAATCCTCTCCTCCTTAGCCTCCTCTCCACGTCCAGCAACTCTTGGCAACGAGCTAGGGTTGCCCAAGAGAGTTTAAGAGGTGTATTTATGCAAGTATGTATTTCTATTCCTACTACTACTCTAATTCCTCTTAAATTACGAATTTCCTTACTCCCCCTTCCTTCCTTGCTTTCCAATCTCTATTTAGACTTGGAAAAGATCCAAATTCGTGCTAACCATATGGGGTAGGTTTAGGAATCCTATTATGACTCAAACTAGCTATTTAATGATTAAATAACTCTTTTCTATTTAAGTAATACTTTAGTTACGAATTTAGGGTATTTTCCTATTATTCCCTTTTAAATTCATATTTTGACCCAATAAATTCTAGAAGATCCATTAAGCAAAGCACATTACTCTTTTCCATTTAATGGGTTTTATGTAATGCTCTATTTAAATATCCATTTAGCTAGGTTTTAATTCTTTATTTTAATTTTTATTTTTCACAAAAATTCAGGTTGCTACACTACTGGTAGGGGCCTGGTTTCTGATATTTGTTGTTCTATTTTGTTTGATGTTTTGTTTATGTAGAAGTTTGAAATGGCTGATAGAAGAATGGGTGGTGGAGGAGATGATCCAGATGAGAGTACTCAGCGTATGATAGAGAGGATCTGGGAGAGTCTCACTGATATTCGGAGAAGGATGGATCACAGGCGCCGGTACCACCGTTGCCGTGCCACCTGGGGACGGAGAGACTGGTACCTACAATTCTAGTTCCGCCACCGCCAGGAGTGGAGGTGCCTTTTGTAGCACCCTTGCCACCACCACCACCAGTGTTATTAGCAGAGGAACCAGTGATGCAAGTTGAGAAATTTCTTAGATTGCAGCCGCCTACTTACTCAGGAGGGCTGAATCCAGATACAGCAGAACACTAGGTCCATGAAATTGAAAGGGTCTTTGCGACCATGAGATGTTCGGCAGCGACAGGTGGTGTTGGCCACTTATCAGTTGAGGGGTTTTGCATTGGAATGGTGGCGATTGAAGATGCAGACCACCTTTTCAGGCAGGACAGAGAGACTATTACCTGGCCGGAGTTTCTTGATGTATTAACGATACATTCTTTCCGATTCAAGTGCAGCAAGTGAAGAGAGAGCAGTTTCGGACACTCCAGCAAGGTAACTCTTCAATTTTAGAGTACCAGATGAGATTTATGGCACTTAGCCGATATGCGCCTTATGTAGTATCAGATAATAATATGATGGTTGAGTATTTCATTAGAGGCTTAAGAGTAGAATTGCAGGATGCAGTAGTACCTCTCATGTGTAAAATAGTGGAAGAAGTAGCTCAGAGGGAAGCTACGTTGGAGAGGTCTATTCGAACTCGTCAGGTGGGCGAGTCAGGCTCAGGTAGTTTTCGACTACCGCATCAGTCAGTGGGTGCGAGTAAGGGTAAAGCACCAGCAGGACCTTTTATCAGGTTTGGTAAGTGGGGCCAGAATTGAAGCAAGCATTTAAAGGTAAATGAAGAGGATGGGGAGGTCGACAGCAATTTCAGCAAGGTCGTGGTAGGCCAGAGGTGGAGGAGTCGCAGCAGAGTACTGCCAGGCAGCCCATTATTCCACTAGGGTATAGATGTTATAATTGTAATCAGCCGGGACATTTGATCCGCAATTGCCCCTATCCGAGAGAATATGGGTATGGAAGAGGTGTGCAGCAGCAGCAGCAGCCGCAGCAGTTTCAACAGCCACATGTAGGTCGTGGCAGAGGAGCACCGCAGCAGCAGGGAAGAGGCCGGGTTATGGCTATCACCCGAGCCCAGGCGGAGGCATCGAACATGATAGAAGGTACTTACCTCTTTATGATTATTCAACAAGAGTTTTATTTGATTCGGGTGCCTCTCATTCTTTATTTCCAAAGAGTTTCTGGATTGCATGACTCATCCTTTAGAGGAAAAGTCTTGTGAGTTAGTAGTGGAGGTTCCCTCGGGTGAGTTCTTGCTCACTTCGAGCTATATAGATGAAGCTCCTGTTATGATTGAAGGGAACCAGATGCCGAGTCGATGTATGCCCTGCAGTGACAGATTATGATATTATTTTGGGTATGGATTGGCTTGAGACTTATGGAGCAATGTTAGATTGCAGAAAGAAGAGGATCAGGTTTTGTCATCCTAATGGTGCAGTATTTGAATATCAAGGTATGCCTTTTTATACCTCTAAGTTTCTAATTTCTGCAATTAAAGCTAGAAAGTTGATAAATGCTGGATGTGTGGCTTATTTAGCCTCGGTGAGTCTGATAGAAGCTAGTCAGTCAGTGGAAGCAGTTCCCGTGGTTAGGGAATTTGCTGATATTTTTCCTGAAGATTTGCTGGTTTAGCTCCACATAGAGAGGTGGACTTTACCATTGAATACTGCCGGGTACCATGCCGATTCTAAAGCTCCATATCGGATGGCACCAGCAGAACTTAAAGAATTGAAAAAGCAATTAGAAGAATTGTTGCAGAAGGATTCATTAGACCGAGTCATTCCCCGTGGGGAGCACCGGTTTGTTTGTGAAAAAGAAAGATGGAAGTTTTCGGATGTGTATTGATTACAGGAAATTGAATGATGTGACCATTAAAAATAAATACCCAATGCCGAGGATAGATGATCTGTTTGATCAGTTGCAATCGGCAAAAGTATTTTCTAAAATTGATTTGAGGTCTGGGTACCATCAGTTGAGAATTAAAGAGGAGGATATAGATAAAACAGCATTCAGAATCAGATATGGTCACTTTGAATTTGTGGTTATGCCATTTGGGCTGACTAATGCTCCTGCAGGTTTTATGGATCTGATGAATAGAATTTTTCATCCGTATTTGGACAATTCATTGTGGTCTTTATAGATGATATTTGATTTATTCAGCATCTGAAGAAGAGAATGCAGCTCATTGAGGTTTACTCTGCAGTTGTTTGCCAAATTCAGTAAGTGTGAATTTTGGTTGAAAGAAATTCAATTTCTGGGTCATGTCATTTCAGCTAAAGGAGTAGCAGTGGACCCGAGTAAAGTGGAAGCCGTAATGAAAGGGAAGTGCCTAAGACAATTACTGAGATTAGAAGTTTTCTGGGATTAGCAGGTTATTATAGGCGCTTCATACAAGATTTTTCTAAAATTGCGGCACCTATGACCAAATTAACCAGGAAAGGTGTGCCTTTTATGTGGTCCGGTGAATGTCAGAAAAGTTTTATGGAATTGAAGAAAAGACTTACATCAGCACCTATATTGGCATTACCGGCAGGAAGTGGTGGTTTTGGTGGTTTATGCAGATGCTTCAAGGAGAGGACTTGGCGCAGTGCTTATGCAGCATGGTAAAGTGATAGCTTATGCGTCTAGGCAATTGAAGCCAGCAAAAGAGAATTACCCCACTCATGATATGGAATTGGCAGCAGTTGTTTTTGCCTTAAAAATGTGGAGGCATTATCTGTATGGCGAGAGATTTGAAATCTTTACAGATCATAAAAGCTTGAAGTATATCTTCTCGCAGAAAGACTAAATCTCCGTCAGCGCAGATGGATTGAATATTGAAAGATTATGATTCAGTTTGGCTTACCATCCGGGTAAGGCCAATGTTGTGGGCTGATGCTTTGAGTAGAAAGGCATATATAAATCTGATGATGATTAAAGAGTGGAAGCTGTATGAAGAGATAGTAGAGAACTCCTTGTATGTGCCTAGTAGTCAGTGACGGGCAGTACTAGCTGCTAGTGCTGTAGAACCATCCTTATATTGGCAAATTGTGAAGCTCAGAAAGCAGATGTAAGTTAGCTGAAATTGTGAAAATGGAAGGAGTTACCATTGATGATAATTGTGTAATTAGGCTCAGAGGCAGGTTATTTGTACCGGCCGAAAGAGAGGTAAAGCAGCGAGTGTTGGAGGAGGCCCATAAATCCAGGTACACTATCCATCGGGTAGTACTAAAATGTACCACGATTTGAGGAAGCATTTCTGGTGGCCTCATATGAAAAAGGAAATAGCAGAATTTGTTGCAAGATGTGCTATCTGTCAAAAAATAAAGCAGAGCATCAGAAGCCTGGAGGTCTATTGCAACCATTGCCCATTCCACAGTGGAAGTGGGTTGATATAGCCATGGACTTCGTAGCAGGCTTACCAAGAGCAGCTTTAGGACATAATGGAATATGGGTATTTGTTGATAGATTGACCAAGTGTGCAAATTAGTGGCAGTAAGTATGTCTTGGACAGTGGACAGATTAGCAAAGGTTTATGTTGAAAGAATTGTTCCACTGCATGGTATTCCGAAGACTATTGTATCTGACAGAGATTCAAGATTTACTTCTGGTTTCTGGAGAAGTCTGCAGAAGGTAATTGGTACTGAGCTGAGATATAGCTCCGCTTATCATCCCCAGACAGATGGCCAAACAGAGAGAACTATTCAGACGATTGAAGACATGTTACGAGCTTGTTGTTTAGTTTGGGGAGGTATCTGGGAGCATCATTTGGGAATGGTTGAGTTTGCCTATAATAATAGTTATCATACCAGTCTTGGGATGGCACCGTATGAAGCTTTATATGGAAGGCCATTGTAGAACCCCAATGAACTGGCATGAAGGGGTCCTGAATTGATTCAGCAAACCACAGAAGTAGTAAAGCTTATTAAGGAAAAATTGCAGACAGCTCAAAGCAGACAAAAGAGTTATGCAGATAACCGAAGGAGACACCACTTCAGTTGAAGTGGGAGATTTTGTTTTCTTGAGAGTTTCCCCAAGTAAAGGTATTATGAGGTTTGGCAAGACTGGAAGTTGAGTCCAAGGTATGTGGGACCTTCCAGGTAATTGAAAGAATTGGGGAAACAACTTATAGACTGGATTTGCCAGTAGATTTTGCGGATGTTCATGATATATTTCATGTTTCTATGTTAGGAAGTGTATTGAAGATCCAGCTCAGATAATCAGTTATCAAGGTGGGACCTAGGTCAGATATGACTATGCAGAATATCCAGTGTAGATTACTGATCGAAAGATAAAGAAACTGAGAAATAAAGAAATCGAACTAGTTAAAGTGCGATGAGAAAATAGGTTGGGTGGTGAGGATACCTGGGATTAGCCGAGGAGATGGCTAAGGGTATCCCTATCTGTTTGAATAAGCTTTTATATTTCTTTTTAGATGATAGTACTATAAAAATGTGTATATTTAAGTTATTATGTTTGAGTTGTGTTATGAATTCGAGGTCGAATTTTCTTTTTAGATGATAGTAATGTAACGTCGCACATTTTTCGGATCTCTGTGGATCCTTCGTAGTGTGTTGTGGAGGTCATATGTTGACCAATGTGGCTCGAGAATAGTGGCGCGTGTGTGTTTGGGCCTTACCGGGCCGTTAGTGCAGGTTGTAGCACCCCTCGGCTTTCATGCTGTCATCGCGACAGGAAGGCTAGGGCTGCGCGTTATTAACGCGACAGAGCGCAGCGTCGCGTTCATGTGACCGTCCCTAGCGCTGGATGTGTGCATATGCGCCACGTGGCGGGCATTAGGGGCTTTAAGTTCGGGAAGACATCACCCTTGGCATCGCGTTCAGGTGGCGACGCATCGCTGCGTCGCGTTTCGAACCGCTGCAGGTTTTTAAAGAACCCCAGCCGGCAGAACCCTCACACATTCTGCTCGGCCGGGGGAGGAGCTGTTGAGGGTTTCTCGGGCGATTTTGGGTGGAGAGGTCGGTTTTCGGCGAGGTTTCGCTGTAAGGAGCTCGCGTGGAGCGTAAGGATCGCCGGGGAAGTATCATATCGCGTGTTCTTCGCAAAGGTAGGTGAATTCTCCCCGTTCCGGGGCGATAATCGGGGGAAACGTAGGAATGATCAGTTTAACGCGTTATTCATGCTAGATACCATGCCTAGGTTTTCATTAAAGCATGAAAATGACGAATTAAGGGTGGTTTGCATGTGATTTGGGGTGTTTGGAATGAGAGAACCCGATTAGGGTTTCTCTCCCTGTTAAAGTGACAGGGGAGGCTGTCACGACCTGAAGGCGACGGGTCGACCCGTCGCGTTCATCTTCTTAAGGCGACTTGTCGGGCTGACGCCTTCTGAAGGTGACCCAAGAGCCTGTCGCGACCACAGCCGAGGCTGTGTATGTGTATGGCTTATGTGATGTGATTATCCGATTATTGTGGTTTGTTGTGTTTAATGTTATCGAGCAGTGCTTTGGCACTTGTGGTGCACTGAGTGCACGTGGTTTCTGAGACTAGCATACAGAGTACGTATTTAGCTAGTCATATTCGTGGCTGCGTGGTGTTCACGCGAGCACTGTTGGGTTCACGTGTAGTGAACCATTGTTACGAGAGGTTTACGTGACGTTTCACGTGGTTTGTGTGTGACGTGCACGTGGTTTTGTGTGCGTGGCAAGTAGTACGACGCCTACCGTGGTTACCTCTCCAGTTGGGTGCCCCAGGTTCTTTGTGAGCCAGGCTGTTAGCTCGGGGCTTTGTCCCGGTACTTGTGTTGTACCGTCGAGGTCTGTGTCGTCTGACCTGGACACCCTCACTCCTGTGTTTGAGTTGTACGTCCGGCTGAGGGAAAGACGACAGTGGGACAGTGACTGCCGTACTTGTCTTTTAGTCACTTGTAGCGCGCTCGTAGTTGGGGGTACGGACACCAGTAGTCGACACTGGACCCCAGCTAGTCCTTTTCCAGTGCCTCACTCTAGAGGGCCCAGGCCAGGGTCTCCAGAGGTGTCAGGCATGGGCCTGCGACCGTGTGGTCCGCAGGTGGGGTGTTTAGTTGGTCTCCACAGCTACTTGACCTTCACGTGGAGCGGCAGCTGGACCTTTCGTCCGTGGCTGCGAGACTGAGAGGTAGACCTGTGTTAGCTTGTCCGAGTCAGTCTCTGGTGTCGCGAACCAATTCACATGGCTCGTGTTTGGCGGTCTCTACCTTAGCTCGTACACTTGTACTGGTTTGCCGTTTTAATTATTACAGTTGTTTTCGTAGTCGGCAGGCGGTGAGTACTTTTACAGCTTTCATATCCTGCTTAGCTGTTCTATAAATTGTTGGTACTATTTACTGCTTTCGTACTGTAGTTTGGTTTTTGCTCGGTGTTGGGGGAGTTCCCTACTGAGCCAGTGACTAGCGAGGCTCACACCTACTCCCACAGGTGAGGGCGAGGATGACATTTCTCGACCGTCGTCCAGTTCAGAGCCGTGTCGTAGCGGTGCAGGGTCAGTACCTCCAGCAGTGTAGTAGCAACAGTGTAGTAGTGTAGTTAGCTGTCTACTTTCTTCAGCTGTACCTCGGGGTATGCCCCAGACTCTTGTACTTTCTTTTAGTTTTTGTGGAAATAGACTATGTAAACTTGTGGAATATATATATGAATGGGTGTTCCTTTGTGTTTACACGGACTGTGGTATGGTATCCCTTGCGAGGCTTCGGCCCGTTCGCGGGAGGCGGACTTGGATCAAGTATGTTATTGGTTAACAGGCTGGTCGAGGCGTTCCGTCACATTTTTGGGCGTCTTCTTGGCTTGGCCGAGGAGAGATTCTCTGACAAAATAGTCCCATTATACAATTTTTCATAGGCAAGTAGCTTAATGGTTCAATCCATAGACTCATCCCTTAGGGTTTTCATAATTTTCCAGATTTTTATTTCATACCTAGACCCCCAAGATTCTATGTTTTATGTGTTTCGGTCTGCACTGTGTGCAGACAGGAGATTGACGGCCATGTTGTTGCCATCAAGATCCTAGGTAAACAGCAGTCGATCATGTCGTCTACCACTGTTGGCGTCCAGATCTTGGACGTCAAGTTCCTCTGATTTTTCCAGAACATTGTGTGACTACATGTGATGCGATTTTTTGGGTAAAAGTTAATACATGTATGTGTTTAGAAAATGTGGTCTTGTCTAATATGTTCATTAGATCATGCCATGAAATATTGATGATTTTCTAATGATAATTGTTATTTATAAAATTTCTGTTATGATAAAATATACATGATTTGATAGAGTTTAATTCAGAGTAATTAGAATCGATGCATGTTATGATGTTATAAAATTTCCATGAACTCAGTATTACTGTATGCACGGTTTAGAACTGTTAGAACCATTAGTTCATTGTCTACCATGTTTAGTTAATTTATCGTGATAAATTTCATGTAATCCCTGTTAAATATGAAAAGTAGTTGTACTACTCAGAAATTTATGAAAAATTAGTGATGTGTTCTGTGATTCCTATGTACTTTGTGATAAAATTTTAGCATATTCTGATAACTGTAAAGAGAGTTGTGAATTACTGAAGATTTCTGTACCATGTGTTAAGAATAGATTTCAATTATGTTTTAAAATATTATTAGCAGCTTGATTAAATTCTGTTACTTACTGTTCATGGTTAAGTGTGTATTCAGAAATGATTTATAATTACTCTATGATATGTGTGTGTGTGCATGGAAAGTGAGAGAACAAGTGGCTTGTGTGTGTATAATAATTAATGTGACAAGATAAATAAATTGTGCCCATAAGACACTGCCACCCTAGATTGCTTGGAGCTATACTGTAGTAGTGCCCCTACGGGAAAGCTCAATCATGTTACGTGATACCCGTGGCAAGGGTCTTGAAAATCCTGGAGGTGGACAAGTTCCACTGGTAATGGTGGGGAGGGCTTCCCCCGGTTTTTGCAGGAACCTAGACTTGATCACTTTGCCTGGTGATTAAGTACGTGAGAGTGTACGTGTAAGTGTTACGTGATCTTCTAGTCTTATAGTGGTGGTTTGGGCTGTGTCTTGGCAACGTGTAAAATGAACATGTGTAAAATGTGTAAAATGACAGGTGAACGTGGCACAAGGTATGTGCAAGTGATATGTGAACGTGGCACATGTTATGTGCAAAGTGAAGTGATTCGTGATACGTGAATATGAAAGTGAAAACCATGTGAAATCGTGTGTAAATGAAAGTGAATGTAATGTGAAAGTAAGCTCATGTGAAAACCAAATACAAGTGCATATGTTCTGTCCTACGTATGTTAATGTGATTTATATAAATTGTGATATCATGTTTAGTACCATGTGTAGGTGCATGTTATCATATCCATGGATTATAATTACTTGATGTGCATGTGCTTAGTATCATGTTGTAAATTAAATAATGGCCATGTGTTAGTGTTATGTGAGAGTAAATTATGAAAGCATGTGATTGTATGATTGTGCTATGTTAATGATACCATGTTATTAGTATCCATGTTTTGATTTATTGTTTCACATGTGTTAATATAGTTTTACTTAATAGATTCCATGTTTATTATCCATGTTTTAGAATGAGCATGTGTTAGTTTAAATTGTTAGAAAGCATGTGTGATAAGTATATGGTTTGAAGTTTAAGTTACTTGATGAGTCTATTATGTAGACTCACCCTTGCTAAGCATTTCAGGAGATTTAGAAGCCGAGGAGCTAGCAAGATCCGAAGCGGAGTTGGAAGAGTGATTTGAAGACTTGTAATTTATTTCATAGTATGTATTACATTTTGTAATTTGAACTTGGTTTGTGTAGTTGGAACTAGCTATATGATTAGTGGATGTTGGACTATATACACTGTGGAATGTGGTTGATAAAGTTGGTGGAATAAGAGTTTATTTAAATTTCCGCTGTTATATTCCTTTCTAGTTGTGTATATCTCAACCCATTTGTCTATCGTTGGGGTTTTCTCCCCTTTAGCGGCTAGCTCTCATCCGATGTGGGTTGGTATAACTGTACCTGGTGGAAGTGAGTCGTTACACTAATCCTAAGGAATCCCATTTAATATCTGTTAAAAGAATTTTTAGATATTTAGCTAAAACTCATGATTTAGGTTTATGGTATCCAAAATCATGTGAAACTAGCTTAGTTGGATATTCTGATGCTGACTATGCTGGATGCAAGGTAGATAGAAAAAGCACCAGTGGTAGTTGTCAATTTCTTGCAGGATGCTTGATTGCATGGTCCTAAAAAAAGTAGAATTCTGTAGCACTGTCAACAGCTGAAGCTGAGTACGTAGCTGCTGGAAGTTGTTGCACTCAACTCCTATGGATAAAACAACAGCTTGAGGATTATGGATTGCACATCAAGACCATCCCATTACTGTGCGACAACACAAGTGCTATAAATCTCACAAAAAATCCAGTCCAACACTCCAGAACGAAACATATTGAGGTTAGATATCATTTCATTAGAGATCATGTAGTCAATGGAAATATAAATATTTATTTTATAGATACTTTAAATCAGTTGGTAGACATTTTTACAAAAGCCTTACCTGAAGAGAGATTTACATCTCTTAGAAGAGAATTAGGCATGTGTAATTTGTAATAGATTTTTCTGCACATAACTAAAATAATAAAATTTCAGAATAATGCTTCTCTCTCCTCCTGAAATCAAGAAAATCCTTTATTGCTTGTGTCATAATTGCTTTGATGGTTCATTGTTTAAAAGTTCTTATCGCCTGTGTAATCGTCTCCTCTTTTGTCATTTTCCGTATTTATTGATGTGAATTTTCAAAAATCACTTTTATGTCTTGCCGCTAAGGCGCGAAATCCATGTCATATCGATTTCATCTCTCTCTCTACTCTTTCAACTTGCTTGGAGTGATAAACCCTATCGATTCCAGACTCCTCTTTGTGTGATTTCGAAAGGATCTCTCTGTTCCCGCAAAAATTTCTTGAGGGCTTCTGTTCCATTCCTTCCCACGATCCTCCAGAAACCTTTCCAATCAAAATCCATGGCCGCTTCTGGGAGCTCCGGCACAGTTGGTGGATACAGCGTTGCCTTCCTCACAACGGAGCAGCAGGAGAGATTTGCAGCAGTGAAGATCAATATTTGTGGTAACAAGGCCGTAGATATTGCAGATTTGGAGAAAAATGGGATGCACAGTGTTGTGGAAGCGATTCAGAGGATGAAATGGATGAAAATGGTCACAGTTTCTGAAGCTAGCTATTCGAACCTGGTCAAGGCGTTCTTCACTTGCCTGAAGTTCGAAAAAGATGGGTCCCTTACCTCCTCAGTTAAAGGTACACCTATCTACATCACATTTGATCTTTTGGAAAGTCTATTTGGAGTATCTACCGTGGTCAAAGCAGAGTAGACAGTGTGGAAATCCATTCCAAGGGGTTAGGCATCATCGGTACGGAGTACAAGCTGAAGGATGGGAAGATAGACATCAACCAGCTGAATGCATTCAATAGGATTCTACATTTTATTATGTGCCACTTTCTCGACTTGCCCTAAGGTTGATTCTGATATGATGTTTGGGCAATCCAAAATCAAGATATAAATATGGCTCAAGTAATATTGAAGGATGAAGTTTGCTACAGCTATGGTATGGGATAAGAAGAACAAGCTGAATGTATCACTTCCATATGCTCATCTGCTGACCAGGATATTAGGCATTACAATATTGATTTGAATGGTGAAGTGATGGAGAAGATGGGCCAGCCTATCAGGTCCAGAAATGTAAAGAAAAGTGGTTTTTCCTTAATAGGAAGTGTTTGGACCAAGACCTCTGTAGCAGAAAAAGAGGCCATTATTGCAGAAGCTCTTGAAGTTCCAGCAATCCAAGAAGAGGCAATCAGATCAGAAATCCCAGTGGTCTAAGAAGAGGAAGAAACAGTTAGAACAGAAGAACCAGTGGTCAGTGGCAGAAGAATTGAAGAAATTAATCCTGAGCACATTGGGCCCGTTGGGCAACCATCTGAGGCTGAGGCCCCCTCAACAGTTATTACATCTGTACTTGAAGAAGTCTTAGAGACTGTTGCTATCATCCAGGGGGAGTAGGAAGAAATTCAAGAAGAAATCCCTCAAATTTTTCCTGCTGAAGTTGCTAGTGTAGATTGGCCAGGGAGCAGCTATTTCTGAAGATGTGACACCAGGCCACACAGAAAAGAGTCTTGCTGAAGAAGCCAGTATAGCAGTAGCAGTTTAGAGGTAGTGGCACCAAGCCATAGTGAAGATGTGCATGTGGAGGATGCTCCAACTCAGGGGAGCATGTGATTGAAAAGGAAGCAGACACTCAAGGGGAGCCAACTGTTAATGCCCCTGCTGATAAGTTTCAAAAAGGTCTTGTGGAGAGCACCTCTGATAGTGCAAATGATATTGATATGGAGCCAGTTGCTGGCACTAGAGATAAGGAAAGGGTGTGGCCACTCAAATTCCACTACTTACTAGGAAGGCACACCGGAGATCAAAGAAGAAAAGGGTACTTGTGCACTTGAAACCCGTGATTTAAAGATTAGATGCACAAAGGCAAATCCTCTGCTCCGTATATTCTGATATCTCTTCCATTTTTATTAGCCAGAGCACTGGAGTCAAAGAGCTGGCAATGGTCAAAGCAGTGCTGCGGGGAATGAGAAATGAGCTGGGAAGCATGAAGGAATTAGTGTCAAATCTTTCAGATTTGGTGAGGGCGCAATTGTCTACTCCTGCCCCTCCTGCTCCCACTCCAATAGCTCCAGAGGTTCCAGGGCCATCAGGGCCAAGTAATGAAGAAGCAATCCGGCCACCAGGGATTTCTGAAGAAGTTGCCAGGCCATCAGGGCCATCTGTTGTTGAGGAGTCAGGGCCTCCAGGGCCAGTTGTGGAAGAGTCTGGGCCATCAGGGCCAGTGGTATCCAAAGCAGAGCAAGCAAGAGTTGAAGCTCCTATAGAAGAGGCCGAGCCCCCAGAGCCACCTGTCTCTTCTCCTCTTTAGACTCTAGCCCCTCCTTCTCCACCTTCATCATCCACTGCCCCTCCAACTCCTGCCACCTTCAAACAACCCCTTCCAAAACGCATCTCCTCACCTGCACCATTTCTTGCTACCACTTCTTCCTCACCTCCTTCTTCCACCTTTATTCCTCCTCCTCCCAGTTTTGAGACACCTCCAACATCATCTTCTTTAGCTGGAACCTCCTCATCTGGTCTATCCTCTGTTGGACCATCTGTCCCACCTCCTCCTACCTCTTATTCTACTCTTCACCCACCCACTCCACCCTCATTTATAACTCTCATTCCGGAGGGTGCTCGAGTTCTGGGTGTGGTCATTGAGGACATCAAAGATGAGTTTGAAGAGGCAATTCTTCGCTCAGTCCTCTCCCTTTCCTCTCATGTTCATAGGACATGCTCTTCTAATCCTGCTCCTAAAAAGAGGAAAGTCTCCAAGGACCTTGCCCTCTCCTCTGAACCTTGTTTTCCACCCCTTTGGTTCTCTCTTTCTGTTGAATAGAAGGATATCTATCTATTCTGAATTCCTACAGAAATGCATTTTTGCCACAGTTTGTGGCCTCCCTCACCTCACCCTCACAGACCACCTCCAAATTGTTCTCCCTCTTTGTCCTCTATCTAAAGCTGATCAGTCCAAAATTTTTTCAATGGCGGAATCTAAGACTGAAGATCAGTGGGCTCGGAGCCATCAGTCCTTATACAAGAAATTCATTCTTGCCAAGTCTGACAAGTTCCCTCTAAGAGACCACCCTCTCACACTGAGTGAGTGGTTTATTATTCACCATAAGCACACCTGGAGTCCCTTCATTCAAAAAGAAATCAAGCTGATCAAATATTTCCAGATGTTCCAAGATTGTAGGTTTCTCAAAAATTGCTAGAAATTCATCTTAGGCAGTTCAGGGCAGCCATTGCAGAACTCCGAATTGAAAATCCTGTCAACACTACCTTTCAAGTAGATTTTACTACCTCGAAAATTCCAGACCTGGTTTTCCTCCCTAAGCTTTACTCCTTAGTCATGGATTCCTCAGTTGGTTCTATCATTTTTGAAAGATTTGCTAAGGTGATGGGCAGAATCACTGTTCAGCAAGTAGCTCCTCTTGCCTTCCACATGTTCTTGTTCAGAGAATATCATCGGGGCTATATCAAGTCAGATGTGCTTGCTCCCCTCCCGTCTGAGTGTGAGAGGCTTTCTCCATCTGATTGGTAAAAGCACTACAATAAATCTACTCAGCAGCTAGCCAATATGAACATTTCATTGTTTAGATCTGGGAAGCCCACTCTTTCAGCTGAAGAATTTTTGGATCTAAACTCCATCCATCTTGTTCAGGATCCTTTTGCCATTTGGGTTGAAAGGTATAAAGTTTTTGTTGATCTAAAAAAGGAACTGAAGGCACAACAAATATTCTATCCAATTACTATCGACCAGTTCCTTCAGCATGCCAGTTTTGGCACCTCCAATTCCTACAAGATGTCTCTTGGAAAGGATGAATATGCAACTTTCATAGAAGCTCAAAGGCAACTCCACATCCAGCGGATGGTTCCTGTTATGGGGCATTCCTACACTATTGCTTGGGGTGCATTTCAAATTTATTTTGAAGAGCAGGAACTCAAGGCTTGGCCGATCATTACTCGCCATGCCTCCCTCATGTCACCTGCCTTCTATATCTCTGTACCCCCTCAGTAATCAATATAGGGTTTTTTTGCCT
The DNA here is from genome assembly GCA_014218235.1 of Colocasia esculenta. Classification (NCBI taxonomy): domain Eukaryota; kingdom Viridiplantae; phylum Streptophyta; class Magnoliopsida; order Alismatales; family Araceae; genus Colocasia; species Colocasia esculenta. Next base: position 94,333,905 of record CM024758.1, on the reverse strand, counting down.
TCCATTTATCTTTCTTTTCTTCTTTCTTTGAATCCTTACATTTCCTTTTTGCTTACTGACAAAAAGGGGGAGAAAAATTAACATGTTCTGAAATACATTCCTGAGATTTACCAAATTCATTTAAATTTAGACAACAATTTAAATTTATTTCAGTACTTCACATTTTTTATGTTATGTTTTGTCATCACCAAAAAGGGGGAGATTGATGATCAGTCCATCCCCATATAATTTTATTTAATTATATACAATTTTGGTGACTAACAAAACCTCAACAAATATTTTCTGACAATCTTTTCTGAAGTTCATCCACAGGAAATAATCCAAGCAAAATCTGTAAGTTATCTTCACACACTGATTATTCAAAGTTCAGAGCATGCATTTCTTCTAAGTACACATCGATTTCCTTTATAGCATAACGATTTCATAAGTAAAAGAACGATTCTATCGCTATATCGATTTCCTTTATAGCATAACGATTTCATAAGTAAAAGAACGATTCTATCGCTGTATCGATTTCCTTTATAGCATAACGATTTCATAAGTAAAAGAACGATTCTATCACTATATCGATTTCCTTTATAGCATAACGATTTCATAAGTAAAAGAACGATTCTATCGCTGTATCGATTTCCTTTATAGCATAACGATTTCATAAGTAAAACAATGATTCGATCGCTGTAACGATTCGATAAGTGAAACAACGATTTGATTGCTGTAACGATTCGATAAGTTACACAACGATTTGATTGTTGTAACGATTCGATAAGTTACACAATGATTTAATTGTTGTAATGATTCAATAAGTGTAACAACGATTTGATTGTGTAACGATTCGATAAGTTACACAACGATTTGATTGTTGTAACAATTTGATAAGTCAGACAACGATTTGCTTATACAACGATTTGCTTGTACAACGATTTGCTTTCACTTAAACAACGATTTGCATTCACTTAAACAACGATTTGCTTGTACAATGATTTACTTTCACTTGTACAACGATTTGCTTTCACCTAAACAACGATTTTCTCAAACAACAATTTGCTTTCACTTGTACAACAATTTGCTTGTACAATGATTTGCTTTCATCTGAACAACGATTTTGTTGAACAACGATTTCATAAGTAAAAACAACGATTTCATGGTTCACATCTACATAGATTTCATCTATGCATGAATTATGATTATGACATCGATTTCATGCACATCACAACTCTCTTCACAACAACTATAGTTTGAATGAATTGTCATACACTCTTTATTATCTTTCCAGACAAATTTGAAAATATCTATTCTCTATCATATTCAAACATATTCTTGAAGCACTATGGAGTTCAAAGTCTTCCCACGTATATCACTGTATCTTGCATTTATTGTGATCGTACACCTCTCTGCACGTCGCATATCTGAGAGCCTTCTACACTAGTGTATCTTTAGCAAACACTGTTCAGGGTGACAGAATGACATTTCTATTCTAATGTACATTCTTATAGCATTGTTTCTAACGATTGACTGACAACATAGAAGCAGTATAGCTGTCTGTGTTATGGTATTTATTGCTCGCAGGTATTTGACAGTACCAAAACCCTACAACGTTAGACAACCTAAAGTGAGAGATATCAGGATAAATCTTCTCTTTGCATGAGTGTCTCTCTGAGCATTAATGACTGCAAGCTTGCCTGTTCCACACATTGGTCCACATAGTCTAACGTGCTTTAAACAAAGAGACAACAGACACTTCAACGACTATTTTCAAAAGAGAAGATATATATAGAAGACTGAGGACTTCATGAAGAATACTTTTTGCAAGATAGAGCTTACACAGAACTCATCAACATCTTGCGAGCAAGAAGAAGAGCTGATTTGCATCATTCCACCATTCCTTTAGCTCTTTGCTCTCCGCTTTCATTTGCTTAGCCTTTGGAGAGCTTTTGTAGTTCTGAGAGTTTTCTTGTTGCAAATCTTTGCCTCTCAGACTTTGCCTCAGATCAAGCAATCTGTTGTAAGCTTGGTCTAGGGGCCATTTGCCTTTACTCACATTCTTTGTGTGTATTCCTCTTCGTGTGTGAAGAGAAGACCTGTTGGAATCAAGTGGTTGTTATTCCCTTCATTGAGGAAGGAAGACCTGTGTATCAGGTGATAGTTTGTACCTCTTTGGGTTTTGAAGAGAAGGCCAGCTGCGGCTGGATGTGTAAGAGTCCTTAAGGGGGACAGTACCCTTAGTCAGTGAAATCCCAAGTTGTTGCTTGGGGACTGGACGTAGGACCCCTTGGGATAGGAGATCCGAACCAGGATAAAAATCTCCTATGTTTGTGTGTTTGCTTGTTGTCTTCATCCTCTCTAATTCTAACCATCGTTTTCAGTGATTGTTTGTTAAGCATTTTTATTAGCAGGTTTTAATCCAAAAAGATTTTTAGCAATCCATTCACCCCCCCTCTGGGCTTGCTAGCTGGGCAACACATGTCCCCAAAGATAGCTTTTTTTTTTAGTGAAAAAGGTCCTCAGGTTCCAAGTCTAGGAGAGTGCACCCTTCCCCAAGGAGGAAGAATGTTCTCACTCCACCAGAGTAACCTGGGCCAAGGATATATATTATGAATGAAAAAGTACAAAAGGACAAACGGTTACAGGAGTCTAACATGAAAGAGACCGGTTTTATCCAAGACTAAAGGACCTTTAGAATTATGAGGAATACTACTAGACCCCCAATACACCTTGTTTTCCTTGGACAAACAACTAAAGTTAGCTAAACCATCCGCCACTTGATTAGCCTCCCGATATACATGGCCGAGTGAAAGGTTCTTCTCATGGATCATAGGATAAGCTTCACGACACCAATAATAAGCTTGCCATGAAGGACATCTTCCAGATTTGAGAGAGTTCACCAAAGCTAAAGAATCTGAATGAACCATAGTAATCCGAAGTCCCAGGAAACCTGCCAGGCGGATACCATCACAAAGAGCTCTAGCTTCTGCAATAATGCTATTCCCAAAACCATAATAATGAGAAAACGCCACCAACACTACACCCTTCTTATCACGAATGCATCCTCCTCCCCCACAGACACTTGGATTTCCCTTACTAGCACCATCCACATTCAAGCAATAGTCCATAATAGGAGGTATCCAATGTATGAGTTTGAGCTGCTTGGTAGAAAAGTTGGGAGAGAAACCAAATAACATAAGAACCTGCATTTCTTGAGGAGAAGGCGCCACTTTGAACTGAATAGAAGCAAGAGAATGAGCAACCATAAATTAATGTTTATGATCGCTGCTCCTGTAGAAGGCTTTTTGTCTTCAAATCTCATCCCACATCTCCCCTTCCAACTCTCCCATAGCATGAGAATTAGACAGTGAAGAGAAACAAACCCCAAAGCAGTAGAAGTATTAGTAACCGTAAGAAAACTCCATATCCTCATAGTAATGTGACTGTGGAGGTGAACCTTTGAACTGGTGAGCGGCAAGAACCAGTTCCATAGGGAAAGAGCCAACTCACCATTTATAAAAGGTGATTATAATCCTCATTGTTGGGAGACCTACAGCAAGAGCAGTAAGATACCATGGCAATTGCACTTTCTGCAATTCTTTGGTCCACTGGGACCGCTCTGTTAAGAAGCTTCTAGTAGAACAAAGAAGCTCTTCTGTAGAAACTATTGTGCCAGATTTTAATCATAGCATATCTCTTAATACCAACCGAACGAACCAGGTTGTATGCTGACTTAACAGAAAAATTCCCATCCTTAGATGGTCGCCAAACACATTGATCATTTTCTTCATTCAGCACAACCCCCTGGAGTACGCCACTAGGGAGAAGGAGTCTGATAGGATGATCAGGAGCTGAGATGACCTCCTTAAGCGCAATGCTATCACCCTCATAAGGAGAGCTCAACAAGTCCGCCAACGGCCTATCCCCAATCCAAATATCAAATAAAATGTCAATATCCTTGCCATTGCCATGGATCCATCTAGTATTATCGTGAACTAGCTGTTGAGCAAGAGACCAGATTTTAGAAGACATGCCCTTGAAGATACACTTCCTGCCAGACATATAACGTTTCCTAGCATAGTGAGCCCAGAGGAATGTGCCATGGTAGATGTCCAAATGGACTTCACTGCTAAAGCAATTTGGACCTGTTTAATACTGCGAATCCCCAAGCCTCCTTCATCCATGGGACGCTGAATGGTAGACCAAGCTACCCAGTGGCGACGCCTCTTACAATCTGGGTTATTCCAGAAAAAAGTAGCACAAGTTTTATCGATATAATTCAGAATACTTACCGGATGGATGAAGAAGCAACCATGTAAACCGGTAAGGATGTTAGCACCGAATTAATAAGGGTAACTCTCCCAGCTTGGGAGATAAGTTTGGGCTTCCAGGATGCTAGTTTTCCATTTATCTTCTGAATGAGAGGAGGGAAATCAGAAGCCAAAACTCTGCCAGGACGCAGTGGAACACCAAGATAAATTAAAGGACCCCTTTTCCTTTTAAACCCAGTTGCCACCTTAATTCTATTGACCGCTTGAGGTGAAGCTTTCTCCGATATCATGAAGGAACTCTTTACTGAGTTGATGAGCTGACCCGAGGAGGAAGAATATTTATTGAGGAAGCCAATCAATCTCTTCACATTGTGGATCCCACCATTAAGAAAAATGAGGGTATCATCGGCATACAGAAGGTGGGAGATCGGCGGGCAAGCTCTTGGGCCAGAATACAGATGGAGCCTACCCATATGGACTAGGTTTCTGATTCCTCTACTTAGAGCCTCTTCCATGATGATGAAGAGGGCTAGAGCAATGGGATCACCTTGTCTAAGGCCCCGAGTGGAGTGAAAATAGCCAGTAGGCGAACCATTGAAGACAACTGAAAACCAACAGTTTCTGATCAACATACCAATATATGAAGTGAATCTGTGGGAAAAACCAAACTTTTTCAGCACCGCAAAGAGGAAGTCCCACTCCACACTGTCATAAGCTTTTTTAATGTTCCCAAAGACAGCTAAACATATGACTTGGCATGCAGAAAGAGTCCGTCGTGATGATGGTGAAATCAGTCATCCTGCCGATGGCGAAGCTTGGGCTCATTTTAGCCGTACTCATCCTTCCTTCTCAAGGGATCCACACAACGTGCGGCTAGGTTTATGCACAGACGGCTTCAATCCAATCGGAGGCACAGTGGCATCTTACTCATGTTGGCCAGTATTCTTAACACCATACAACCTTCCGCTAGGCATGTGCATGAAGCGTGAGAATCTCTTCCTATCATTGTTGATGCCTGGTCCAAAAAGTCCAGGAAAAAATTTAGACATATAATTCAGATCGTTGATTGATCAGCTGAAATTGTTATGGTCAGATAGGGTTCTCACTTATGATGCATCCAGAAAACATAATTTCAATTTGAAGGCTGAATAAATGTGGACAATAAGTGACTTTCCAGCATACAACATGCTATCTCACTACAAGAAAAAGCGGAATTAGAGACCGAATATTTTGGTCACTATTCAGTCTCAGATCTGAGACCGAATAGTGACTGAAATTATGCAATCACTGATTTTTGCAGTTAGTGACCGAAATATATTCGGTCACTATTCTGTCTTAGATCTGAGACTGAATGGTGATCGAAATATTCGGTCTCAGATCAGAGACCAGATAGTGACTGATTATTGTCAGTCGCTAAATCCTTTGCTTGGCGCCTTCATGTGGAAATTTTGGCAACCGAAATTCATCGGTCACAATTCGGTCTTTGATTTGAGACCGAATTGTGACTGAATGTTGGCAGTCGCAAATATTTGGCGGTGATAGAGACTGAATAGCGACCGAACATGTTCAGTCGCTATGTCTTCTTTACCTGCCACTCCCCCACCCGACGACCACCTCTCCTCTCATCTCTCTTCCTCTCTCCCTCTCTCTCGTTCGCCGACGCTGGACCTTGCTGTCGTCGCCCCCACCACCGGATCTCGTCGCCGTCACCGTCGCCCCGTCATCGGTGCTGGTCGCTGTCGCCCTAGTCACCGGAGCTCGTGCTTTCGCCCCCTCCCCCACCATAAGTCATCATCGTCACCCCCTCAGAGCTCGTCGCCGTCGCCCCCGGCGCCACCATTGCCCCCGCCACCATCACCCGCACCGTCACCGCCACTCCCTCGCCAACAGGTAACCTGATCTCTCTTTGTCAATAATTGTGGTGGGGGTGCTCCATCGGGTGGTGGTGGGGGGGGGGGTAGTGAGGTGGGGGGTTGCTTAGGGGGCAATGGGGTGGGGGGCAGGGGGTGTGGTTTGAGCTTGGCGGCAGTGGGGCGGGGGCAGTGGGTGTGGGGGCAGTGGGGTGGGGGTTGCTTAGGGGGTGGGGGGGGGGGGGGGGTTTGCTTAGGGGACAGTGGGGTAGGGGTTTGAGCTCGGAGGCTGTGGGTGGGGGGTAGTGGGGTGTGGGTTTGCTTAGGGGGCAATGGGGTGGGGGGTAGTGGGGTGTGGGTTTGCTTAGGGGGCAATGGGGTGGGGGGCAATGGGGTGCGGGTTTGAGCTCGGCGGCAGTAGGGTCCGTGGCAGTGGGTGTGGGGGAGTGGGGTGGGGGTTTGCCTATGGGGCAATGGGGTGGGGGGGGGGGCAATGGGGTGGGGGTTCGCTTAGGGGGTAGTGGGGTGGGGGTTGAGCTCGGCGGCTGTGGGGTGGGGGTCTGCTTAGGGGGCAGTGGGGTGGGGGGCAGTGAGGTGGGGGTTTCCTTAGGGGGCAGTGGGGTGGGGGGCAGTGGGGTGGGGGTTTGCTTAGGGGACAATAATAGGTGTCTCTAAATTAGATGTTCCTACCTAATGCCTGGTTCTTTTTCCTAATTGACAAGGATTGGAAAAGATTGATGCAATTCTGGTGATCAAAACTGTACACAATTTCAAATATACGTCACTACAATACTTGATCCTGCATCATGTTACTGAAAGTTGTATCCAATTAAATAGATTGATTTAGCTTTTTAGCACTATGAGAAGGTTGCAGAAAATATAAAAAAATGAAGAAAGAATCATAGGAAGTGGGAAGACATGTCTTGTAGAATGTGTTCCATAGTTTTCCATATGTTCCTTCACCAGACTCATACATTCCCATTTCCTAGGATCATTCCTTTTTCCCTTTCTAGCCATTTGTTGGTATTATGTTTCATCTTCAGCTTGAGATTAACTTAAGGTTCTGGAAACCATCTCAGACATCAAAATGACAGATGAGATCACCACTCTTTACATGAGTTAGGAATTAGTCTTGCTTCTAAAGTTCAAGAGAGCAGAAGGAACAAGCTTAAAAGTCCACATCAATAAATGAAAAAAAATTCCGAACCTTTCATATCATGGAAGATCTTCAAATTCTTTAGCAACCTTCAACAAGTCCTTCTTGTCATCCACTAGATCAACCTTATTCATACACAAAATTCTTTTTTGCTCAGGTTGTGATTTTTCACCTAGAAGTTTAATCAACTTTATAACCCTTATGTCAGGCCTACGCACAAGAGAAAGATATCAGCTAGCAAATCCTTGATGTGATGTTAAGACGTTAAGACAATGAGAAGTAAATGCATTAGACATCTCTACAGCTAATGTTTATATTGCATGAATAGTTAATCAAATGCATTGGTAATTGAATTGTATACAAGTTTGAGAGCAGCTTACACTAGAGCAACTCAAGGATGTTCTAGCCAAGACATAAATAATGAATCAGCTGGTATTGAAGCAGCCATAGGCTAATTATTTAGAAAAAGAAAGCAAAACACCAAGAGGAATAGTTGACAGCTAGACTTCAAGGTTCCATTCCTTGTCCTATCTTAATATGGAAGTCCATTGCTTTTCCTATGCATGGTTTTCTACTTTATTGCTGCTGAAAGGCCACGCTGAGATCAATACTCTTATTGGCCATAAAAAATTGAAGCATGTTAGCAGTGCAATCCCTTGTAGACAAAAACTCTGTTCTGCGTCCTCTATTAAAAAAAGAGAAAGGCTACCTACTTGGTTGCTTGGGTAAATAAGCGTGGGATTGGTCGATTGTCTGACTCCCACGCCTCAAAAGCAAACAACCGACTGATCCTATGCTTGATCGGATAATTGATTTATCTAGCTAACTGAATAGGTAGCATTGCTCCTGCAAAAATCATATCATTTTTTAACCTCTAGTCCATGTCTAACGCAGTGGCCACCATTACTTTTGGTACATATGGCAATGAAATTTCTCTTTTGTCGGTTAGAGCCATATTTACAAATCTTCGGTGGACTCCTTTGCTGGGTTCTCCACATTAGTGTGTCCTGCACTGTCTCTCTACTATGGATTTAGTTTCTTACATCTCACTTAAGCACGAGGAATTCAATAAGCCAATGCAAACTCTACTTAGGTATACATCTCAATTTAGGAATAAAAAAATTAGTCCTAACTCTTCCTTGTAGACATTAGATCCTTAATTCGAACTTAATTCAATAAAACACTATTATATAGATTGCTTTTACTTTCTTACTTTCAGTTTAGTGATTAGTATTGCACATATTACTTTAATGCAATTCATTTACATGTATGTGTGAATTTGATTTAGTATTGCACTTGTTCACATGTATGATTTTGTTTTCATTTTCCTTTCATATTTATGTGACATTTAAATTTTATGTATGCATGAATAGCAATTTAACACTACACACACCTCACGAGAGCGTGTTAAGCCCGTGTCAATGAACCTTCCCGTTCAAGACTTTGAGATTGATGTGCACGAGTCTTATTTTCAATGATGATAACGTGTATATCTAACTCAAAGTCTTGAATTGTCCATTTTGGACAGTTTGTGAATGTTTGATCACAGTTAGGTGGTCATTTACTATGTGTTTATATTATTTGTTGAAAATTTTGGGTGCGTTAACTCACTCCTCTTTGATATACCTTTGTTGATTTATAATATTTTTTTAACCACTTATTAGTAAGTGTTTAAGAAAATATCTTAATCAATAAATATTTTTGGTATATCGGAGAGGTGTGGGGAGATGCTACCGAAATTTTCAGAAAATTATACAAACACAGTAAATGGTCATCTGAGTGCGATCAAATATTCACAGATGGGAAAAAAGTGATAATCTAAATAATATATCCTTCCTATTCATTTCGGTTGCATCGAATGATGTGTGAAATGGTCATATTTAGTTTTTTTTTTAGTTTGAATTTTAAAGTTATTTGTTTGTTAATATTGGTTGGGCATAGGAAAACAATGGCTTCAGACCATTCAAGGATGTATCGTAGAATAGTTGATCATGTGGTGTCTGTGGAGTTTAGGGCTGGAGTTGAGGCTTTCATTCAGTTTGCATTAGGGAATCCAAATGCAGCAATAGACAGCCAAGGTTGCATCCAATGTCCTTGTATGATTTGTAAAAATTTGAAGTGAAATTCACCATGGGAGGTTCAACGCCATTTATACAGAAAAGGGTTTGTTGAAGGTTATATGAATTAGACATGTCATGGTGAGGAGCTTTGGTCGCACGAGCCTAGTAATGTGGAAGGCACAAGTACGTACATGGATATGGTTGTAGATACTGCTGCTCCCACATTCAATGTACATGAGAATCCTATATACGTTGAAGACGTGCTGAACAAGGGAGTCGAAAGATTCTATTAGTTACTTAAGGATGCTGATGAGCCATTGTGGGATGGTTGTCAAAAACACACTCGGTTGTCAGCGGTGTCACAGTTGCTGAACTTGAAATCTGAATTTCATATAAGTGAGAGTTGTTTTGATCGTCTCCTCCTCATCATCAAGAGCATGTTACCTCGAGATGAGAAGCTGCCTCCAAATTTTTATCGTGCCAAGAAGATGGTCAATGATTTAGGACTTGGATATGTGAAAATAGATGCATGTCCTAATCATTGTATGTTGTATCACAAAGAGGATGCAGATAAGGTATCATGTTCTATTTGCCATCATGATATATTTAAACCTAAAAGAGGGGTCAATTCTAGGGGAAAGGATATACCTTATGTGTCATTGCTATATTTCCCCCTTACACCGAAACTACAGCGGATGTATATGTCTTCAAAGACAGCTCGACATATGAGGTGGCATGCAGAAAGAGTACGTTGGGACGAGGATATTATGAGTCATCCTACAAATGGCGAAGCTTGGACTCATTACAACCATGCTCATCCTATCTTCTCAAGGATGTCGCGTAATGTGAGGTTTGGTTTGTGCACTAACGGATTCAATCCATTTGGAGGTTCATTGGCTTCCTACTCCAGCTAGCCAGTGTTCTTGACACCATACAACCTTCCTCCGAGCATGTGCATGAAGTGAGAGAATTTGTTCCTATCTTTATTGATTCCTGGTCCTAAAAGTCCTACAAAAAATATAGACATCTATCTCAGACCATTGATTGATGAATTGAAATTATTATGGACTGAGGGGGTCAATACTTATGATGCATCTAGAAAGCAAAATTTCACCATGAGGGTAGCATTGATGTGGACGATAAGTGATTTTCCTGCATATGGAATGCTATATGGTTGGAGCACAGATGGGAGGCTAGCATGTCCTTACTGTATGGATAATACCAAATCATTTGTACTTAAACATGGTGGGAAGTCATGCTGGTTTGATTGCCATCTTAGCAGCTGATCACCCTTTTAGAAGACAAAAAGATGCATTCCTAAAGAACAGAATGTAACGAGATGAAGTTCTATTCGAGAGGTTGTTCGGTCATCATATGGCAGCACGTGTAGAAAATTTGCCAGATATCACACAACTGATGGGCAGTACCCGACACCTTTTAGGTTTTGGGAAGGAGCACAACTGGGTGAAGAGAAGCATTTTATGGGAGCTACCTTATTGGTCGACTCTTCTTGTTCGGCACAATCTAGATGTGATGCATATCGAGAAAAATGTCTTTGATAATGTGTTCAACACCATTATGGGCATAAAAGGTAAAACAAAGGATGACGGGAATGCACGTTTGGACTTGTCCATGCTTTCTAAATGTCTAGAGTTAGAACTTGTTGAAGTAAATGAGAAATCAATTAAACCAAAAGCAGTTTATGTGCTTGGAGGAGGACAAGTAAAGGAAGTGTGTTAGTGGCTGAAACAGTTGAGATTTCCTGACAGTTATGTGTCTAATATTGCGCGTTCTGTCAACGTCAGTGAGGGAAAAATATATGGAATGAAGAGTCATGACTGCCATGTGTTCATGCAAAGGTTGCTACCTATTGCATTTCGTGACATGTTGTCGAAGCCTCTATGGGTTGCATTGTCTGAGTTGAGTCGATTTTTCATGATTCTGTGTGCATCAGAACTCAGGCTTGAGGATGTGCAAGCTATCAAACAGAATGTGATCACCATCGTATGCAAGTTGGAGAAGATATTTCCGCCTGCATTCTTCAATTCGATGGAGCATTTACTCGTACATCTACCATATGAAGCTAAAGTCGGAGGGCCAGTACAATATAGATGGATGTATCAATTTGAGAGGTATATGCGAATATTAACTTTTTCTTCTTAGAATTGCACCTTATGTATGATATGTTTCCTATTTGTCTTGTACATTGTTGATGTAGGTGTATGCATGACCTCAAAATGAGAGTCTGAAATAAAGCAAAAGTGGAGGGTTCTATTGCTGAGGAATACATTATGGAGGAAATCTCAAACTTTTGTTGGATGTACTTTGAAGCAGACATACAAACCGTCGTACTCAACCTCCACGTAATGATGATGGGGGGGAATTTGTTTGTACTCTCCATATTTAATCATTCTGGACGTGCGTTCGAACGTTCTTCAACTCGCATGCTGGATGACAGAGAGTTATGCGCCACAGAGATATATATTCTTTTAAATTATGCTGAGCTAGAGTGTTATGTTGAGTAAGTGCTGAACTCACAATTTATTGTGTATATAACTTCTTTGCCCTTATTCTAGCTATTGAAGGTGGTCTTCCATTCATATTGCAGACAATTTGATTCAGAAATAATTCAAAGAAATCCACATCTCAGTGATTATGAGGTTGAAAAACAACGAGGGAAGTCATTGGCCTTATGACTAAGAAAAGACGTAAGTGTACATGCTCAAAGAGTATGAAAGATAAGTTATGTTCACTTTTTAACTAGTCTTCTTTATACGTAGGTTGAACAAGGTTTAATTACTGATGAAAGAGTTCGTCAGATAGCCTATGGCCCATTGAAAATTGCACAGAACTATCCTGGGTTTATTGTGAATGGGTATAGATTTCATACAAAAGACTATGGGTAGATTAAGTCTACCATGAACAGTGGCGTATGTATTAAAGGAAGTACATACAATGAAAATGAATATGACTACTATGGTATTGTAGAGGAGATTTTACAGTTGCAATATCTAGGACAAGACAATCATATATTCTTGTTCAAGTGTCATTGGTTTGATCCGAATTCCATTCAAAATGGCACAACACATGGGATTGTTGAGCTTAAACATAAGTCGAAATTGAATACTTATGAGCCATTCATTTTAGCCACACAAGCCCAGCAGGTGTACTATACAAGCTATCCATCATGTACGAACAAAGAATAAAATGATTGGTGGGCAGTTTGCAGAGTTAAGTCAAGACTATTCTCTGATTATGAATTGGACATGACTGATCAGACATCTAAAGAGATCAACGCCGAACTCTTTCAAGAAGACTTGGCTGAAGATGTAGAGTTGACAGCTCATATTGGAAAAGACGAATCTGAAGCACCAATTTTCTTGCCTAAAGAAAATGAGGTCGAAGAAGTCGATCCACATGAGATAAAAGGGAGTAGTGAAAAGTGAACAAATGTTGAATGTGAAGGTTCTGATGAGGAGGAATATACCAGTGATGAATGTGAAGATAATGATGAAGATGTGATAGCCCACGAATGCGTCGTTAAACACGTGGCTAACAATCTTAAAATTATCGGCCTACACTAAATATTTTAATAATAGTTAAGTGGTGAGAGCCGAGTCGAATCCACGGGGGAAAAAGATTTAGAATTAAAAACCTTGAGTTTTTATTAAGAAAATAACTTGGTGATATAGTGTTGCACGAAATAATCTAAACAAAACGAAATAGGTAAAGAGAGAGATAAAGAAAACAGGAGATGAGATTCAAAATTACAATCCACTAAATACTAAAAAGATTAACAACCAATGTTTTATCCTAAACAAAATAAATCAACAACTATATTAATAACATATGAGAGATAGAGAGAGAAAGAGAGGGAGAACGAGAAGAGAGAGACGAGAAGAGAGAGAGAGAACGAGAGAGAGAGAGAGAGGGAGAGGAGGAGGAAGAGAGAGAGAGCGGAGAGGAGAGAGAGAGAGGAGAGAGGCGAGAGAGAGAGACGCGAGAGAGAGAGATAGAGAGAGAAGAAGAGAGACGAGATAGACGAGAAAATAGGAGAGAGTGCGAGAGAGAGGAGAGAGAGAGGAGAGAGGCGAGAGAGAGACGCGAGAGGGAGAGAGAGAGAGAGGAGAGAAGAGAGAGAGCGCGAGAGAGGGAGAGGAGAGAGAGGGGGCGACCCGCCTCCTCTCTACGTGCATGAAAACGAATGCACGTAGAGTAGGGGGGGCGGCAGCGGCAAGGCAGGCGCGTGGCGGGTGGCTGCGGCAGGCGTACCGCAGGCGGGTCGCGCAGGGGCAGGCGGCACGCGGCACGCGGCAGGCAGACATGCGCGGGCACGGGCAAGCACGCGGCGTGCTGCGGCCGGGCACGCGCGGGCCGGGCCGGTGGCGCGGCGATGTGGCACGCGGGCCTGGGCGCACTGGTGTGCGGCTGGGGGCGAGGCCTGGCGGGCTTGCGCGCGGGCGACAGGTGCGGCGGCCGATGGCTGCTGCTGCTTCGCGTTTGAAGAGAGGTCGGGAGAGAGAGAGAAGAAAAGAGAAGGGCCAGGCGAGAGAGAGATGAAGGGAAAGAAGAAGAGAATGAAGAGGAGTGGGAAGGCCACCAGTCCAAGAGAGGGAGAAGAGAGAAAAGGGGATGGTGAGAGAGTTGCGGGAGGAAGGGGAATGAGAGAGAAGATCAAAGATTGTTTTAAAACATAGATAGCAAGAAGAGAGGAAAGAATACAGAATTAAGGGGAAGGGTTTTGAAAATAGAGAGAGATTTTAAAATGAGAGAGAGAGTTTTGAAATTTTAAAAAAAAGAAGAGAGGGAAAAGAAAAGAGGTTTAAAATTGGAGTCTCTCTTCATTAACACTTGATCCAATCTTGGCCCATTGACATATCTTTGTTAATTAGCCCAATAACTGAAATAAAACACATACAAGAGATTAAATCAATTCATATTTGTAATGAGATGGCAATGGGTTTTATGAAATTAATGACTATTTGTCAATAAAATAACATGATTATCAATAACAATTGTATACTTATCACACCCCCACTTACTCATTTCTAGTCCCTTAACAATGCACATAAGTGAATAATTGAGACTAACAAGAGTTCAAAATATCATACTTCATGACAAGAAAGTAAGAATGAGAATGCTTGATCATAAGTATTTCAAGTTCCAGTCGAGAGTGTCAAAGGCAAATATGTCAGTTCATGTCATTAGACAGTTCCTCAAGATACACATAAAATTCCATGACTTTTTGTTCAATGTTTGAGCATCAATAACAGGATGCATGGGCTTTTTACATATCACTCAAGGATGGTATCAACTCTACACTCCTTAAATTCGATCCTCGAATTACAGGTAGCTTCACTCTGCCTAGTACTTTTTTTTTTTTATGCTCAGTTACATGGTGCTGCACTTCCCTTCATTGTTTGACGCGAGCCTCAACTCTTGCCTTAGGAGTAGCAAGCCCATTTACTAAGATCAGGGGCATTTTCCATGTTTTTCCGCTACATTTGCACATTTATTTGTAGGCAGGAAGCTTTTTTCCCCACGATTGGTCTTCAATAGGAGTGTAGAATATTAATCATCAATATGAATGTTAGGTAAAACTCTCATCATCCATCTGAATACTCCTAACGATCTTTTAATGTACTAAGGAATTTCAAATGTATCTTGAGGGGGCTGCTAAGAACATAATCAGTTAACTTACCCTTTAACTCACCACTTTCACAAGTACACACTGTGAGTCAAGCTAGAAGAAAAAAAAAAAAACTCTTGCATGCAATATGAAACATGAAGCACAATGTTAGGGACAAAAATTTGAAATACAATTTGTCTCTCCCCCAACTTGAATGACATTGTCCTCAATGGCATAAAAGTAATGAAATAGAATAAGCCAATGTAAGTTAAGAAGGAGAGACACAACCTGGTGATCACATGAGGGTGGTTGCACAATAGCTTCATCCAAGGATAGTGGGACTCCAAACACCTAAGACACAAAATAAAAACTAAATCAATAGAAATCAATTTTCCTAAAAATATTGGTTGCCTCCCAACAAGCGCTAAGTTTAATGTCTTCAGCCAGACACATGGAGATAACAGGCTCACGTAACACCGCCAATCAATTGACGCAAAATTTTTTCTTTGTAGGCATCACCAACCATAGTGGGTCAAGTGGTCCAAACGTACCCAGTAGATCAGTAACGGATAGAGAAATGGGGCATTCAAGATCAAATCTTCAATTAAGAAATATTCATTTGTACATTTAAGATCCTTATATGTGTTGAGCACTTCAATGAGGACTTTACTTTCCCCCTTATTTGTGATGTTGACATTTGTATCATCAATTGCAAAAAATTCCTCTTCCTTATTAAGATCTTTATATGCATTGAGCCCTTCAAGTTGGACTTTATTATTTTCACTATTGTCACCCACCACTTCCATTTTCAGATCCTCCTTAATGATGTTGAGGTCAGATTGAGTTGAATTCTTAGAGGATTGCTTGAACTCCACAAGCTGACTTGTGTCAAAGATAGGAGCATGATCTAGAATGAAATGACTTTCAGCACAAGGATGCTTAAAAGGTTCAAGTGTAGTTGACCAATCAGCTAGTAGTGGCCTGTCCACGAACATATTGGATTTGCCAGGGTCAGGGAGAGGTAGGAGTTCCATTTCTTTCTCGAAATCAAGAGAGACCCAGTCAATGTGGACTTCAGGCAGAATTATAATTCTTCTCTTAACCAAGAAGAATGATTGATGATTACGCCCCACTCTTTCTCCACACTCACCTCTTCTTCGTCACCCACTTCAAACAATGTCACATCAAACTTGGACTCAACATCTAGATGACATTCTTTCTCTTCTCCCCCCAACTTGAGTTCAGCTAACTCACTAGAGCTTTCCTCAAATATGACATTATGGATGGAGTCTTCTTGATGATCAGTTTCAAATTGGGCCAAGACTATGGATTGATTTTTAGTGGCACCCATCTCCTCTTGATTTGACTTATTAATATTATCTTTCATTTGTTGGGTTGAGTGTGAATATAATACATTTCTCCTCAATTTTGATGATGACAAGCTGTGATTTTAATGCATAAAATAAATTGGAACATGTGAATACATCACCTGAATTACCAATATTCAAAAAGCAAGTTCCAAGCACATTTATCATTTATATTCATGATAATACATTTAACTAATGATTTATGTGTTTATTTTCTCAGGGACAACATTTTCTTGCTAAGGTAGTGTCGACACAATCATCAATGGTGTCGACACAATGGCTCAGAACAAAGGCAGAAATGTGAAGAAAAGATCAACTGGTGTCGACACTAGACCAGGGCAGGTCGACACTAGTGACAGATCCCAGAGAAATATGTTAACAGGTTTCTATTCAGGTCGACACCACATGGAATCAGGTCGACACTAGATGGCTCTCCCAGAAGGCCTATTTTGATGTCTGGGACAGCAGGTCGACACGAGATCATCTCAGGTCGACACTAGAGACCTCTCCCAGGGAATTGTTTTGCCAGTCTGGGATAGTGTGTCGACACACTCATAGGCAGGTCGACACACTCCGGAATCTCTGTGACTTAAACTTTGTCCTGGACACGTGGCACCCTAGGGAATTATTGGATTAGCCTTGGATCGTGTGCCCACGACCCCCAAGGGTACACTTGGACTATTTAGGGTATAAATACCCTCCAATTGGCCATCCAACATGCAAGAAGCCTTTCAGAGCCTCCAAGAAATCCCGTTGGCGGCTAGAAGGTTCTCCTCCCTGTTCTTGCCTTCCTGGTGCATCCTCGAGCCAAATTCTCATCTGCTCAAGCATGAGAAGTGGCATCTGATCGTTGAAGAAGCAATTGGATCACCACAAGGAAGCAGATCAAGTAGAAGCCGACTTCTGTGAAGAATTCGAGGAAGATCCTAAAGATCAAATTGCAGAGCATCGTCCAGGAACTTCCAGAGATCAAAGCACTTCACAATTCGACCTTCTACAAGGGAGTACATCTGAAGAGAAAAGTCTATCAATCAATTCTCATTTTCCTTTTTCTCTTCTGAGTGATTCTGAGATTATGCATGGGTTGTTGCATGAGTCTCATGAATTAACTCTAGTTGGACTAGATCTGTTGCTAGAGGATCTAAGTCTTGTGTGTCTAGCAAATTGTTTGTGAGCCGTCGAGCTCAGTGGTTTTGAGTCGTCGTACTCAAGTGTAGTTGAGCAGTCTTGCTCAGGGTTCTAGAGTAGTCTTACTCTAGAGTTTGTGTGAGTTGTAAAATCAAGTCGTTGGAGTTGTCAGGCTCCAGTGGGTGTGTTGTACCCAGGTTGATTAGTGGATCCTCACTGTGTGAGGGGTGGATGTAGGAATCACAAGGTGTGATTTCCGAACCACCTAAAAATATCTGTGCATTGATCTGATTGTGGTTTGAATTTATCCTTCGTTAGATGCATGCATAGGATCGTTTGAATTCATCTAATCAATTTGCTCTCACACTCTGTTTGCTCAACTCACTCAATTTATCTTCAGATCTGTGAAATCTGGTTTTCAATTTGCCTCTGATTCAAGAGTTTATTAAAATGGTTAAGCTTCCGCATTAGTAGGCCTAGATCTATTCAACCCCCCCTTCTAGATCTTGTCCTCATCTTTTCTCGATCCTTCAATGGTATCAGAGCGGGTTTACACTTGATCTGATTTGATCTGAGTAGGTTCTGAGTGTTCTGTGTGATTTGTTTGCTTGCTTGTTTGCTTGCTGAGTGTTTCCTTCTTTGCACCATCTTTTTAATTCAATGGATTCTAGAGGGTTCATAGCTGAGGGCCATTCCATTAATAGGCCACCATTCTTTAATGGAACGGACTATTCTTATTGGAAAAATAGAATGCAAGTTTTTCTTAGGGCCCAAAATTATGAAATCTGGAAAGTAGTGGAAGTAGGCCCTATGAGAACCAGGGAGAGGAAGAAACCTGGACTAGGGAACAGATAAGAGAGCTACATTGAATTACAGTGCCATGAATATGATTCAATGTGCTGTTCACCCCAAAGAGTACTCAAGAATCTCAATGTGCAAATCTGCCAAAGAGATGTGGGATAAACTTGAGTTACTCTATGAGGGAACATCTTAGGTTAAGGAAACTAAGGCTAACATTCTTGTCTCTGAATATGAATTATTCATGATGAAATCTAATGAGACAATTTCTGAAATGTTGCCAGGTTTATGATCATAGTCAATGGACTGAAGGCCTTAGGTATGGACTATACGGATGCTGACTTGGTAAGAAAAATTCTACGTTCTTTCTTCAATTTGGCACACAAAGGCCACTGTCGTTGAAGATTCTAAAGATCTGTCCAAAATCTCTTTGGATGAATTGATAGGATCTTAATGACATATGAAATCAATCTAAAGAGAAATGAAGAACATATAATCAAAACCAAGCCAGTAGCATAAAGGCCTCATCTAGTAACAAAGACAAGAGTCAGGAGAAAACAAGTTCTGATGAGTCTGAGTCAAATGAGGATGAGATTGCCCTTATGACCAGGCAATTCAGAAAATTTTGAAGTATATAGAAAAGGAAAATTTTTGGCAAAAGGAAAATTTCATCAGGTAAAAGAAATACTTCCTTTTCTAATGCAAATTCTAACAAGAATAAAAAATCTGACGAGATTGTCATCTGTTACAGGTGCAACAAGCCAGGACATATGAATGGAGAGTGTCCTGAAAACAAGAAGGAGAAGCACAAGAAGTTCCACAAGTTCAAGAAGCCAAAGGCCATGGTAGCCACTTGGTCTGATGAAGACTCGAGTGAAAAAGTAGAAGAAGAAAAACTCAAGCTCTGAGAGTGAGGAGATCTGCTTCATGGCCAATAGCTCAGATGGAAAGGTAAGCACATCTTTCGAAGATTTTTCAATGAAGATTGACAAGATGTTTATGCAGAACTTGTTGAAAAATACACTGAAATGAGGAAAGAAAATAAACATCTCAAAAAAAAAATTGAAAACATTATCATAACCAATCTTCAAACAAAAGAATTTGTGAACTAGAAAATGAAGTAACAGAACTGAATGAAGAAAAAGAAAATCTTTGAATTGATTGATGAGCTTAAGCTAGCCTCTCAAAAGGCACCCATGAATTCAAAGAATTATCTGAAAAGCTAGAAAAGGAAAACCAAGATAAACAACAAAAGATTGGAGAAATCAAAATCTTGGAAAACCAGCTAAAAGAAAAGGATGAAGTTATTGAAACATTCACAAATGGTAAAGATAATCTGGAGGCCTTGTTGGGAGCAAAAATGAAATCAATCTCTCATGGACTAGGATTTGATAAACAAAAACTTAAGAAAGACAAATCTGGTGAGAAGAAGGATAAATCACCATTAATTAAATTTGTCAAAGGCCTTAGTCTTGAGAACACAGAAATAAAACAAACATCAAGCAAAACCTCAAAAATATCAAAAACTCAGAAACAAAGCAAGCAACCAGGTCGACACAGTCACCTGACAGGTCGACACCAGTCCACAAAAGAAGGCTTCTGTGGCTGTTGTGTCGACACCAGTCAAGGAGAGGTCGACCTGCTCAACAACAACAAAAACAAACCATAAAATCAAAAATTCAAATAAAAATTTGAAAAATGAGAAAAATCCAAAGAAATCATTCATAAAGAACCTTGGACCTCCAAGACAGCATATCAAGTTGATTGGACCAATTCTTGGAGCCAATGGTATCACACCCATGTTGGTATCATCCTCAATTTTTCTATCCAAATTTTCTGTTGTACCAACAAAATCCTTGGATTCCACCTCCTAATCCAAATTCTTATGTTCAGATGAAAAACACCCCTCCTACAAAAAACAAGAACACTGGTGTTTTCATTCCTAAGAAAAGAAGAAAGTGAAAAAGATAGAGAACACCACTGTATAAAACAAAAATAAAAAATTAATCAAATTTGGGTGAGAAAAGATTTGATAAAAATGTCCAAAAATTCTGATGGTCCCAACACTGTTTGGGTACCAAAATCTTCTCTCCATTGATTGATTTTGCTGGAAGGTCGTGCACCCAATTCAAATGTGTGGTTCCTTGACAGTGGGTGTTCACGACACATGACTGGAGATAGAGCAAAATTTTCATTCCTGATTGAGAAGGAGGGGGTTCAGTAAATTTAGAGGTAAAAATAAAGGAAAGATCATTGGATCTGGAAAGGTTGGTCAAACTTCCTTAAACTCTGTTGATAGTGTTTTATTAGTTGATGGTCTTGATTACAATCTGCTAAGTATTATCCAACTATGTGACAAGGTCACAAAGTTGTGTTTGAATCCAATTTTTGTAAGATCATTGATTCATCAACTGATAAAATAAAATTTTGTGGAAAAAGGAAAAACAATGTTTACATGATCGACCTTAATAAAAACTTTTCTGAAAATCTTTGTTTTGTGGCTAATAAAGATGAAATTGCATGGACTTGGCACAAAAGACTTGACCATGCAAGTTTCAGAACATTGAATAAATTGTTAAGGCTGAACTTGGTTAAGGGTCTTCCTGAATCTTTCTCTTACATTGAAAATCAAGTTTGTGGGATCTGTGCCCAAGAAAACAAACGAGGAAATCTTTTAAGACCTTCAATGAGGTACTCACATCTAGGCCACTAGAACTACTTCACATGGACCTTTTTGGCCAACAAGAGTTCTAAGTCTAAGTGGCAAGAGATATGGTTTGTAATCATTGATGATTTTACCAGATTATTGGGTTACTTCTTGTCCCACAAAAGTGATACTTGCCTTGAGTTCAGGAAATTCTGTACCACTGCCCTAACAAACTTTTCATATAAAATCAAAAATATTTTGACTGATCATGGGGGAGAATTTGAAAACCAATCCTTTTCTGATTTATGTGCTGAACTTCAAATTTTCCACAAGTTTTCTTCACCAAGAACTCCAGAACAAAATGGAGTTGTGGAAAGAAAAATAAACTCTTGTGGAAATGGCTAGATCTATGCTCTTAGAAAGCAATTTGCCCAAATCCTTCTGGGCTGAAGCTGTAAACACAGCAAATCACATTCTGAATAGAGCTTTGATAAGACCAAAAATCAGAAAAACCCCTATGAATTATTAAAAAACAAAAAGCCAACTGTTTCTTATTTCAAAATCTTTGGGTGCAAATGTTATGTACACAACAATAATAAAGAAAATCTTGACAAGTTTGATGCTAAGAGTCAGGAAGCCATCTTCCTTGGCTATTCAGAAGTGTCAAGAGCTTTCAGAGTGTACATTCTCAAAAACAAAACTGTTGAAGAATCTCCACATATCATCTTTGATGAAAATTCCTTTTCAACTAATAATTCTAAATCTTGCAGGGAAAGACAAGACAGTGAAGAGGATGATTTCATTGTGGACTCTTCACCACTGTTGAGGAGCTTGAAGACATTGGTGAGAACTTGAACATCAATCACCATCTTCAAGTGGATCAGGTAACATTGCTCCAAACTTAAATACCCCTCGACAGGTAACTTCTGAACATCGAATTTTGAGAGATCACCCATTGGATAATATAGTTGGTAATTTGCATGATAGGGTTAGGACTAGATCATCATTCCTGAATGATCTTGAAGAAGACCCACTAGCTCTAATTTCCCAAATTGAACCAAAGTCAATTGATGAAGCTTTATCAAGTTCTGATTGGATTGATGCCATGCATGATGAACTTCATCAATTTGAACGAAATCAAGTATGTGAATTAGTATCTAGACCTAGTGACCAAACCATCATTGGCACTAGATGGGTTTTCAGAAATAAGTTGAATGAGAATGGTCAAGTCATAAGAAATAAAGCTAGACTAGTTGCAAAGGGGTACAATCAAGAAGTTGGAATTGATTTTGAAGAATCATGCCCCTGTAGCTAGACTAGAAGCAGTTAGAATTTTCCTTGCTTTTGCATCCTCCATGAAATTAAAGTCTATCAAAGGATGTTAAGAGTGCTTTCTAAATGGATATATAAAGGAAAATGTTTTTGTTGAACAACCTCCTGGATTTGAAAATGAAAAATATCCTAACCATGTTTTCAAGCTTCATAAGGCTCTTTATGGTCTTAAACAAGCTCCAAGAGCTTGGTATGACCGTTTGAGTTCCTTTTTACTTGAAAAAGGATATACAAGAGGTAATGTTGATCAAACATTGTTCACAAAAATAGTCAATAATCAAATAATTGCAGTCCAAATTTATGTTGATGACATAATATTTGGATCAACCAATAAAGTCCTGTGTAATGAATTTTCCAATCAAATGAAAAATGAATTTGAAATGAGTCTAATGGGAGATCTAAAGTTTTTCTTGGGATTGCAGGTTAACCAAACACTTGAGGGAATCTTCATCAGTCAAACTAAGTACGTGAAGGAACTTTTGAAAAGGTTTGACTTTCAGAACCTCAAGCATTCAAACACACCAATTGCTATTAATGCTAAGCTAGAAGAAGACTCTTTTGGTAAGTCAGTAGACCCAAAGACCTACAGAGGTATGATTGGTTCTCTACTTTATCTTACAACTTCTAGACCTGATATTCAGTTTAGTGTGTGTTTGTGTGCTAGATTTCAATCAAATCCTAAAGAAGTCACATGTTAGCTGTTAAAAGAATTTTCAAATATCTTGTTGGAACATGTGATTTAGGAATTTGGTATCTGCTAATTGCAAGTTAGATCTAATTGCCTATTGTGATGCTGACTATGCTGGTTGTAATTAGATAGAAAAAGCACAAGTGGCTTGTGTTTATACTTAGGTGGGTGCCTAATTTCTTGGGCTTCCAAGAAGCAACATTCAGTAGCTCTGTCCACCGCAGAGGCTGAGTATGTTGTAGCAGGTAGATGTGGAACTCAAATTCTTTGGGTGAAACATCAACTTCTTGATTACAACCAAGAGTTAGGTGTGTTCCCATCCTTTGTGATAACACAAGTGCAATAAATCTGTCTAAGAACCCCATTCAGCATTCCAGAACCAAGCATATTGAAATTAGGCATCATTCTTGAGAGATGAGGTAGCAAAGAAATCATTTGAACTCCATTTCATAGAAACTGAAAAGCAAATTGCTGACATCTTCACAAAACCCCTTCCTGACAGTAGATTCTCATCTTTAAGGAGAGAACATGGTCTTTGTAAATGTCCTTTAGGATTGGGTTGAGTGTTAGGCATCTTCTGAGGGGGAGTTCTTTGCATCATCATATTCATTTGCTTCCTTGATTCATACTGATTATATCTCTCTCCACTTCACTTATATTTCTTTTTGACAATGAACTCTTCAACTCACATTGTGTTGAACTTCTTAGTATATCAAATGGTCATTTGAAGAAGGACAAGTTATGCTTGTCTGGACACTTTCACTATGCGAGAGTATATGTCTCCGCCAAGTACCAAGAAATGAATATGCAATTGTTGATGGGGAGTTTTTATTGCTCAAGAGAATTATTTCTGATTTCAAAAACTTGCATGTCTTTATTCTGATGAAAAGTGGTTGAAATCCTCATCTCAGGGGGAGCTAGAAAATTCACAAGTCATATCTTTTAAAAAATTCAAAAATTTTCTTGCATTACATCAATTTCCTTGCATGATGTCCTCATTCAGGTGTCTAGAGTCTCAAAATGATCCTTTGAGTGATCTACAATATTCATTTGTCAACTCTCACCTATATTCCTCAAAACCATAGAAATTCAGATTTCTTTCAAAGACTGAAGGATAATGTGTGCCTTGAATCTAAACATGTTTTGTTTGCAATGATGTTGGATATAGATGATGTCTTTTTTGTCAAAAATCTCCAAAATTTGTCAATTCAACAGAGCAATGGCAAATGTGCTGAGAAACTGCACACCTTCACAATGAATGAAGTGCCATGTATGTCATGAAGCACTAATGCTATCTCTGTTCAAAGGGGTTCAAAATCAAAAACAAATGAAAGCAAAATAAATATGTCCTATTCTGTTTGATGATGACGAGTAATTGGAAATATTGGCGTCCAAAAAACGTATATTTTCATGTAAAAAGGTCATCATTTACCCCTTTGAGACTTGGTAATGGATAAATCTTTAGTATCCAGGGACTATAGTGTGTGAAAAGCATTAGTTCTTGAGTGAACAAGATTTATCTCATTTTATAGTTTGTTTTTATTAAAAAAAATGGATATCTTTGGAGAATTGTTTCTAAAAGAATCATCCATATCCATCATCAAGTTGTTCTTAAAAAATTGTTTACTTTCAACACACTTGATTTCAGTCTAAAAGATTTTTTTTATTTCTTTGGACTTGAACAATATGGTAGTGTGTAGTTGATTGTTAAATGTATTATATCCCTCAAATTATCATTTTAATGACTCAACTCACTGAATGTTCATATCCTATTGATATTGTGTAAAACTTGAATTGTGTTGAATTTCTTGGAAAATATAACAAATGAATTTTTTTAGTCTCTTAAAAATCCTTGAAATGATTATTCCACTCATTGCTTATCATTATAAAGATATCCCAAAACCTCACAAAATTTTTCCATACTTAAATCTCTATTTTTCATCAGGCCAGGTCGACACTGACCCCTCTGCCAGAGTCTTTTTCGCCGAGGGCGCCGGTTAAGGATTTAGTGTACCTGCGGGGTAGCATACCCTAAAACCCCTTTTTTCTTCTCCAGGTCGACCCGACGGCCATCTTCTTCCTTGAATCCGGCAGCGTTTTGAATCCCTTTCCACCTCTTCCCTCCTCCATTCCATCCGTCTTCTCTCATTCCTCACTCTCCATCATCTCCTATTCCACTCTCTACTGCTTCCATGGCGCACAAGCAGGCTCCTCGCCGTGGAGCAAGAGCAAGGGCTACGGCAAGGCCCGATCCGGTGGATGATGTTTCCCTACTGAAAGGAGAACAAAGAGGCGCCATGACCCTGCAGAGCAGCCAGGGTCACCTCTGCATCCCCATCACCTGCTAAGAAAGGTAGGGCATCATCTTCTGGGCGTGGTAGAGGGTCAGCAAACCCTAGGAGAAAATTCTGGAATCCTCTCCTGAAATCTCTGAGCAGTCATCCTCATCCTCATCATCCTCAGAGTCTTCCCCTACGCTTAAGAGGTTGGGAAGACTCTGAGGATGATGAGGATGAGGATGACTGCTCAGAGATTTCAGGAGAGGATTCCAGAATTTTTCTCCTAGGGTTTGCTGACCCTCTACCACGCCCAGAAGATGATGCCCTACCTTTCTTAGAAGGTGATGGGGATGCAGAGGGTGACCCTGGCTGCTCTGCAGGGTCATGGCGCCTCTTTGTTCTCCTTTCAGTAGGGGAAACATCATCCACCGGATCGGGCCTTGCCGTAGCCCTTGCTGGATCGTCTGCTGTCCCTGCCTCGTCATTGTCAGGTGCCGGAGGTGGATCCTATATTAATAAAAATTAATATGAGAAACATTAATAATAATTAAAAGACATATATTATTTTCAAAATTAAATTTAAAATATGTGATTATTTCTCAAGTTTAATTAGATACTATTTTAGATCCATCGTTTCTTGGGTGTTTTTTAGATCCGTCATTTCAATGCCCAACCCAATCCGGAGATCCAATTGGATTCCGTCAGTTCCCACACGTCACTTTAACCCACCCGGTCGTGTCGGAGAAAATGGCACGCCGATCCGATCCCTATTTGGGATTTTGGACCCCCGGGTTGTGTGTTTTGACCCTTTATATATACTTGGCTATTTTTTAGATCCGTCATTTCAATGCCAACCCAATCCGGAGATCCAAATTGGATTCCGTCAGTTCCCACACGTCACTTTAACCCACCCGGTCGTGTCGGAGAAAACGGCACGCCGATCCGATCCCTATTTGGGAGTTTGGACCCCCGGGTTGTGTGTTTTGACCCTTTATATATACTTGGGTGTTTTTTAGATCCGTCATTCAATGCCCAACCAATCCGAGATCCA
This sequence comes from Colocasia esculenta, assembly GCA_014218235.1. NCBI lineage: Eukaryota > Viridiplantae > Streptophyta > Magnoliopsida > Alismatales > Araceae > Colocasia > Colocasia esculenta. The sequence goes on along the minus strand of CM024758.1, from coordinate 94,307,667 downwards.
AATTGGATTCCGTCAGTTCCCACACATCACTTTAACCCACCCGGTCATGTCGGAGAAAACGGCACGCCGATCCGATCCCTATTTGGGATTTTGGAACCCTGGGTTGTGTGTTTTGACCCTTTATATATACTTGGGTGTTTTTTACATCCGTCATTTCAATGCCCAACCCAATCCGGAGATCCAAATGGATTCCGTCAGTTCCCACACGTCACTTTAACACACCCGGTCGTGTCGGAGAAAACGGCACGCCGATTCGATCCCTATTTGGGATTTTGGAGCCCCGGGTTGTGTGTTTTGACCCTTATATATACTTGGGTGTTTTTTAGATCCGTCATTTCAATGCCCAACCCAATCCGGAGATCCAAATTGGATTCCGTCAGTTCCCACACGTCACTTAACCCACCCGGTCGTGTCAGAGAAAACGGCACGCCGATCCGATCCTATTTGGGATTTTGGACCCCCGGTTTGTGGTTTGACCCTTTAGACTTAGGTTTTTTTAAGATCCGTCAATTGAACGCCCTTTGCAGTTATGTTAGGTTAATTAATTTAGATTTCTTTTTTTTCCCTGTTGACATTCTTTAGTGGTTTCATCTCATCCAAAGTATATAAAATTAATACTAATACTGACCTGAGGTGCTGACTGTATGGGGCGTACTCCCTACATGGCTGAAATCAACTGCTGAACCATATCGCCGAACTGCGTCTGTAGCTCTGTCTGCTGTGTCTGTAGATGTGCCCGTAGCTCTTCCGAATGAGGCCTCTAATCTCCTCTACACCACTGACGGGGGGCGCAGTAGATGAACTCGCGTATGCCGGAGAAGCGATCGAACTCGCATATGAGGACAACACTGGATGAGTATCCAGGCTGTCCCCAAAGCCGTACACTCGACCCTTCCTCGGCCCTCCCGCTGCGTCGACCCAAGCCTCCGGATCCAAGTCTGGCTGGAAAGTGCCCTCTGCATAGTGCTCCGCCATCGTCCTATCATAGGTCTTCTGCAGAACAAATTAAATTAATTATTGTCCATAAATTATTTGAATATCTTAATTGAATTCATAATGCTTGACTTACAGCGATCGTACGGGCACTCTCGCTAACATAGTCATCCGTCCCCTTCCACTTATGAGTTCGATCAAATAACTCACGAAATGTAGGGGCACGCTCGAACTCGTGATGCTTACAATTCAAAAAAATTAGTTAGTTTCACAATAATAATCAATGTATTAAGCAATTGAACAATAATATGCTTACCAATTTTTGACTATGGGTCGCATAAAATACGGACCCACTAGTATGCACATTCTTCTCCGGATGAGTTGATCGGTTGCGTATTGCCGCCTGTGACCGCTGCTGCCATGGTCCAGCAGCCCAACGCTCACAAAGGACACCCAATAGTCCCTCCTAAGCCAAACGGGCCGTAATCTAGCCAAGCCATAGGATCCCGATTGCATGTGGTCTTTATTGCCTTGTCCCGGGCCTCCCACATCGACTTTCTTAAATTAGTCTGGGCAGTAGACTCCCAGACGGTGCGAGCTCGAGGGAGATCCTCGGGTCTCGTGAACGCGAACCTCCGCTGTAAAGAAATAAAATTACTCAACTTTCTGCACTAACAGAGATAGTAATTAAATAAATGATTTTAACTCATGTAAACATTAAAAATACCGTGAACATGTCAAATAACAAATCCCGGACGGGCACCGGGAACTCTCTCCAGCATCCATTGGCCTGGAATATGTGCGTGGACCAACGTCATAAATAACGGGAAGCAGAACCGAGATCTATCTTCCCCCTGCAATTGCACATTAATTGTGTACATGAAATGTATAACATAAATAACAAATACAGTAACTTTGAAGTGATCAACTTTACCCTGAGATCCAGCATGGCTGCCGTCCCGGTAGCTGAGGCCCCTCCTTAGCTACTGGATGCTGGCTCTCCACCTCTGTTGAAAACAATTTAGTACACTATTTGTATAAATTACAAGAAAACAAACATACTAATCTATGGAAACATACATGTACCTGGTGGTGAGGAAGAAGGGAAAGGTGGCACTGCTCGCGTGCTCGGCGGGGAGGCGGTCCCTGCAAAATTATATAACATTAGAAAATATGAATTTAAATTGAACAAAATATATACGTATACCTGTCGCATGGACGACCGGCGTGGACGGGGAGGCAGTCCCTGCAAAATTGTATGTACGTTAGATCTCGTGAATTTAATATGAACAATGATATCATCTAGTTCTTTGTGTACATATGTATATACCTGTCGCTGGGACGACCGGCGCGGACGGGGAGGCAGACCCTGAGAAATTATATGTACGTTAGATCTCGTGAATTTAATATAAACAATAATATATAGAGTTTTGTGTTTACATATACATATACCTGTCGTGGACGGGGTCGCGGACCCTCGGCCAACGGACGTGGAAACCGTCCGACTCCGTCCTCCACGTACCATATCTCTATTGAGATAAATAAAGATATAACATGTCATCAACACTCAAATTTGAAGTAGCAATTTAATATGAAATATATTAGCAACAATAGGAAGTTCTTACAAAATATAGGGTATATTATCTTATTCATCATCAGATGCTGAAGGCATGTTTAATTCAGCATCATCTTCGTCATCATCCTCGAATTCATCCTCATCATCCCGGAGTCTTCCTCCACATCAGACTCCACCCTCCGCTCAAGGTCTCATGGGTCAATTTCTTCTGTTCGTTACCCTTATGTAAGCAAATGTTCATTTATATCATGAACACTGAACTGCGTAGAAGCTGCCAACTCTCGTGTGTCACTCCGATCTGATTGGAAAAAATTGTCATTAACACCTTCGAGCTCATCATCAGCCGGAGAAGCTCATACTCAGGGAATAGCCTTGATTTCACTCTACATGCAGCCACCAATCTCTTAATTTGAGGGATGAATAATTTGAATAATAAACTTGTTGGGCTTGTGCCGCCAGAATGAATGGCTCATATGTACTCAACTTGGACTTATGCTTGACATCGACAATTCCATATGTTGTGTCATGACGAATAGATGTCGGATCAAACCAATGACACTTGAAGAGAAATACATTGTTGTCTTGTCCCAAAAATTATAGTTCAATGACTTCTTCGAGAATGCCATAATAGTCTATTTCATTTTCATTGTAGGCACTTCCCTTCACACATACGCCGCTGTTCATCGTAGATATACCAAAAATATACCAAAAATATACACACCTCTCTGATATACCAAAATATTTATTGATTAAGATATTTTCTTAAACACTTACTAATAAGTGGTTAAGAAAATATTCTAAATCAATAAAGGTATATCAGAGAGGAGTGAGTAGACGCACCCGAAATTTTCAACAAATAATAAAAACACATAAGAAATGACCACTAACTGCGATCAAACATTCACAGACTGTCCAAAACGAGACAATTCAAGACTTTGAGTTAGATATACACGTTCTCATCATTGAAAATAAGACTCGTGCACATCAATCTCAAAGTCTTGAACGGGAAGGTTCATTGACACGGGCTTAACACGCTCTCGTGAGGTGTGTGCAGTGAAAAAATGCTATACATGCATAGATCAAATTTAAAACCCAAATAAATATGAAAACAAAATCATACATGTGAACAAGTGCAATAATAAACCAAATCATACATATATGTACATGAATTGCATTAAAGTAAGAAATACAATACTAATCACTAAACTGAAAGTAAGCAATTAAAACAGTCCATATAATAGGTATATTGAAATAAGTTTGAATTAAGGATCTAAGCAATTAAACTGAAAGTAAGCAATTAAAACAACCCATAACCCATGTCTGAACCCTAATCTCATGAAAGCACGTTGATAGTGTTGCCCATATAGGCCGCACATAGTGACATGGACATTTAGGTCTTGAGATGGGAAGTACTCATCATC